>OX123185.2:92531111-93131111 GCA_944739405.2 Euclidia mi | reverse complement strand
GAGATTTTGAGGAACTGCAAGGATAATGAAAGATTGATCTTGTTAGGGGATTTCAATGGATGGGTGGGAGTAAAGCGAGATGGATTTGAAAGGGTGTTAGGTGCATTTGGTGATGAGAGTGTGAACGAAAATGGAAAAGTACTGCTTGAGATTTGTTTGGAGTGGAGCCTTTGTGTGACAAACACCATGTTTGATCATAAAAGGATACATATGTATACGCGAGAGGCGAAAAATGTTAGAAGAAGTGTGATTGATTTTGTGATAGTAGATGAACGATTGAGAAAGAATGTGTTGGATACAAGAGCATATCGAGAGATCGGCATCCACACAGACCACTTCTTGGCGTTGAGCCGGATAAGTGGGCTCTTTAAAGGATGGCGACACCGAGAGCGTAATGAAAATAGGGTCTTGGAAAGAATTAAGGTAGAAAATCTACAAGAGAAAGATGTGAAAGATGAGTATAAACGAAGATTGATAGCAAAATTTGAGAGGTTCGATTGCATTAATGATATGGAAGAATTATGGCAGGCCTTTAAAGAAGAGGTAGTATGTGTAGCGTCTGAAGTATGTGGTGTGATCAAGAGAAGGAAACCACCTAGTTGGACCACCTAGTTGGGTTATTGACTTACAAATATAAAATCTTTTAAAAATACAAACAATTAAATACTTAATAATTATTAAATATAATTTAGGCGTTATTTTACATAGCCAAAAATTTTTTGTTAAATACTTACCAAAAAGCCATATTACTGTAGTGATATACAAAACGGCTAGCCTGCAATACCACGGCAGATAGGTAATCAACGTTGGATAAACAGTAGTGCCGCCTGCGAGAAGAGTCATGGGCAGTCTGTAGACTTCAATGGCCTGGGAAAGTTATTAAACTGTGAATAAAGTAATACGTTCTACAACTACTACATAATTATGTTTTAATTCTCATCGAATTCTACTGCACAACTCTTACTATTGATTTGAATCAGTTCATCTCCCAGAGTAGCAAGGTTGCAAAGTGTCAGTAAATCCATAATATAATGCCAATTTTTTCACTTGATTCAGTTTAGCTAGTCTCAGATAAATATCATACAAAATAATTTAGCGGGTCTTAATCGCGTTAACTTATTTAAGGTATAAATACCTATTTGTTTCCGACGTTTCGCTCGTCTTGCACCCAGCTTGGTCGCGGAGAGACTCAGATAAATAGTTTAGTCTATTGAGAATTATTTTTCTATTATATTTATTATTCTTGTAAAACATACATCTTTTTTATTCTAACTCTAAGAATGTCCACTTAAATAGTGCCATCAAAAATTAGACATTTTTACAAGCAAGTACAGTTCTGCTTGTAGCTTTGGTGAGCTCATTCACAATGCCTTTACAAAAGTTGATGAAAATCAAGAACGTCCGAAACCAAAACCTATCGAGATTGTTCGGAAATCTATGCGTTCACGGTACGAGTATAAACATACCACAAAAATAAATCTAAATATGAATGTCGAATTATTTTCGGTCTCATTATAAACAAAGTACTAAACGATAAAATTGTCATTGAAACGCCTTTTGTCGACAGCAGGTTATTGGCGTCCTTACAACATTTTCCTCGACATATATAGCGAGCTCTACGCGCATACAGCAATGTTGCTGTCATTTGAACAAGCGGCTTCGCGAAGTAATCAGTTTATATTTTGCTAACGATCTGATAAATAAATAGTTTTGCTTTAGGAAAGTAATAATGTAAAAAAAATAATCAGTGTAAAAATGCCGATAGAAATCTTTAATGTGCTCTACATTTTCTAATGTATATTAAATAGAGTGAAACAAATATGCAATTATTGAACTCGAATAGACTAAAAGATATTTTGATTCAGTAAAATTTTGATAACAAAAAATAAACTTGGAAGCTAATTAATATTAGTACAAACATGTAAACATACAATTTACATGCAGCTAAAGATCATCCAATCATATTTAAAGAAGGCAAGATGGTTTCAAAAGTTTATGAGTTAAATACGATTCCAATCGATACCAAAACACCAAATATTGATAGTTGTGATAAAGTGAAATCAACGGAAGATGACGAAAAGCAAGACAGTTTGGAAAGTGTATTAAGTGATTTAAAACTGTCTGGACGCTACCATTTGAAGTTTTTGTTTCTTATAAGTCTACTTGCAATCACCAGTAGTCAACATAGCATTAATTACATATTTGCCATTGAAAATGTCGATTACAGGTATGTAGTTTACTATAAGACGTTGGTCGTAAGATCGTTGGTCTCGCGGCATAAATGTGCGCGTGGGTCGGGTGGGTCGTGTGGTCGGGCAAAGTGTTTTTCCATTAGGAAATTCTCAGTAGCAGCATGGAGTCTGGTAATGTGCCCGGTACGGCAATAGGCTCGCCCCCTATTACGTGAGACCTAAAAAGTCATGGCGAAATGTGGGTGTAATATTACACCTCTGCCTACCCCTTCGGGGATACAGGCGTGAGTCTATATATAAAAAAAGTTTACTACTCTAGAAAAACATCTGTATAATTAAACCGTCTATTTATGTATTTGTAAAGACAAGGTCATTTTTTTAGTTAAGTAATTACTATTGAAACAATTTACAGGTGCAAAAATGTAAACTGTGGCGTCGCAGATTTATCAATACTAAAGGCAAATTCAAGCATAGATTTAAAATGTCATAAGTACGAATTATTCCATCAGACTGATACCTGTTCCGAAGATAATTTTGATTTGTCGAGTGTCACTGATTGCTCTGAGTGGGAGTACAAAAAACCAAACAGTTTTGTGGCTGAGGTAAGTTTGCTTATGTATTTTTCACTGTATGCTTCGACAGTTAGTCTGTTGATTTTTGATGGGTCTTGGATTCGATTCCACTACAGGACAACTCGTTTTTACCGATTATTGCGTGTATTTATCTATAAACTATAAAGTTAACAGGTTACTTATTAAAATCCCTACCTATGTTGGGATCAGTTGTAAGCGTGATTTGTTCAAAAATATTATTTTTAACCATAACTTTATTTACCTCACTGTATGTAACAGTCACTGATTGTTGCTAATGTTCACCTCTGTATGTATTATTTCTGGGTGCCAAAAATTCACACTTTTCATCTTCTGCAAGACGATACATACAGACTTCCTACTACTTTTCAGAATTTATCGAAACTGATAGCTAGAATAATGAGAACTACTAAACCACATGAGTAAATAAACCGAACAGAGAAACAGCTTCTTAAGAGCTTGTAAATTTGTTACCTATTTTGGTAGGGTTGTCACAATAGGTTAGGACAAATCTCTTGTTCGGTATACGACAGATTTTGGATTGGATAGATTCGTTATTCGGCAGATTCCCAACTCGACAGATTCGTGGATTGGGCAGATTCTCAAGTACAGTTGTAAATAAAATAGCGAGTGGAACCAAAAAAGGCATGCACCTGAAACTTTTAAAAGCACGGAATAAAAATATACATTTGTTACTAAGGACACGACGTGACGACGTGATTAATTTGACATTCCCAACGATACCACTAATAGTCTTGAATATTTTTCTGGTAATATTTATGATCTATTTTGCTAATCTCCTATAGCTATTGTGTGCCACTATTTTTACCATGGGGATAGGTACCTAAAATAAGTTTAAAAAGAAATTGTGTAAGACAAATTAACGTCTACAAAACAAATGACTATAAAATGATCAACCATCGATAGGGATTACAAAAAACAGGTTCATGTGATTTTCGACCTTATTGACAATTCATGACAGACTATTTTTTGGTATTTTCTTGCTTTCTGACATTGATACGTTAGTAAAATTAGAAATTCTGAGTTACGTCAATAAGGTCGAAAATCGCATGCACCTTTTTTTGTAATCCCTATTGATAGCTGATACATTTCTGATAGTCATTGGTTTTGTAAACGTTAATTGCTTTTATACAATTTCACAACTGATGAGTTCACGAGGATCCTCTGGGGGATCGGGCTAGGAGATCCTGGTGGACAACATGCAAACATGTTAAGTATTTCGTTGGCAATATTGACAATATTTATTTCAAGATCGAAATATTCGCGAAACTTTTGCTCGAGCAATTCAACAAATGCGATAAAATTATCAGGAGGAAAAAACTAATAAGAAAAAACCCAATTGTAAGTTATCATCGTTAAAATCTTATAATGACTGAATTATTTCATCTAATATTATTCATACACACAGTACAATAAACAACCATTATTAATAATAAAATACCACGTTTTTACATTAAAATATTAAAACTTACAACGTATAAAACAAACAACGTGCGTCGTAATAACCCTGAGATTGTCAACTGCCTGTGCCTACGTAAACCGGTTTTTTCCAGTCTCCCCGCGTACACAACGAGCGGCCAGTGGTCACGCAAACATGAGCCTCGTGCTTGTAGTAGAGCAACCGATTCGCGCTGTTGTATGAAGCTGTGTCTCTGTTCCGTTTATCTACTCATGTGACTAAACTTACCAAGTAGCCAGCTAAATAATTTACGCTGTGCTACTGCATTTTTTACACATGACGAGATACAACGTATTTTTATTAAACAGACACAAGAAACGGCATGTGAATTTATGTAATCGAATTTTTAATAGGTGATGATGTCATCATCATCACCTATTAAAAATTCGATTACATAAATTCGATTTCGATTCGAAAAATTCGATTCGATAGCAATCATTTGCTAGAACATATTATTATGATTGACTTCCTGTTTGAAATATAAAATAGACTTGTAGTCAGATGAAAATAAAGTTGTATGTCATTTTTTTTCTAGTTTAACCTTGGATGTCAAGACTGGAAGCGAACGCTGGTGGGAACTATGCACAGTATTGGCTATATGCTTGGTTTACTACTGATTGGGCCTATGTCAGACAAGTAAGATAAAATTACTTAGTAAACTATCGCGGCAATAGCCCAGTGGCGTTCGTAACGGACTGCCGAGACTGCTCGATCCACGGGTACCCCGGGCACACACCTCTGACTTTTCTAAGTTATGTGTGTATTAAAATTGTTAATTATCGGTCGCTTAATAATGTGCCCGGTAGATGGCAATAGGCTCGCCCCCTATTTGGTACATTGGGGCCGAAACATAACTGGCGAAGTGTGGATGTATAATACACTTCTGCCTACCCCTTCTGGGATAAAGGCGTGAAATTATGCTACTTAGTAAACTTAGTCGTGAATATCATTGACAGACGTTACAAATAATCATTACTCTAAAATAAACAGATACTGGGCAACCATAAAATAAACCAGTCAAGTGCGAGTCGAACACGCGCACCGAGGGTTCCGTACAAACCTGTAGATATATATAATTATTTGTAATATGTGATGTAACTAAAAATTTTAAGGTTTTCAAAATTTTCCTATGTGCTATAAAACGTTGCTTTATGCCAAATTTCAAGATTCTAGATAGACTGGAAGTACCCTTTAGTTTTGACTTGAGCATTTGATATGAATTTCAATTTTATATCTCTATGGATTCATGAGGAACGGGGTGGTTTTTAAAATTATTAAAAATATTTTAATTATTAAAATTTCAAAAAACCGAAGGTTTTTTGAAATTTTTCCTTTATCTGTGCTATATAACACGTTGCTTGGTGCCAAATTTCAAGATCCTGATTTCAAGGGAAGTGCCCTGTAGGTTTTGATTCCCTTGCGCGTAGTTGCGAGTTTGAAAATATGTAGGTATGCTTAAATTATTGCTGTTTCTGTTGATTACGTTGACATAGAAGTTTGATTTTATTACAAGTTCACGGTGTTATAGACCTTAGTATTTGATATGAATTTCGTATTCTCTACGCGTTCATGAGGAAAGATTTAATTAAATAAAATTCTCTTTAATTTTTTTAAATGTTTTATTATAAGTATGATGTAACTAAAATTTTCATTTTTTGAATTTTTTCCTTAATCTGTGCTATAGGAAGTAGCCTCGTACGAAATTTCAAGATTCTAAGTTAACGGGAAGTACCATGTAGATTTTGATTCCCTTGTGAGTTTCGAAAATGTGCGAGAAATTGCGGCATAAAGAGCTGTATCTTTTGATTGCGTTGGCTTAGAAGTTTGATTTTGTTACCGCTTAAAGATATTATAGACCCCAGTATTTTATATAATTTTCAATTTAATACCTCTACGCGTTCATAAGTAAAGGGTAAACTTTAAAATAATTATTATTTTTAGGGTTCCGTACCTCGAAATGAAAAAACGGAACCCTTATAGGATCACTTTGTTGTCCGTCCGTCTGTCAAGACCCTTTTTCTCAAAACCGCGTGGAGGTATCAAACTGAAATTTATATCAAATAATCAAGTCTATGATCCCTTGAAGCTGTGACTAAATCAAACTTCTAAGCCAACGCAATCAATAGTTACAGCCGTTTATGCTGCAAATTTCTGCAAATTTACGAAACTCGAAAGGAAATCAAAAAGTACTGGGTACTTCCCGTGAACTCAGAATCTTGAAATTTGGTACGAAGCAAAGGCTTATAGCACAGATCAAGGAAAAATTGCGAAACAGTATTTTTTTTGTTACATCATATAAAAACAGTTTTATTAATTTTAAAGTTACTATCCCTTTCCTCATGAACGTGTTTAGTTATTAAATTGAAATTCATATCAAATACTCGGGTCTATAATACTTTTAAGCTGTAATAAAACCAAACTTCTATCTCAACGCAATCAAAAGATAAAGCAATGTTAATATACAGTGTGTCCCCGGATAAGGTGCACAAACGAAAATGGATGAAACTAAACTACAATTTATCGATAAAAAAGAGAGAAAAATTATTAAAATTAAATTGTATTTAATATTGATTTTTTTATTTTTTTATTCTCTTTTTAAGACTTTTTGTGTTTGTAAAATTGTAACATTGTAACCACTGCGTGGATTTTGTTCAAATAAAAACAATAATGATGCCAAAAGATTAACACTGTATGGTAAATAAAAAAGAAGTACATAAAAGCAGTCAATAGGAAGAAAAACATTCTTTTTTTCATTAATTTTGAACATAAAAGTGTTAAATTTTGAGTAAATGTTTATTTTTACCAAATAATGCCCCCTATAACAATTTATTTTTATTACCTCTGATTTATCCAGATCTAATAACCTTTTCAACAAAAAAAAGTCAACTTTCTGTCTCTAATACGCAAAGCCTCGTAGCTAAGCATTTAGCTACGAGGCTTTAATTGAGGGGCCCGCTAACGCGCCGCTTACGTCATCGCTCAGGTAGATTTTTTTACATTGTGTTCAGCTATTCACTATCGCAGAACAAGGAAAGGGTGCGGGAGGGGAGCGCGTTAGGGACTTTAAAACTTGTTTGACTCAGTGGGTCCGAAACGCTCGCAGTTAACACGTGTTTTTTCGAGATGCCACTATTAACTGAGTTTTCACCGCGTGAAATCGCAGATATTCAATTTTACTACGGAATGTGCCGAGGAGTGGCAAGAGCAGCACGTACTGCGTACATAGCTGCGTTCCCGAGCCGTATGCAACCCTCTGCTCGGAATTTTCAAGAAGTACATAGAAGATTTAGTAATGTTGGCCTTGGATTAGCTCGATAACATCGCGAATAAGCCGTTGTCATTGTACTTTTTTTATTTACCATACAGTGTTAATCTTTTGGCATCATAATTGTTTTTATTTGAACAAAATCCACGCAGTGGTTACAATGTTACAATTTTACAAACACAAAAGGTCTTAAAAAGAGAATTAAAAAATCAAAAATCAATATTAAATACAATTTAATAAAAAAAAAAAATCTATCTTTTTTTTTAACGATAAATTGTAGTCTAGTTTCACCCATTTTCGTTTGTGCACCTTATCCGGGGACATACTGTATAAAATCCTTGCGTTACTTACTGACTGACAGACACGCTACAGCCGAAAGTATTAGGTGCAGGAAGCCGAAATTTGGCATGTATGTTCCTTGGGGACCGTAGGGGTGCACTAAGCAGGGATTTTCCGAAATTTCCACGGGATCGCCCAAAACAGGTAAATTAAAAAAAAATTGCAGCTGTAGCTGCTGGCGTCTTCTAGTTTAAGTGCTTGGCCATAGAAGCGCGGGCAGCCCGCGCGCGTCTTCATGTGTCCGTAGTGGCGCGTTTGCGGGTGCGGTGTACAGTGTTTGTCAAATTTAGGATCGCGGCAGATTAATATGAATTTTCAGTTAGATGACGTTAACACTCACCATAGCAACACTATGTCAATTGTTCACCAAATTCGCAACTAACTGATAACAAGGCTGTAGCCGTGCGGATAATACAACCGCCTCACGGTCTGAGGGCGTGGGTTCAAATCACATTCATAACTGCTATAATTATTTTGGTTTTTATGATATTTGGAAAATCATTATAAATATTTGGCAAATATTAAAAATAAAAATAATATTTTGAATAAAAATTGGAAAATTCTAGTAACTCCAGGAACGACTGGAAGGGTTAAAAAGAAATATGTGGTAATGCAAATAAATAAAACAAATTAGAATTAATATAGATACTTTGCATTTTTAAGTTCAACATTATATACTACTAGCTTTTGCCCGCGGCTTCGCGCGTGTTGAAATCGGGGTAACATTAATTTACTTGCAGTCTCAAGTTGCGTGAGACTCCTGATTAGTCTAAAGAGTTCAGAAACTCTATAGAGTACAAAGTAATTCGGTCAGTATCCATGATATTATCTACCATTACATATACCGAATATATATCTATAAACACTTTCGCATTTACAATATTAGTAGAGTATTTCTGAAGATTTACTGATATGTAAGTAACCTATCTTTAGGATTCCCTAGCCAAAGGCTAGGAGGCTTAAAACTGAACCCCTGATAGATTCGCCATGTCTGTCTATGTATCCGTTTCTATGTCACAGCCACTTTATGCCGAAACTATTAAGACTACAAATTTCAAAATTGGTAAGTAGATGTATTCTGTAAACCGCTTTATGATTTATATACCAAAAAAATATCTGTCCTATACTAGCGGGGTGCCTATGGAGATTTTTAAATTTAAATTTTGCTTCCCAAAACCCTCTAATGTATTATGTAATTGATTAACATTATAAAGTTTAATTAAAAGCAATTTACATTTCAATTGGTATCTTTAACAAGTGTATTTTAACAGAAATAGTTTGACTGCTCGCATTATGTAATTATAAGTGTAATTTTTGCATGCCGATTGAGAGCTGAAACATGCTGTACCTACTAAGTGACTGAACTATAACTGTACCATCTGTATCTACCATGTTTCTAGCAAATAAATAATTATTCTATTCTATTCTATTCTATTCTATTCTATTCTATTCTATTCTATTTTATTCTATTCTATTCTATTCTATTCTATTCTATTCTATTCTATTGGTGCTCAATATCAATAAACAATATCGATACACAAACACTACAGAAGCCAAAGTTATTTTTGCTGCCCAAAAATTGATAGTGATATTTGGCTGGGGGCTACGTTATGCTTATGTTAAGTGAATCCCTCTACTACGTTAACCTTGATGAGCGAGTTCAACTCGCACTTGATTTCATAATTACTCATAATATTATTGCTCATAAAAGTTTGAGATCCGCACGCTCCGCATTGTTTCCCGCTTGCCGCCCGCGCATTCACTACGGACACTTGTATGAAAGTTCTATGGTTTGAGTTGCCCGCGTGCTTCCCGCGCTGCACCGCTCGCCGCCCCGCTCGCCCACTACGGACACTTCTATAGAGCTCCACATGTTTGAGTTTCCCGCGTCGCGCCCGCACCGGCGCCCGTCTTTCACTGTGGCCGACCACTAACTATATTTTCAAACTCGCAACTACTCGCAGGGGAATCAAAACCTACAGGGTTCTTCCCGTGAACTCAGAATCTTGAAATTTGGTACGAAGCAATGTCTTATAGCACAAATAAAGAGGAAATTGCGAAAACAGTATTTTTTTTGTTACATCATATAAAAAAATGTCTTATTAGTTTTAAAATTACTATCCTTTTTCCCATGAACGCGTTAAGTTATTAAATTGAAATTCATATCAAATGCTCGGGTCTATAATACTTTTGAGCTGTAACAAAATCAAACTTCTAAGTCAACGCAATCAAAAGTTACAGCTGCTTATGCCGCAAATTCTCGCAAATTTTCAAAACTCACAAGGGAATCAAGACCCTTTTGCTCAAAAACGCGTGGATGTATCAAACTGAAATTAATATCCAATAGTTACGTCTACGGTCCCTTGAAGCTGTGACTAAATCAAACTTCTAAGCCAACGCAATCAAAAGATACAGCCGTTTATATGACAGTTGATTTGACTATTTGATATAAATTTCAGTTTGATACCTTCATGCGTGTCTGAGAAAATGGGTCTTGACAGACGGACAAACAAAGTGATTCTATATATTCCGTTTTTTCATTTCGAGGTACGGAACCCTAAAAACGTGTAATATTGCTATCCCTCTCGGTTGCGGCGGTCATACCGCTGTCGCTCTGTGGAAAAGCTGATATTCCATTTAATCTGGTTAGGCCAGTAAGCGAACCCCGGGCTCCGAGGCGTGTAAGTCTCGGATACAAGCAGGTAGGGATAACGCTAAGATGATGATGACTTCAAACCTATAAACTTAAAGCACAATTTTGAGGATAACTCACAAACTACTCGTCAGATTTTGAAAATGGGACCACACGAGAAGCACCGGCATCCAAATAATCATCAAAGTCGTAAGTCACCTAGTAAAAAGTACTGAAGTAACACAAAAACATTGACGAATTGAGAACCTCCTCATTTATTAAGTCGGTAATAAGCAGAAGTGGTTGCACAGAGGGTTTTTAATTGATTGTTCATAGGCTTTTAAATTTTTCTCTTTCGATGAAATTTTATATTGGTTGGGTTTCAAATGCCATACAGTTACTTAACAACATTTCTTGTAGTTGATTGAATCAAGCGTTACTTGGCGGAACTCCATTGTAACCTAATTCCTCTTTCCTTACATTTCTTGTGTTTTAGATATTATACGAGTTTTGGTGTTACGCGTGTATGTTGGAGCTAGAGTGCGTGTATCAGAAACACCACATATGTATACATAAAAGCATATATATATTATTAAATACACCATACTACAATTTACACTTTGGAACTTAAGATGCTTATGTAAAAGTGAGGTAGTTCTAAATAAAAGATAGTTTGTAGGGTTTAAAGACTTTAATTAATTAATTAGACTGAAATGAAACATATCTTGTCAAATTATACCTTAAGTAGATTTATTCATAGAAAATAATAGTTACGGCACTTAATATTAGAGTATAGTATATCCGTTACATGAGTTGAGGTTTCAATTACTTACAAGTATTATTACTGTATAAGACGAATATACTTTATACATGTGTGCATGCGATGCAATTTATTTTAGAATAAAATTTACAAACATAACTTCACGCCTTTATCCCCCAAGGAGTAGGCAGTGGTGTATTACACACCCACACTTCGCCAGTTATGTTTCGGTCCCAATGTAATAGGGGGCGAGCCTATTGCCATCTACCGTGCACATCATTGAGCGAGCGATAATTAATTTATAATGCACACATAACTTCGAAAAGTCAGAGGTGTGTGCCTAAGGTACCTGGATTCGATCCCCAGAATAAAATTTGCTCAAAGTCAATGCAAATCGTCTCGTATTGTTTTCGCTTAGCAAAGATTACGCCATCTCCAGATATTGTGACTTTATTTTTCCAGAATAGGTAGAAAGAGGTTAATTATATTCAACATAGTATCAGCTGCAGTGATTGGAGTATCAAAGAGCATGGTCGTATCATATTGGATATATATAGCGCTTGAAATGATTGAACCCATGTTCGGAGATTGCTACGCTGCACTCTTTACTATGGGTAAGTAAGTAATTCATTTATTGTCACACTATAACAACGTACAATCATTACGTTACATACATAGGTACATAATTACATATTAATATAAGTTATCTTTGTTACACTTTTATAGTATTTACAAAACAATACTAATAACCTTTCTGCCAGGCGCAAAAAAGCACGTTCAAAAGATTCTGGTATCTGTTTCCATGGACTTAGCAAGGCGACATGTTTTTTTATGATCGTGCTCACGACTCTTGAAGGTAATCTATACTTTAATATAATAAAGTTGAAGAGTTTGTTTGAACGCGCTAACCTCAGGAACTCCTGGTCTATATTGAATAAATATTTTTGTGTTGGATAGCTCATTTATCATGGAAGGCTATAGGGGATAGAGCATCACGCTACAAGTCACGAGTGCGAAGAAGTAGCTCTAAATAATGCAGGTGCAACCGCGGGCTGAGCTAGTCATACTAGAAATGTAGATAACAAAATATGACTTTCACTTACAACCTTTACGCCTCCGAGCCTGTGTAATTATTGTTTGTTTTTTTATTTGTTTTATTTGTTTTAAAAAAGTCAACTCCCGCATTAGGACTAATTTACAAATACAACTAACGAACACAATGAACACCCAGACTCGAATCAACAATTTCTGAATTACACAAAGTGTTATCTCGTGTGGGGATCGCACCCACAACACTCGGCGCAGTGTCGAGCGGCGAGGTGACCGCTTAAACTACGCCAACCGTGCAGTCAAGTTATTAAACCGTCATGTTATTTTTTAGCTATCGAAATGGTAACAAAAAAAGATCGTCCAACCGTTATACTATTAGTATCAATAATGACAACCGTTGGCCAAATACTAATAGCTGTAATTGCCTACGTCACACCAAGTTGGCGAATTTTCGTAGCAGCAAATTACGCACCAGCATTTTTCTACATCCTGTACATTTTCTGGATGGACGAGAGCATAAGATGGCAGCTGATAAACGGAAAGAAAGAAGACGCGGCAAAAACGATCAGAAAAGCAGCTACGATGAACAAAATAACTATAGAAGAATCTAGAATAGTCAACTTGAACTGTGAGAAAAGTTCAAATACCAGTTTATGGACTTCGATAAAGATAACTGTGTCTTCGAGAAAACTATTTGTGAGGTTGCTAATGTGCTTTTGCATGTGGTTTACCTCATTGTTTAATGCTTACTCACTTCTGATCAATTCTGTGTCGTTGGAGGGCAATAAGTATATAAATTATGGACTTGTATCGCTAAGTGGTACGCTGGCTGGTTTTATTTTGCTGTATGTTTTGACGAAGTTCAAAAGAAAAGCACCGTTGATCCTCGCTCTGACGTTGACTGGAGTTTTCTGCGTGGCGCAGTCTTTTATTCCTAAAGGTAGGTTTTATTTGTAACACTTCTTGATGTTAAGGCAGTTTACTAGCTTACCGCTTAAACCAGTAAGCTATCCGAGCAGTCAACCCGAAAACAAACCATAAATACTTAGCTAATTTCTACACACAAAATATTGTCAACAATTTTGTATCACACTATTTTTAAATCATTGAAAATATATCAAGCAGCAGAAATAATGTTTGTATAACACATGTCATATGTAAGAAAACATATATGACTATTATTATGTGCACAGCAGTATGCTAAGCAATGAAAACATTTACGTTTGTCGTTTCCCGTGGTATCATTTTGCTCTTATGTTTGTGAATACCTTGTAATAGTATTTAGTTCGTCTTAGGTTGAACCCTGGATCGTTTCAATCACTTTTAATATTTTTTCTTGTTTACATTTTCTCATAAGAAATCATTTATACCTAGCGTAGAGAGACCTGGACTGTCTGACTAAGGTGGGTTTTTTTTAATCACGTAATACTTCGTTAGTGAGAAGACAATGAAGAGAAACCATTAATAGCAAAACCTTCAAAGGATTAGTAAGCCAAATGGCAGCAACCTGTATGTAATGCATTAATTTACTTTTTCGCTCGAAGCCTTCACCTTGATATAGCCTTTTAGAAATCTATTCACACGCACCTAGCTTGTAGAACATTTTACCTTAATCCTGTGCGGATATGTCATCCATTATCTTGAAAAGTATGAGAGGTTGTATGGACATAGGAACGTTAGTTACCTTTTCACTCAAAAACAAGTTAACAGATCTTGGTGAAACTTTGCAGTGATATACAGCTTAATTATTATCTTATACCTCAAAATTACATAGTCGCGGGCAAAGTCAGGTCATCTATAAACTTGACATACTCGTATTGTAATTAATTACTGACTGCACGTATAGCGTTAAGCAGTGGCCTTGCTGTTCAGCAGTACGCCGAGTTTTGTGGGTTCGATCCCTACACGAGACAACACTTTGTATTTTCCACAATGTGTTGTTGCGAGCCAGGGCGTACGTTGATTGGATGTTTGTAAAATCACAAGATATTTTATAGTGCGGGACTTACCTTTAAAAAAATGCTCACATGACTTCTATACTTAGCCTTTAGATTAAATTATAATGTCTAATCATTACTATTCACAGAATACCGATGGCTGTCTACACTATTATACCTGTGCGGTAAAGTGAACTCGAGTATAAGCTTGCGGATAGCATACCTGTACACTACGGAGCTATTCCCGACGTACACCAGGAACACTATGCTCGCGTTATGCTCGTCTTTGGGACGCACGGCCACTATACTTGCGCCTCAAACTCCTCTGTTGGTAAGTTATCATCGATCACCGATATCGTTCTAGCGTTATCGCGGTTGCATCCAAATTTTGCATGCCTTGGAGCCCGGGGTCCGCTTACTAGTCTGCAGATATGACAGAATATCAGCTTTTCTAACCTCCGCAACCCAAAGGGACAGCGATGTTCAATTATTTACACTAGTATCAGTACCTACTATCAACAATCTTCATGACTAATAGAAAGTTTAACGTGCTGTCCGAGGCAAGCGATGATTAACAATTTATTACGCAAAGTCAGTGGTGCGTGCCGTGGATTTGAACCCGATCTCCTTTGCCCTCTGCATTGGACTTTGTTGGTATCTCCATTAGGCTCTCGCTACCTGATCTCACCTATACATCATCTGTCTGTCTATATTTCTGTTTTTCCGAGGCAATCATTGGAATGGCTGACCCGATTTCAATGGCTTAGAGTTGCTGATCCAAAATCAAAACCAATAACACTCCTATTTTACGAAATAGATTTTTAACAGTCGGTCTGATGACCTGCTTAGCCCAAGCACCATTAAAAAATCAAACTGGATTGCCTCAAATAAAAATAAATTTCTTTCATTCCAGCTGATGTACTGGTCGGGTCTACCATCACTTCTGGTTGGAGTCCTATCACTGATGACAGCAACTGTGGTGACGTTCATACCAGACACGTCAGAAGACGTTCTGCCTGATAACGTGAAGCAAGCAGAGGCTGTAGGCAGCAAACAGAAAACGAAGACAATAAATTGAAAGTGCTGAAGATCACATTGCTGACTTTTGTTTTATTTGCCTTCATCATATGAGATGAAAGACGTCCTCTCCAGATCGGCAGGAAATAGGCGTCCTCTAAGCCGCTTCACATGAAACGATCTTGAGCTACCTTCATCCATCAGTTTCCCGTGGTCGCAACAAGATTGTCGGTTCACCTTGCGAAAGACCCATTTTTGTCGTGTTAACCTTAATACGCCATAATAAAAAAATATATATGCATTTCATTTCGAAAAGTCCGTGGTTCATGCCGTGAGATTGAATTCAAACTTTTCTGCGTAGCAGTCTGTTGTCTCTCCGTTAAGCTGTCACTGCAAAAGTCTTACATCATCATCAGCGTCCTGCTTCATATAGGCCTCTCCAATGGCACGCCACTGAGCCCGATTTTCGTGTCCAGCCGCTCCAATGCTGCAAGTCAATTTTATGTCGTCACTACACCTAGCCGCTAATGTATAGTAATAGATATATACTAAGCATGTTCCATCATACCAAAGTGATAACCAAATGCTTAGCAATCAAATTACTTCCTCTGCGAGCTCTTTCCGGTTAATTCATTCCCTTCCTTTTATTACCGTATGATTTAACATTCCTTCTCCTGGTCAGTTTTAAAAAATACCCTTCAAATTATATGCCGTGTGCGTATAATTTGAAGGGTATATTAAGGAATCCAAACCAAACAAGGAAGATGTAGAGTTAACTTTGCATTCAGAATAATAAAAAGTACTTCACAATGACATGGCTGATTTGATAATTCAAAGGTCAATATCAAAGCTATTGATAAAAACTTATCACACTAATGTGATAAATGAATTCAAGAAGTGTTCTAATCACCATCATCATCCGATGGCGCTCCTGAGTGCGCTAGATAGAGCCTTTATTTAACAATACGTAAATATTATGTAAAAATAAGAACATACAGATACCAGTTACAATACCAAAACACTTACAGAATCGCTACAAGTATCTAACAAATTGCCCATATGACCCAGGGTGGATAACACATTGTTTCAAATAAATGAATTTTATGTATCACTACACTTCGCCCGCGGCGCTGCCCGCTTGGGACCATTTTCAATGCCTTAGGGCGAAATTTCTGAAATACCCTCTCTTAGTGCACGCCAGTAATAGAAAAGTTTTCTATAGACATACAATTTTAAAATCAAACTACAATTTACTGATTGTGTTGATCTCTTCTTTGAGCCGTTATCCAAATGCTGCCTAAAATATCTACTAAAACAGTAAATTTGAAATGTAAGTACTTCTCAACCATTTGAAACAATCATAAGCCCTTGTCATTCTTGAATCCTTTAAATCTAGCCGGTACAGAATGTGACCAGGAACCAGCCAAATAGTTTTTCAAAATATATTCTTCGGAATAAACCATAATGGATAGTGTGTCACATATTCGGATCACGTATAAATTCTCGGTCGGTCGGCGACTATATTGAATCGGTTCTCGTGTCGCCAACGTCGCATCCCGTCGCAGCGTCGTCGGTCCAACTAACACACTATTAGTAAAGGTTAAGGATGATGTGTTGGATCTTGTGGATAACACCAATTTTTTAGGCATTACACTAGATTCTAAGCTGCAATGGGGACCACATATTAGTAAATTGTCGAATAGACTCAGCTCTGCGGCATACGCAGTCAGGAAAATTCGCCAGTTAACTGACATTGACACTGCCAGGCTTGTATATCATAGCTATTTTCTATTTTCATAGTATAATGTCATACGGTATTCTCATGTGGGGAAATTCTGCCGACATTCAGACCATCTTTGTTCTGCAGAAAAGAGCTATTCGATAGATTTATAATTTGGATTATGGGGCTTCGTTAAGGAATAAATTCAAGGAAATAAACATTTTAACAGTTGCAAGGCAGTAAATTTATTCCAACCTAATAAATGTATTCCAAAACAAGGCCTCATACTCAAAGAAAAGTGATATCCACAATTTGAATACTAGAAATAAGAGTAAGCTAGTAGTGCCGGCTACCCGGCTAGAGAAAATAAAAAAATCTTTTCAAGGCCAATGTGTGCGCTTTTACAATAAAGTGCCAAGCAATATTTAAAATTTAAGTTATAATAAATTCAAAAAGATTATAAAACGTAAACTTTGTCAAAAAGGGTACTATTCAGTGCTAGACTATATTGAAGATAAAAATGCTTGGGATTAATTTGCTCGGTCCCACAGGCTACTTATGTTTGATTAGTGTTAAGTTTCATGTGAGTGTGAGTTATTGTGTCTATATTATGCTAGTTAGTACTTTTATATTATTTTTAAGAAAGCCTTATTCATTGACAACAACATTATAGACACACCAGCTCATGTACCTATGAAAAATTCAATGTAGTTACTAAGTTTTTAAATTGTATAGAATCAAGACGTAGAAAAGAGTGGCCCGGAGTTTCTTGCCTGATTCTTCTCACGAGGCTCTACTTTCTGAACAGGCATTTTTTTCAATGCTCAACTATGTTAATATGCATTTAAAGTTACTTTTTTATTTTTTTATTTGTATGACTTTCTGACGTGTCCAAAAAATTTAAACATTTTCAAGTTTGAGTTTATTATACCACAAAGTTAAATTTTAACGAGTTTCACTTGTACCGAGTGGAAATAGTGAATGTTATTGAAATTCTCTGGTGCAGACTAGGGTAATGCGCTGAGAGCAAACAAGGGCTGTGTTTCTGAGGGGAGTTGGATTTCTAGACTTAGACTCTAAAGCTGGGATAGGTATAATATGACAAATACACTTTGCATGAGGTGTTTGCTGGTGCTGTTGGAATTAAAGCCCGAATGCTTATATATGATATCGATGATAAACAAACGACTGTTGGTAAACCTTACCCCCCTTATAAGTGTCATTACGCAGATTTGGTAATTACGAATCTCGCAGTACTTCCAAGCTGTGACCGTCCTGTATCTCAAACTTAATCAAATTTAGTTAGGAGTAGGTCACAATGGGACGCTCATTATCGCCATATTTCGATTCTATTAATTTATGCATCGGTACCGTGCATGACCGAAACCTGCTTATGAGGACTTCAAGCTATAGAGTAACATAACATAACTTCACGCCTTCGCAGAAGTGTTTTACACACCCACACTTCGCCAGTTTTTTTTTTTTTTACCACATTCACACAACACCATCTAGTCCCAAACTAAGCAGAAGCCTGTACTATGGGTACTAGATAATGGATAAACATACATATATACTTTTTTTTGTAAATACATACTGTACATAGAAACACCCAGACCAAGACAAACACCCATGTTCATGCACACAAATGTTTGACTTGAGCGGGAATCGAACCCGCGACCTTCGGCGTAGCAGTCGCTTACACTCCCGCTGCGCCAACCGGTCGTCGAGTTATGTTTTGGTCCCAATGTAATAGGGGGCGAGCTTATTGCCTTCTACCGGGCACGTTGTTAAGCGAGCGATAATTTATCATTTATTAATACACACTTAACTTCGAAAAGTCAGAGGTGCCCGGGGTATCTGGGGATCGAACCCAAGACCATCGTCTCGGCAATCTGTTACGTACACCACTGGGCTATCGCCGCTACTAAGCTATAGAGGTTCTGTGCGTAAAGTGACCTAGGTTTGGCCTTCACCCATTATAAGAAACCTCCTTATGTATTGAAACTGAGCTATCTTTGTGACATTCGATTCTATATCGTACTTATAGTAAAGCATATTTTTTGCTGAAGTCCGCTTTGACATTTTAATAATAAAAACTAATATGGGAATCGGGTCTCTGGCTTCAGGCACTGCCATCGTCCAACATAGGTACCATGTTGGACGATACCACTTTCCGCATCGCTGCTTGCCTCCGTTTGGGTGCGTCATGTGTTTCTCCACATCGCTGTCACTGTGGGGAGGCTGTCGACAGCCTTGGTCACCATGGCTTATCATGCAGCAGGAGCGCAGGTCGTATATCACGACACGGCAATCTAAATGACATACTTCGCCGGGCTCTTGTCACCGCTGGCGTTCCAGCCCAACTTGAACCGCAGGGGCTGGCACGTGACGATGGCAAAAGACCGGATGGTATGTCTTTACTCCCATGGAAGTTGGGTAGGCCTTTGGTGTGGGACGCAACGTGTGTCGATACCCTCGCGCCATCTCATCTTCCTGGCACAGCGGGTTGTGCGGGCGCTGCTGCTGCTACAGCGGAGACCTTCAAACGGCGCAAATACGCAAACCTAGTAGGGGATTACGTATTTGAGCCGTTTGGGGTCGAAACGTTGGGGCCATGGGGTCCAAGTGCAAGATCTCTTTTTAAAGATCTCGCAAAGAGACTGGTCGACGCCTCGTGTGACCAGAAGGCTGGGTTGTACTTGGCCCAAAAATTTAGCATTGCCATTCAACGTGGCAATGCTGCCAGCATTCTGGGCACGCTCCCGGTCGACGGCGATGTGGAGGACTTTTATGACGCCCTCAACATTATTTTCTTTTTTCGTTTTGTTTGTTTTGTATATACATATTTCGTAGGATAGTATTTTACCATTTAAGTTATGTTTAATTAAATAGGTATTTAGTGATATCTAAATAATATTATGTACTTAGCTACATTGTTATGAAAATGAATAAATTTAACTTAACTTTTTTTATATGATGCTTTTCATTTTGTCTACCTGCGTTGTAATGGTCTTCAAACGCAGGTGTTCGTTCTTTTATAAGCACTATTACCTAAATTAAAATCTCGTTTTTGATTACTTCGATGAGTAATCGTCATCTTCAACATCTCGTTTATCAGAAAGATAAATGATCATAAGAGTACCTCGTCCGGAATCCGGATCATCAATTCAGACAATTATTACGTCGTTAAAGTTAAGCTGATTGCCCGATTGTTAAGTGTCGGTTTACTATCGACAGACGTGAATGATCCCTATTTAAGAGCTTGTACGAAGCAAAATATTTTAGTAAAAACTTCAAAGTTCTTAATTTGAAGTAAAACCTATCTAGGTAGGTACACGACTTCTGGATCTGTATTAAAAAGTAACAAAATAATCATTGTATTTAATACATCGCTGTTAGCTCTTTGAAATTAGGCATTCATTTATCTAATATTAAATTTATTTACATTGGTCCTATAGAGTTCGGGATTCGCCCCTTTGCACATCGCAATTACTTTTCTTCTGTAATGAAATTGTCCATTTATATCGTAAACTATAAACAGTTTATTAATTAGATTTAATATATTTCTGATGCTATATTGTATCACAATAAAATTACGTTTCTATACGGGGTGTATGGGACGGTGTGCAGAAAACCGATACCAGTGATTCAGTACATGATACTGAGGCCATTGGTGGTCGAATTTTCCGGAATTTTTATGAATTTTCTGATTTTTCTTTTGAATTTTTTGCCATATAATGAAATGAAATAGTAACTATAGTCGACCCGCATTAATATTTTTGTAAAATTCTAATAATTAAACATGAACATGGTGCATTTACTCTGACGTGACATCGACCGCGACGCGCGGCCGCAGCACAGTAAGCGCACCAGTCCATGCATCGTAATCACTGCCGCTACCACCCGCCGCTGTGGGGCCGTAACAGCTTATAGTGGGAGTTTGAGTGTTCCTATTTACATCGCAATTTTTTGGAAAATTGTCGAGTTCTTAGATTTTTTCGGAAAATTCGAGCGCCAAGGGTCTCAGTATAATGTACTGACTGAATCACTGGTATCAGTTTTCGGTACACCGTCCCTTACACCCAGTATTGTTTGCCAAATTTCATACACCCCTGTTTGCGTAACTTTTATCGAATTGCGTAAAATTTCCTGCACACGTATCAACATATGGGTCTATAATAATATGTAGAAACGAACACGATACCATTGTATTGAATGATATCCATCATATATCAATTTTCCAGCAGTAATTCGATCATCCTCGTCTATTACAAAGGACTTCACTTACGGCCAATATGGATTCCAAGCTGCACCGAAGTAGGTACGTTCGTGTCTCTTTGGCCACACTCGGTAGTTTCCGCCATCCGTGTGACGTGAAGCGATGACGTCACACTATGAAACTAAGCTACATTGGACTTGAATTAGACGTGGCTTGATATTGAATTCCGTATTCCAAGGACTGGGGGTTTAAATTTAAATTGGTCGTAGAGCATTTCGGTGTATGACTTTTTGTTGCACGTACGAGTATTTTTTAAGATCTTTGATGGATGAGCCTCTGCTTAAGTGGGTAATTTCAGTTCAATTGTTTTTTATTATTACCTATAAAGCTGGTGTTCTGGTACCTAAATCTTTTCTCGGTACTCGGTAATTGTATAAGAACTGGGTGATCATTATTCCAGCAATACGGTTTCCAGTAGCTGAAGATGCAGTTGAGTGGTGCTCATAGCTACTACGTCACTATTATATGTCCACGTACAAAACGTTAATTAGATGGTTCTTGATATTAGAACGGTGTAACCATCACAACGTCAAAAGTCTAATAGGCGTATACCTAGAACCGGTACTATTAAGGTGCTATGTCAAGATGACCACTAAACCCGCAGCAGTGCCTGTAATTGACAGTTACCACACATCATTATCATCCATCCACACATCATTGAACAACTAGAGGCAATAACTTTATATAATATAGTTCACTCCAGATATGACTGTGTGTGTTTGAATGGTGTTATATGTTATTCAGTCCCTAGAACTGTGCACAGACGGCAGGTGCGTGCAGGCAAATTGTTTGCTGTAGGTACTTGCCGTACTAACACAGGATTGAGATCACCTTTTCGGCGTATGATTGATGCATATAATAAAATGTTTGAGCATATAGACATATTTTTATGTTCTATTCGGCAATTTCGCAATTTGTTGTATGAAACACTCGCCAATATGTAGTTGAGTCATCTTCGATCACTCTCATCCTATGTATATTATATTGTTATATTTTTTCGTTTAAAATTTGCTACTATTTTATATATAAATATGTACTTCTATAGAAATGTCTAATATGATTGTTTATACTATATTATCTATTTTGTATCATCTGTCCAACCTCAATTCGATGATCACCTAGCGCTAACCTTAATTTTATTGTTAATCTGTGAACAGCGCTGTGGGCTTCACTACTGTTATTATTAAGAAATGTTCATCATTAATGTAAATTTTTATAGTGTTGCTGTTTGTTGTTCCTTCTTAATAAAATAAAATAAAATAAAATCGGCAGGTTAATACACGGAGAACCATATTAGCATCAGTTAATTACATTCATGACCGAACAGAGAACCTAGTCTGCCGTGCGTCGAACGCATTGACGTTGATAATATACGCTGTTGGACAATATTAGGCTCCATCGTGTCTGAAAATCATTTGTTATTTTTTTATATTTAGATGATTTTTATTATTTTTGGGTGCCAAAACTTCTTTTAAAAAATTTGCTTAATTTCACTTCTAATAGAGAAAGGACAATGGCAGATCTCCATGTGTCTCCATACATCAAAATGTCTGAAATTAAATTGAAGCGTACAGTAATAAAAATATATCAAAAAATTTGGCGTAAGTAACAAAGTCTATAAATTATTCTATTTTCACTCAGGAAAGGTGGAAAAAGAAGATATCGGTGTTTGAATTTTTAGTTAAGAATGAACAATGTAGGTAACAGGAAAGTTATAGTATGAAAGTTAAACAATGTAGGTAGGTACGTTTGAATTATCAAATGACATATGTCAGATTGACATCAAAACGCAGAAGTATTTTGTAGCATCATGGTAGCATCTAACTGTCACAGCCAAAGACAAAAGCAGAGCTGCTCATTTTAAATCGATTTTATGTGAAATCGATACAACATTAAAACGATGCTGTGACGTTTTTATTTGATTTAAACGTTGCTTTGCTTCAAAAATATTAACTTATTGATATAATGTTGATTAAATATTAAATAACTGCATTTTAAACCAAACCAAATCTATAAAGGTCGATCGTATCGATTACTTATTTAATAATCGATACGGATATAGCACTCACGTCTATTTCTGTCAGACCATTGTCTATGGCAACAATCAAATAATAAAGTATTCGTAATCAATTGGAATGCTTTTTATCATCATAAAATACTCTAGCTTTAACGAGACAAAGTGAAAATATTAAAAATCGTAGAAAAAAAAACAATTTGTTTTGTTCATATGAAGTTTAAGGTCGCCACAACAAACCCAGACCGAATTCTGCCATTGTTCTTTTACGTGATGATTATAAATGTTGTGATAGTAGGTAATCAAATACGCTATTAAGAACATCCTCCCTTTTAAAATCGATTAAAAAGTCTGTTGGTCTACTTGGTTACTGCATGAAGCAACATTTTGCTTATGGTCTTTAAAGAAATAATCCTTGTACTCTATAGAATGTTCCCAAGTTTTCTTAAGTTTTGTTAAAAACTTGTACCGGTCTTTAGAGATAAAACAAAACAAAGACAGTTTTTGAACCATTTTTCAATACCTATTTACTAGCTTCTTAAATGTAGAGACATTACAAACTTTCATAAACATGGGTCTCTATTATTATTTATATTGAAAAGACAACTCCGGCACAAGGGATAAATCATGTGTGTAAACGGACACAATGAACACCCGGACTCGAAACAACAATGTGTGAATCGAACCCACAACACTCGGCGCAGTGTCAAACGGCAAGGTGGCCGCTTAAACCACTACGCCATCCGTGCAATCTATATAAATACATATAAGAATCTTCTTGCATAGAGCTATAGATAACCATGAAATAAATTAAAAGTTAATAATGTTCCTAGAATTAATATATGAATTTTATTATCAGATATAAAATAAACAGCTTCCAGAATAACTTCATAGTTCTCTCCAAAAGGTACTCTGTGGTTCTCTCACAGGTGATAGAATACTTTACTTAATATTTTTTATCTAATTCAAAACCAGAAACATTCAAAATTCCGCGCGACTTGAAAAACGAACACGACCTTGCCGAAATAATTCAACCAGCTCCATATGTATACAAACTCCTAATTATTTAAAAATCCAGCAAATATTCATCATCCATTAGAGCCGGGCCCTCAAACCTTTGATCCTCGCATAAACCTTTATACGAATAAAATGAAGTGAAAATGAACTGCAATTAGGTAAATTGCCAAAGGCCCTAACGTGCGATCCCGAAAAAATCTCGCCCGAATCTCCCCAACAGTGAATGCTCCCCTTACGTGGGGTACAGGGAGGGAATTGACCACTTTGGGCGACAATTTGTGGGGACGTCCAAGGAAAATGGAATCGTCCAGTAAAACAGTGAGTATGCTCTAAAATTATTCATGCAAATTGCCGCCAATGATAGGAATGGTGTATTTCAGTTCAAAATGTCGATTGGCAACCAGAAATTAAATTCGTATTCGTGCAGATTTATCCAATGGATTGCGTTTATACTTTGATTAATGCAAATTGATGTATGTTATGTCGGTGACTTTTTATTTTATGTCATTCGTTGTCAGTTCATGCTGATAGATTTTTTTCATAGAAAAAATTTCCATCTGTAGATTCGCCCTATGTAAAATATTTGCTGCATACAAGCTGCTTTGTGATGCGTTGAAAAATGTTAACGGTATGTACAATGTACAATCAAACAAATTCGTGGTCGATCAGTTTAAAAAAGTTTCCTTTGGCTCGCTCATAGAGTCGAGGCACACTCACACTAATACAAAACCACTCTCCCATATTAAGTTTGACTAGGGAACTGGACGTGACCAAATCTTGCAGAGCGATTTTCGCCTTTATGGTGTACTAGCGTCAAGTTTGGCCATTGTACGTTTTAAAGAATATTAATATTCCTAGGAAGAAGTATCTAATTCTGCATTTATTTAAAATATTTTTTATTATTTATAAAGCGAATGACGTATTCACAGTTTAATCCAATCGTTGCCAGTCATTCCGTCATCGCGAATTCAATGGCTTTGTCTACCTATAACTATGACGAAAAAAAAATACAGATAAATAATTATAAACCATATTTTCATTTACCTATGTGTTTATTCTCCATGAGGCATTTAATGTCTTCCAATTGATAGGCATTAAACAATATTATAGAGTAACAGAAAAATCGTCACCAAATAATAAATCAGTTTGATAATGATTGTTCATCGCCAATGGAGCTACGAATACGCAATGATTAAAATAATGATCTGATCAATTTAATATAATAGAAAGTGTAATTCATAGTGCCTACAATTTTCATATCAAACGGCTCATCGCAGCAAATCTGTTACGGTCTAATAATTACAACCACAAACTAATAATCTTACCCTTGCAGTTACGGCGGGTAATATTGCAATGGACATTAATCAGAAAATATGATAACTTGTAAATAATGCTCTTAAATATTAAAAAAGTAAACCTCAAACTACGTAAATTCTAAGATTTACTAAACATACTTACAATGTACTGAACTTCCTTGACATCTTAAAGATATAAAGCATTTTTAACTGCCAAAGTAACTTGCCGGGTGTTTGAGCTGAGAGCTCTTAAATATTTTGATTTGTCTACTAAGTTTGTGGAGGGAAAAGGTGTGGTGTTCTCACAACAGATCAAAATGCAGAATAGTTATAAAATACATTGTATTCATAGCGCGACGCTTGTGTGGCATTTATATCAGAGCATTATCGTACAATGTCTCAAGACTCTCATCTCAATGTCTTTGACCAGTGATGATCTACCGAGCCGAGACGTGGTCGCTAACTATGGGCCTTATCCGGAAGCTCAGGGTCACTCAGAGGGCGATGGAAAGAGCTATGCTCGGAGTTTCTCTGCGAGATCGAATCATAAATGAGGAGATCCGCAGGCGAACCAAAGTTACCGACATAGCTCTTCAAATAGTCAGGCTGAAGTGGCAGTGGGCAGGGCACATAGCCAGAAAAACCGATGGCCGTTGGAGCAGAAAGGTTCTGGAGTGGCGGCCACGCAAAGGACGTCGTAGCAGAGGTAGGCATCCCGCAAGGTGGACTGACGATCTTGTTGGGGTCGCGGGCAGCGGATGGATGCGGGTGGCTCGGGATCGGTCTATGTGGAGAGCCTTGGGCCTATGTCCAGCAGTGGACGTCTTTCGGCCGATATGATGATGATGATGACTATCGTGTACTTCACAGGGTACGAAAAGCAGTCGTTCCCGGTTCTTGTCTCAGGGCTTTCAGCCGGTATAAAATACGAACACCAGAGTTGGCCACACACTCACACGAAAAAAGGCAAGCAAAGGGATCGTGAGCTAAATGGCATCCAATCAGTAGCTTTAATATTACTAATAAACATAATAATATAACATATCTTCACGCCTTTTATCCCCGAAGGGGTAGGCAGAGGCGTATTACACACCCACACTAATGCTAGTATTAATAATGTAACCTACTATTTTCAAACAAAAAACGTAGTCTATGTAACTTGATATTAAAAACATTTAAATATTTTGATCAAATTAACCATCCAGTGAGGTGTTACAAAAAAAACATACCGCATGCACAAAATATGAATATTACAAATTCATAGTGGGAAATGTTGTATTCATAAAAAGTATGTAGGCTGCGCATATTTTTAATTAAACTCTGGCTACCCACCTGGGGCTTACACAAGTGAATTAATACCGGCTATAAGTACACAAGCAAGGGGTAAGGGGGAGATTTAATGAGGAAATTATGGACCAGATTATGAAGAAATCTGTTTAGGGTTAGGGTGGTGGAGTGATTTTTTCTTCAATGTAAAATAGAGAACAAACTACATAGATCAAATATCGAAAACAACGCAGCTTTCGCCTTCATTCTGAACTAGTTAGAAGAATTTTATAGTCGACCAGAGGATGCCCGCAGCTACGCCCGCAGATTTTAATTGAATTTAACCGTTTCTGTTCGAACTCATGAACATTTTTAGTAAATCTCTTCTTTCTGCACAACCTTACAGTCACATACATGCCAAATTTCGGCTTCGTGCGCCGAATAGTTTCGGCTGTGCGTTATCTAGCAATCACTCATTAACGTAAGAATTTTATACATACAGATGGTCTTAGCAGATTTCTTATGACATCGCTTCTTTGTAGCTTCTGAAGATACATGTTAATTGTTAATCTGGCACTGCCTTATACAAATTATTGTTTAGCCAGAATAGGATAAAACTGTTTAATCGTCTATGTGTTCAATTTTAGAGACTAAGAATTATTTTAAACTATGATAGTTTAAATAATATCTAACAATTTAATACGCACCTAATTTTGGCAACACAGTGACGCGTGAAGTGGTTTTGGACCAAAGGCATCCTCTGCATAACAGTAGTGGCAGTAGTCCCTCTCTATGCATACGGCAAAGCAAGTTACAAAAATATTTGCTGAACATTTAACACAAAAACGAAACATGAAACATCCGTTCGAAAGTAATCCACGAAAAAATGCGGCAAAAAATATTGTCCCGTCCACAGATTAAAATATATGCATAGACAAAAAGTTGTGCAATGGCCATGGGTTTATAAAAAATGGCTGCCTATATTTGTTCGACGTCACCGCAGAGTGTTTCATGGACTGCCATTGTTTCATAAAAATATAGTAACTCAGTATAACCGATGCTGCACACTGAAAGATATAAAACTGAAATATTGTTCTACTTCTCTTTGTAACTTCAGTTACGACTTGGTGAAATCTATTGGCGATGCAAAGATTATCCGCGCACCTCTAGCGGCGAATTTGGAACTCGAAGCAAAGTTGTATTGAAAGCTGTCAAAAGTGTCGTACCCGTACAACTTCCTGATTCGCCGCTAGAGTCGCTAGTTAGAATCTTAGCATCGCCAAAAGACTCGATCATTAGTGACATCTGATGGACAATGATGGAACTACGAACACACAACACACTATTAAAGAGATTGAATCGCGCTATTAAAATGTTTACTCGCGCTAACATGATATAATACGTAGACCAAGAACTAGATTTTGTCTGGGATCTGGCGCTTTAATTCTTTGTATAAAATTAAATGTAGAATTGAATTCTCCGCCGCTACTTTCAGTAGAAAATGTTGTATACATTTTCGACGAAAATAGAGTCAAAACTTTAATTGTTAAAAAAATAATACACTCGCATAAGCCTGCCACATTTCAGTACGCTCGCTTCGTCCAAAATTTAAAACACCTCTCACTTCTCCAGTACATTTAGTACATTTTTGCTTTAACGATTCTTTTTTTGGGTGTTTTGATATGACTCTATGTTTTAAAAGACAACTCCCGCTCTAGGAATAATTTTCCTTTTACATACAAACTTTAATTATGTCCAATCTAACATGCTTGATGCATAGAGCGCTATATAGATGAGCATTATTGTTTCCTTTTGAGATCACAACTCCTTTATAAACAATCAAACAACGGACACAAAGAACAAATGCCTCAGAACTACAATTTGTAGATCACACAGTGGCGCCCTGGCAGTAGCGAAATAATTACAAATGCCACTGCATCATGCGTGCAGCAGTTAACAAAGAATGTATTCCCGCCGCGAGGCCACACAAATTCAACCGCGGTTCCGTACTCGCCGACGAGGACGGAATACGCGTTGCGATATTAACGTAAATACCGCGGGACACCTTAGTCCCGCATTGCCGACAAAGCCCCAAGCCGAGGTAGGTGGTAGTCCACCCTTGGGGAGCCAAAACGTTGTATACTTTAACGAGTTGGGAGCCTTCTGAGCTCACCCATAGTCCGAGTAAAGTTGTCAAGGCCATCTGCGGCCAACAACTAGTCCACACACAAAAAAAAAGTCCTATCATATGATCACGATAAACTCAAAAACTACCGAACAGATATGTGATATTCACCAAGAAAGGGTGATTCCTGAGCAAGGCTAAGGTGTATAATTTACGTGGGTTGAGTCGCGGAACTCGCGGGCGAAGTCTTGTTTAGACTAAGGTTCATTTGTGTAAATAAGGATCACTGAGGCACGGAGCAAGCGATACTTAACCGTGTGCTAAACATTCAAACAAATATGAATTAATGAGGCTATTGCCGCTACCGGGCACTTTGCCAGACTCCGTGCTGCTTCTGAGAATTCGGAGAAACCCAGTCACAACTTTCAACTTTTGCCCGACACGAGAATCGAACCCGGGACCTCTCGATCAGCAGACGCATACGCTTTACACGGAGGTAGTCACAGTGAACTAAAATAAATTTTAAAATATTATTTTATCGCAACCTGTATAAATCATCATTAAAACAATTTTGCCACCGCACTCCCGTTTGCAATATCCCAACTAATAAGTCGTGGGTTAATATTGAATCATTTTGATATCACACGCGTAAAGATCAAAAGGAAAATATAAATGTTTTGGATGGATGTAAAGTAACGCGGTTACTTTTAATGGATCAAAGACTCAAACAATTTAAAAATATAATTATTTATTTTTAATTGATCTGGAACGTGGATTTATTTATTCTGGTAATAGATTCGATTTGTTTATTATACCTACCACATATTACTGTAATATGTTACTTTTAAACGATAAAATAAAATAAAAATTAACTAAAAGCGCTTATACGAATGTATTAACGTACTATTTACAAGAAATTAAGTACAATGTGAAATACTTGCAGCTCCTTAAAGAAATAAAATATGTACATGGCGATTAAAAAGAGTGGCCACGAGTTTTATTGCCCGTTCTTTCTCGTGGTTCTACCTATTGTTTTGCAAACGAGGCAGTGTAAATGCATTAAGTAATTTATTTCGAAAGTTTGACGTTCATAAACGTCACCTTGTAACCTAGATGATTAAATGATTTTGACTTTGACTTTGTATAACGCTAAGAAAAGTCGCCGGGTCCATGCAAGAATTTGTGTCGTCTCTACACACGACCCGTGCACACTACATCGACGCTGAAAAAAAAAAAATCTTATTTGAGCTAGAGACGACGTGTGAACGTTGAAGAATGTTCGTGCCTAGACCTGAAATAATTCTTGTCGTCTACATGATGATTCGGTCTTATCTAAAGCATCTTATTACGGCAAACCATCTCTAGAACTAGTTCTGTCTATCCCCTTGGAAACTGTACCGTGTCATGAAAATGATATCTTTGTCTTTGTCAAATATACCCATAACTCCGTTTTACAAAGGTTTTAATATGTCGAACCCTTTTCAAGATGACATAACACTATATTCCAAGAATAGTTGTTCGATATTGGGGTTATTCTTCTAAAAGCCGTAAGGACATTGAAGGGTAATGTGTGCCCTATAGATGCTAAGGTTAAGTGTGTCCGAGCTTTTTCACATTATCTACAATGTGCCAGCAGATATAAACTAACTTGTCCTGGTGGGGGGGCTCAGTAACCGTGGCTTGGACACCCGCGGTGAAGCTAAGAGAGATCCCAGAAGTGGACGCTCCACGTAGACTTGAAGAGGCCTGCGCAGGATGCGTCCAAAGGTGCGGGTGCGAGGGACAGTTCTGTCTGTACCTCACAGTCAGGCGCGGTCGCAGGAGGAGAGGAATCTCGGTACTGCGTTGCCGCGCGCCCTATCTCCCGCGACCAAATGGGGGCGCACCATTTGTTGCGTCGCGGTGGGGCCGCAGAGGAAGAGGAGATGCGGTGTTGTCAGGTTGCCGTCCTCCCTATCCTCTGCGGCCGCTGGGTGTTTTGATATCAACACCATCATCATCGTCCTAGTGTTGTCGCGGTTGCATCCAAGACTTACATGCCTTGGAGAAACCGGTCCGCTTCAGATTAGCTTTTCCATAGAGCGACTTCCATTTGACCTCCCTAACCCAAAGGGAAAGCCTTTTGTCATGATTTAGACCAGTATTATTTTAGTTTGAAGGTACTGATTCCCCGTAACGATTGTCAAAAATCTTCATGGCAGCCGGGACATAAATAACAATTTAATACGCACATAACTTCGAGAATTCAGTGGAGCGCGCCATGGATTCGAACCTGATACCCTCTGCCTTTTAAGTATGCCTACAAGTGGACTATAGCCACACTATCGCATTATGTTTTATTCCTGTAAAGATGGTTCTTGAAGGTAATAGAAAATTCAGTACTTATCTCAAGGTAACGTCATCATCAACGTCATCTCATCAAAACAAGCTTATTTCTTCCACCGAGATAGAAACACAATTCTATCAAGTCCGTTATAATCACTAGTTTTACTTGATGGCCCGATAATGCCATTAGTAGCTGCCACTATCAACAAAGTCAAGCCGCTAACTGAACTTGACGCTTACAACAGGCCTCGTATTACGGCCCGGTCACGGCCTACAGCGGCGGGCGGCAGCGGCGAGCGTTTTCGATGAACATGGCGCGTTTACTGTGACGCGGCGCGCGGCCGCCTCAGAGTAAACGCGCCATGTACATCGCCCTGCCGCGCCGCTCGCCGCTTAGACCGATCTCGTGACCAGGCCGTTAACGGGAACTGGGCTGGACACTTTACGGGCTGTTTCAATATTCAATCTATCCATGGGTTGCAAGATTCGACATACATGGTTGGCATATTTTGTAAAATATTCTAAATAACTACATTCACACAACACCATCTAGTCCCAAACTAAGCAGAGCTTGTACTATGGCTTCTACATAATGGATAAACATACATATTGTTTTTTTGTAAATACACATAGAAACACCCAGACCAAGACAAACATCCATGTTCACGCACACAAATGTTTGACTTGAGTGGGAATCCAACCCGCGACCTTCGGCGTGGCAGTCGCTTACACTCCCGCTTCGCCAACCGGTCGTCGATCGTATGTCAAATATGTATCTCAAATGTTAAAAAAAATATTGTATACAGCGGTTAGTAAAACCACATGCTGCCCTTCTATTTATGTGTGAAAATAAGTACTTGGCAGGATTTTGAATGCATAAATGGCGTATTGGTCTACTAAGCAATAAGGTTGCCTCGTCGCTTACACTGCGCCGAGTGTCGTGAGTTCGATTCTTACACGAGACAACACTTTCTGCTATCCACAGTTGTTTTGCGTCAGGTGATCTTTGTGTCCGTCAAGTGAATGAACGTCCCTTGCGACACAGGGTGTAAGTAAGCCTTGCGGGAGAAAAATAAAAAGAAGAATTTTGAATGAAATTCAAATATTTTTACTAATTTAAACTGGTGTGAACTGAGTTTAATCAGCACAATATTTTAAAACACATTTTGAAGACAGCAAGACACTTATCTATTGTGTGCAATTTAAAACATTATGGAGTGTGGCTACTACGATACCGTAGCCTCATTTCATGACTTTGTAAATGTCAGGTACGAACCTGATAAATTCCTAGCTGTCTCTCCTAGAGTTGCTAACATTACTTTGGACTTCAACCTTCTAGAAGTGACTACACAAGGAGCACATAACTGGGCACATTTTTTTGTGAATTGCAAACGATATGTAGTTACGTGCCAGCGTAGAGATCAAATCTAAAACCTTCAGCCAAGAGGTAACTGGTTAAAACCATTACTTCACCTGTGTTTGGCTCTCAAAAAACTTCGAGAGCTTGAAAAAACTAAAAAAAACTATAAATTCAAAGCATCTAGCTACCATCTCGAATACCTAAAAGATTCAAGAGCAACACACTACATAGTGTGACACTAACGATGTTTTCGCTAAGATACTATTTATTGTCCGGACCAAACGTAAAGTCCGACTCATTAACGGTGCCAGGAGGAGCGGGACGCGTATATTTTTCTTCTCACCTAAACAACGTACGTCTTATTTACGGGACTATGGGGTGAAATTTTATTCTGCGTTGTCACACCGAAGTGGTAAGTAGAAGAGTAATGGTGGCACATTTTACGTCATTCGTCTGGCGGGATATAGCTTTTTACTGCTTTAAATAGGTTTGGAATTTGGTTGTGCAAGCTTCATTAGAAAGGTATGTGATTATTTTTAAATATTAACTATAAATGCGTTACAGCACGACTCATGTACTTACATAAAAATAAGCGACATTGTAAGGCATAAAAATATGATTTTAACATATCTCATATACCTACGTGCAGTTATGATGAATTAAACAAACAAAAATAATATTAAATGAAACAAAATTTATTAGATTATTCTTATATTTTGTAATACCTAATATGCCTATCTCCTATTAAAGTCGTTCTTATATGGTTCCAGATGTATCAAAGTCCGCGCTCTGGTCTAACCAGATTTGACAGAATATTAGCTTTTCCACAGAGCGATTGTCTCCGCAACCTAAAATGTAGCGAAGTTTCATGGCTCAGACTTGTGTATATTCAAGAGTACTGTCCCATAACAACTGTCAAAGATCTTTATGACAGCCGGACCGTCCAAGATAACTACACAACATAACTTCCCCCTCCCCGAAGGAGTAGAAAGAGGTTTACTAAACACCCACGCTTCGCCAGTTATGTTTCGGTCCCAATGTAATAGGGGGCGAGCCTATTGCTATACCTATTAGCGGATTAAACTTTGTCCCCACATAAGACGTGGGATCTAAAAGGAATAAATGCATGGCTTCGTTAATATCTAGTTCAAACCGAAGCCACCGACGAAGTGTCCCACCGCAAACGTAATTGGCAACAGAATATCGGCATAAAAGACTTCTAGACTTTATCTCTCGAATACAATTCCAGGATTTAGTCCCCACTCTTATGTCTGATTACCGGTATCGATCTTAGCTCATGGAACTTGTAATTGAAATGAACCGAGAAGATTACGTGGGAAAATGAATTGAAAAATGGATTTAAGCTTCGAATAAAATTAAATTCTGTATTATAATCTTTTCAATGCATTTCTTGTTCAGGTTTAGAAGGAATTGAAGAAAGGGTTGTTTTTTGCAAAAGAAACTGTATAAAATGTTTTTAATCCTGGAAACTGTGCCTCCCATATGTATCTTCAGTTTTTAAAATGGTTATTTTTTTTTACTTTTAGCTACTACTCATTCTTCATTAAAGTTGTTTGTTCATAATTGAAGCTTCTGGAAAATATCTAATATAAAAACAAATATGAAGCTTGTGTTGCACAAATGCATAGTACTGAAGACCTAAGAGGACAATCACACATACAAATAACAAGTTTGTTAAACACTATTTAAAAAAATAGACTTATGATAGACTTTGAGCTATGTAGGTTTGGTCAGTTTTAAATGCTTTTGCAATTATCAAAATGTAGATACTGCTGAGTAATTAGGTACTAAAAATTTTTAGGGTATTTTACAAGTTAAATTTTTGTCGAGCAAGACAAGTCTTAAACCAACGCAATATTTTAGTAAACTATTATGTAAGGTTTCACAAGCTTGCTTTCAAGTTGTTAAAACATAAGTCCACAATATCTTGTTCCTCTGATAGTACAATATCACGTAACAAAATATAATTTTAGCAGAGAGAGACTGTGAGAAACGTAGTATCATATAAATGTCTACGCAATATTAATAATAATAATAATAATTTTATTGGCAAGTAAATCATTGTAGTACATTACATGTTAAGTAGTTACAGTATCTGTGAAGCAGTTTACTACACAAAATAGTGGATGGCTTACTGTTTTCCTAGCTAGGCTATGAAATAGCCTGTATTAAGGATAAACAGCTCCAAACCCGCATTAATACAAAATACATAATATTTAACGGCACTAGTTGCAATATATTAGAAGGTATGTAAACTACAGTTTTAACACTTTTTGTATGAAATAACATGCATTATTAAGACAATGGAGATATTATGGAAAAGTTTATAAGTTGGTGTGTGTGTGTACGTGTGCGTGTGCGTGTGCGTGCGCGTGCGCGTGCGCGTGTGCGTGTGCGTGTGTGTGTGTGTGTGTGTGTGTGTGTGTGTGTGTGTGTGTGTGTGTGTGTGTGTGTGTGTGTGTGAGTGAGTGTGTGTGAGTGAATTTGTGAGTGTATGCAACCGTATCCAAAAAGGCAAATATAAGCTATATGTCAGGTCAAAGCGATTAGCATATTTTCTGTCTCATCGTAATTTTTATGCAATAGGTAATTTAGGACAGCCGACTTACAATCATGACTAGGTAAGTTATATATATAAATGTGCCTGTTTATCTGGTTGTAGAGGTAAGGTCCCAGGTGATAAAAAAATCTTTTAATTAAAGAAAAATGCATTCTAGGTATAATACAGATGTTATCCCTGCGGCGCTTGGACGATTGTATGTATGGAGTCTTGCGATGTTGCAACATTACCGTGTGAAAAACGTAAATTTGTCGTACATTTAGAATGTTCCAGTTTCTATATAAATCGTCAGTCAGGTACAACATAGGACGAAACGTGGCTACTTTTAAAACTGCTCTATGAGCAATCTCCAAAGATTTGAGAGTTGTTTTATGAGTACCTACCCAGATAGAAATACAATAAGATATTATAGATTTGCAGAGGGCATAGTAAACACTACGTATGATTGTAATATTAGCAACGTAACGAAGCGATCTAAATATAAATATAAGCTTGCGAACTCTAGACGTCAGTGCTTCAACCTGAGGTTTATAGTTTAGGTATTTGTCTAAAATAACGCCGAGATACCTGATACTGTCAACAGAGCTTATGTGAGGACAATGGCAATTTATTACAGAGTCATTTAAGCAACTATGAAATATCAAATCTAATGGGGTATTAGGCAGGGTGGTGGACGAGATAGAATACGTTATAAATTTTGTTTTTGCAACGTTCAGATTTAGAGCATGAGAAGATAACCAATCCGCTACATTGTTTAAGCCGGCTTGGGACGTTTTTTGAAGCTCAGTCCAGGAATCAGAAACAAAGGTAATAGCCGTGTCATCAGCATATGAAGTGATTTTGGAATTAGGGATCTTCAAATTACAAAGGTCATTAATAAAAATTAGGAATAGAGATGGCCCGAGTATACTTCCTTGTGGAACACCAATGGATATAAGGAAGCTCATCACTAGTGTAGTTACCTATCTTGACAATCTGTGTACGATCTGTGAGGTAACTTTTGAAGAATGCTAACTGTGGGCCTCTGACACCTATTCTTTCCAGCTTCAAAAGAAGAGTGGAAATGGGAACAGTGTCAAAGGCTTTCGCAAGGTCTAAGAAAATAGTCACCACATTTTACTGTCATTTAAATTAGTGACTATGTGTGCTGTTAATTCCTGGACGGCGTCTGAAGTAGACATGTTCTTCCGAAAACCGAATTGGATGGCAGAGAGGATATTGAATTTGTCTAAGTAGCTAACTAGTCTAGTATTTACAACCCGCTCCAAGATCTTAGATAATCCGGTGAGTACAGCTATTGGACGATAGTTAGCTACTAAAGACCCGTCTCCACCCTTAAAGATGGGATGTATAATGGCCTTCTTCAGTGCTATAGGTAAAACTAATAAATCAATACATTTATTAAAAATATGGCTGATAACTGGCGCAATAATATTAGAATATCTTTTTTAAAAAAATGTGGATATTTTATCCCACCCGGTTGCTGCATTTGATCTAAGAGCGTTTATTATATTTACTATCTCACACGGGCTTATTTCTTCAAAAACAAAAGAATTACAAACTAAATTTAATGTATGGTTTTTAGATGACGGGACCCTAGGAGGGGATCCAGATATTGTATTACAAGATTTAGCTCTTCTTAAAAATCAATTTGCATCTATTGGCTTGGAACTAAATTCTAGTAAATGTGAGCTGTTTATAAATACAACAGACTCTACAAAAAGACTTTCGATACTATCTAAATTTAATAATTTGGCATCAAACATCAAAATTATTGATAAGACATCTCTTCGCCTCCTAGGTTCTCCAGTATTCGAAGAATCTTTCAATTCTTTCTTAAATGAAAAGATACAAAATTTCTGTGAAGTTTCAGATCGCCTATTCAAAATTAATATTCACTCGGCCTATACTATTATTCGATATTGTCTTTTCGTCCCAAAATTCACACATGCCTTAAGATCTGCCCAACTTTGGAAAAAATATGCACTTTTAGAACAAGTCGACAAAATTATCCAAATTACTTTAAAGAGAATATTAAATGTGGACTTGGACGACCGAGCCTGGCTACAAGCGTCATTGCCTATACGTCTGGGTGGGCTCAGTGTACGCAAAATTTCTAGTGTCAGTTTACCGGCGTTTCTATCTTCGGTTCACAGCACGGAAGAGTTAACTAGGAAAATTTTGTCACCTACACTAGTTAACTCAGAAGTGCTGTGCAAAACCGAAGCTGTAAACGCCTGGAAAATGGCTTGTCCAAGCGCTGATTTGCCTACCAACCCATTTTCCCAAAGACAGTGGGACGCGCCGCTTTGTGACATTGTAAGGAAAAGTCTTTTAGATACAACTTTTAATGTTGCAGAGCGTGCTCGCTTGCTGGCTGTGGGAGAATGGGAATCGGGTCTGTGGCTTCAGGCACTACCAGCTGTACTTGAACCAAATGGTTTGGTACGCGACGACGGTAAGAGACCTGATGGTATGTCATTGTTACCTTGGAAAATGGGTAGGCCTTTGGTGTGGGACGCAACCTGCGTAGACACCCTCGCGCCATCACATATTCCAAGCACGGGAGGCCATGCTGGCGCTGCTGCTGCAACTGCGGAAACCCTCAAACGGCGCAAATACAGTAATTTAGTGAGTAATTACGTGTTTGAGCCGTTTGGGGTGGAAACGCTAGGCTCATGGGGTCCGAGCGCTCGTTCACTGTTCCGGGAAATTTCGAAACGTTTAATCGACGTCTCACGTGACCAGAAGGCTGGTTTATTCTTTGCTCAGAGAATCAGCATTGCCATCCAGCGTGGCAATGCTGCCAGCCTTCTGGGCACGTTACCCGATGACATTGATGCGGAGGCATTTTACGACGCCTAAACCGTGTAAATATTTTCAATTTTTAATTTCTTTTTACGTTTTTTTTGTACTTATACTACTTAGACATTAAGATTAGATTAAGCTTTATGTAGATTATAAAACTATGTTTATTTAATGTATATTTCTAAATTTAATTAAATAAAAAGAAAAGACAGTAAACTATTTGGAAAAGTAGAGGTATAGTTAGTTACTGGGATATTCGACTTATAAGTAATTTTATCTGCAAGGCTCTTAACAATTTCAACAAAAAAAATATTAACCTTGTTACAAGCGTCGTTGGGTGATTGTGAAAGTGTAAGTAATTGCGAGGAAGACTGTTTTTGATGATTTGTGTAAGTTATGTTTCTAATTATTTCCCATAAAGCCTTGGAATTTAGTCCTGCGTTTGTGAGTTGTTCAGAGTTATATTTACGTTTGGCTTTCTTTAATATTTTAGTACAAAAATTCCTATATCTTTTGTATGTGATGGAGAGAATCTGATTATTGGGTGAAAGTTTTGTTTGCCTATGCAAAGAATCTCTATTACGTATACACCTTAAAAGTCCAGGTGTTATCCATGGCTTTATAATTCTCTTTTTGGCTGGCAATTTAGTGGAAGTTGAGTTATTGCTTATTGTTTCTGATATCAAAGTAATTAAAGAATCAATGGCAATGCTAGGGTTATCATAAGATAATAGTAAGCTGAAATCAATTTGTGTAACGGCACTATCTAAGGTCTCGTAATAAATTTTTGTAATAGTTTTAGGTGTATTAATTTTATAATTTTTAGTTTTTAAACAAAGCAATGTGGAGCAGTGGTCAGTGATGGTCGTTTCTAATACAAAAGTCATTGCTTGCCTTTTCATTTTCAAAAAAATGTGATCTAGGCAGTTATTTCCCCGAGTGGGAAAACTGTGCGCTGGTAAAAACCCGTGAGAAGCCATGCAGTTAAGAAAGTCGAGAGCGCGATGGTCTGATAGATTTTTGATATCGAGATTAATGTCTCCACTTACAATAACTGTTTCAAATGATATTATAGTCAGCAAGATATTATTAAGACTGGAAAGAAATGTCACAATATTTTCGTTTGATGGCGATCGGTAATTACATAGTATTGCTATGTTTGAATTAAGTTTAACTACAAGCCCAGAGGCCGATTTAAGAAACTCTGGTTCTTCTATTGTAAAGGTTAAATTGGGTTTTACATAAACAACAACTCCATCATTTTGACTAATGTGCTGAGATGATTTACAGATATTTAGAATTATTTAGAATTATTTGAACAGTCTAACCAACACTTCGTGAGTAAAATAAGCTCACAGTCAAAAGATATCTGTGCAAGAAATGATTGTAGACTAAGGAAATTGCAATTTATTGACCGTATGTTTTGTGTGACTATTTTAAGTGGTCATTAGGGTAATCAATCAATTCATTACATCTGTCAGGTGAGCATAAATACGATTTTGATACAGAGAGGTCGTCTTCGTTATGCATAAGATTGTTAATATCATCAATCATTTTTATAAATTTTATGGAAGGGCAAAGATTTATGTTTAAAAAGGAACTGGATGTTAGGGTTTTTTACTCTTAGATTTAATTAGATTAATATTGATCAAGTGTCTAGTGCCCACTTAAGTGCCGTTTGGTGTCATTCGTGACGTCTACTTATCTTATTAATTCTGGCTGCGTTAGGATTAAGTAAGAATTTCGGGCCTATTAGAATTTTAAAGTGACTACGCTGGAATGACATTGCATGTTGAGTGCATGCGGAGTGGTTGAAACAGTCGCCTCGCCATTTACACAAGCTCGACTTCGCTACTCGAATGACAATCACAAATAGTATAAGATAAGATAAGATATATAAAGCTGAGGAGTTTGTTTGTTTGTCTGTTTGTTTGTTTGGTTGAACGCGCTAATCTCAGGAACTACCAGTCGGATTTGAAAAAATAATTCAATGCTAGATAGATGATTTATCGAGGAAGACTAAGAAGCTTTATAACATCGCGCTATGAGCGACGGGAGCGGAGTAGTAGCCTTAAAGAACGCGGGTGTAACCGCGGGCATCCTCTAATAAAGTATATATCTTTAGTATAAAATGTATATACAATTTTGTTACTGACTGACTGACAGACCAGCTACATCCAAAGCTATTAAGCGCAAGAAGCTGAAGGTTGGCGTGTACTCATATATTCTTTGGGAAGTGTAGAGGAGCACTAATAGAGGATTTTTGGAAATTCTCACCCTAAGGGATTAAAATGGCCCACGCGGCCATAGCCGCGTGTGAAGACTAGTACAAAATTTGTTAAAAAGGAATTTGTTCAGTATTACTGCGTAAGCTAACGTAAACGAAACAAGTCAAGTAGAACAAATACGAAAAGTGGCGGGCCGTCTTTACGAAAACCGAAAACACTACGCTTACCTACTTAATAAATAACCAAATCAAAATAAGCATTCCATTAGTTAATTAAATTCGTGTGAAAAGCAACAACGTTTAGTTAGAAAACAAACAGTTTCCTCCAAGAATTTGGCAAGAAACTGCATCTATTCTCAGATGAGTTCGGGACAAGGATATTAGTCCGATAGATACCGCAAGCTTATGTACTAAATATTACGCCAATCAACATATTATTTTGCACTATACTGTATAATGTAATAGGGTGTTTGAATACTGGTTTATCTGTTATACTTAATAATATCTGTACTGGTTTATTTCTTACAAATTATATTCTTCACCGAACGGCATAGGCAGCGATAGCCTAGTGGAGATACCAACAGACTGCCATGCAAAGGGTATCGGATTCGAATCCACGGCGCGCACCTATGACTTTTCAGAGTGCGTATTAAATTGTTAATTATCGCTTGCCCCGTGCCTCGCAAAGCACGTTAAGCCGTCGGTCCCGATTGTCATGAGGATCTTTGACAATCGTTACAGGGCGTCAGTACCTTCTAAATAAACTGACACTAGTCTAAACCAAGGAATATCGCTATCCCTTCGGGTTGCGAAGGTCAGACAGGCAGTCGCTTTGTGGAAAAGCTAACATTCAGCCAAATCTGGTTAGACTAGTAAGCGGACCCCAGGTTGAAACTGGGATAACGCTAGAAGGATGATGATGATCATATTCTTCACCGGACGGGTTCAACCCAAAATCGACCAAAGTTTTACTGTTACAGATTTCTGAATGAAAACAGAGAATGGCGATATAACCGATAGAAAGAGAAAGTCATCTTGTTGGTCATTAATTCATTATTGATGTCGCGAGGGTTATACCTAATATTTATGGCTGGTGAATTATGATAAGTTCTCATCATTCTAATTGAATCATAGATGGAGATAAATATCTCCACCTATGATCCAATTATCCAAACATAACCATAAACCATCGGCAAAGTTCGCCAAAATTCCTCTTCCAATTCTATATCAATGTGCCGACATATCTATTTACCGCTGCAGCCAGGCTCTGATTGGGAACGGAAGTTTCGAGCAAAAAAGGAATAGAACCTCTTTGCTCACAACAATCCGGCGCGGAACAGAAAAGATGCATTAAAATTCACTTTGAACTTTGTAGCTAACTTCCTAATGAAACGTTTCTTGGCAGATTAATGGCATAACAATGCCTTTGTTTAAAAGCAATAAAAATGGCGGACGTAATTATTCGATCATACGATTTCATTTAGTGGATCTCGCCGCGACCACGGACGTTCTAAGCCGGTTGAAGCCTCGTATTCATTAGGGGACATTTGTCCCGCGACCTTGTCGGCCGACACGAATTCTACGTGTTGAGCGACGTCGCGGGGGACATCGCCCGACATCGCAGGCGACATCTACGTATCGGGGAACAAGTCGCTTGTCGACGCTCCGATAGCGTCGACCTTGCGCGACTTCGTGTCCCTCGACAGTTTCCGACGGCATTTGACTTGTGAGGACGTGTGTTGCTATTTGTTCCGCGACTACCCGCGATTATAGCACACTTCGTTGGTCCACACTACCAACGAAACTGTGTTAACACTTAGGCGACATCTTGATCACAATGCCGGTATGTGGACGAGCGAAATGTCGGTCGACATTGTCGCGGGACAGTCGCACGTAAATGTCCTGCGACTGTTCGCGATAAGTCGAGCGACTTTGTCCCCTAGTGAATACATGGCTTCAAAACGTCGAAGAATAACAGAGATATTTATGCCTTCAAATAAATTAATTATCGCGAGTAAGACCCGTTAAATAAAATTGTATGAAATATACAAATCGCGAACGTTTTAAATCGATTCTAATTATTTTGACTTCATCCGTTAATTAATGTAGCAATAAGTCAACTTTTTCATTACATTTAAATAAAAAATATCCAACCAAATCATTAGCATTATAAAAAGTACTTTAATAGCTTTTATTTTCAAATAAATTGCAATTTAACTAAATATATGGGTTTTCAACGTTGCCGAGTGTTTTGAAATCGACTATTTTATATACCTACACTGTGATATGGAGAGCTATTTATTTTACTTTATTACCAAATTGAATAGTTTTGAATATTATTATTGCGGATGACCAGGGACGTTATTTACGGCGTACGCTGCAAACCCTAATTGGTGACAAATTTCAGGTAACCTGCTTTTGGAAAGCAGGGGCTGCATTACAGGATGTACTGTTGTCAGACCTTACTCAAATAAGGTCATTAAGAAACAGAGATTATGTTGTTGTTTTAGGTGGAGTCCATGATAGATCACCAACAATTCTGAAGATTTGTATTAGCAATTTCTTATGCCAGGCTAGGAATACGAATGTCTTATTCTGTGACATTCCATATAATAAGTGTCTAAGGGAAACTAAACTAAATTACGAAGTTAAATTGTTATGTTCCAAATTTACAAATACTATATTTCTTGATATGGGCTTTAGTATGAAAATCCCGCATCGTATTTTCTATACACGGCACGTGTGCCAATTAATACTTAGAGAAGTATTGCGTACAGACTACCAAGTGCAATTTAAGAAGTCTCAGATCATACCGTTTACAAACAAACCTATATTATTAGAGAAGGCCACCCAAACACTCGTGGTAGAATCAAATACTTGCAAATGTAAATTATTGGATTGTGAAAAGCTCATAAAAAACCCAAACTCACCAACAGACTGTATTGGCACTAAACCCTCACCAAAAATTGATAGTTTTTTTCGTCAATAAGTCACTTTATGGAATGCATCAAAACAGTGCGAGTTTGATCAATAAAGCTGATAGTGTATGTTCTTTCTCAAATAAGAGTTTTTTCTCCACTAAGAGTCTGTATGTTCTACATCAAAATATTGCAGGTTTATTAAGCAAATCGGACACTCTAATAACTAGCTTACATGAACTGTCTGAGAAGCAAAATATTCAATTAGATGTAATATGCATATCTGAACATTTCATGATGGCTGGATATGAAAACCAGTTATTTATACCCAATTTTAATCTAGTTGCATGCTATTCTAGGCAAAAAAGTAAAAGAGGTGGAGTTTGTATACTTCTAAAAAAGGGATATCAGTGGAAGGAACTAAAAATTATCAAAAAGGTATCAACAGAAGGCGTATTCGAGTGCTGTGGAATAGAGGTAATTGATCACAAGCTGTTGCTTATATGTATTTATAGGGTACCAAACTTATCGAATATCAAATTACTTTTTGAGAAATTGGAAAATATCTTAAGAATACTTGTAAAAAATGATAATAAAAACATAGTATTGGCTGGCGATTTCAATATAGACATTTTGAAGAAAACTTTTCAATCTCAAGAACTTGAAGCTATTAGTGGCAAAGTGGATGCATAATAATAATTTAAATATTAATTTAAAAAAGACAAATATAATGCATTTTAGACAACGTATATTGCCAACTAAAGATCTCAATATTAACTGCCATGATATAAATATTGACTCAAGTGATACCACAAAATTTTTAGGTTTAATAATTGATGCAAAGTTAAGTTGGAAACCACACATAGAATCACGTTTTCAGAGAGTAAGTAAATCAGCGTATGCTCTTCACAAACTTCAGATATCGTAAGTGTAGACACATTAATAACTGCTTACTACGGACTAGTTGAGTCAATCCCAAGATATGGAGTAATTTTCTGGGGAAATAGTACACAAAAAGAAGTAGCTTTTAAAGCACAGAAGCGATGCATACGTGCAATGTTCAACCTTAAAGTTACTGACAGTTGCAACTTTTACTTTAAAAAACATAAAATATTTACTTTACCATCGCTATATATCTTGGAAATAGCTACGTTTGTCAAGACAAATAGGGATCTATTTCCACAAATATCGGATTTATTCCCCCGAAACAGGAGAGATAAAACTAGACTCTGCCTACATGAATCAAAGACTACACTTATGCGGAAAAGTGTGTTCTGTATGGCCCCTGTTATTTATAATAAATTACCTGAGTCATGGAAATATCTAAACACAACACAATTTAAAATAAAACTTAGAAATTATTTATTATTGAAAGCTTATTACACTATATCAGACTTCCTTGTAGATAAGGTAACAGAATGATTAATTAATATGTTTACGTTAACTTAATTTTTTTTTTATTTGTTTTTATTGTGACATTCTATTCTTTTATTGAACTTTAATCTTGACATGTATAACCAATTTCAATTTTATTTTAATTCTGACACAAATTTCATTCTGACATTACCAAGCACTAATTTTTATGTAGATATTTAATATTGTTTTAAGCATGATCTCATTTGAATGTTTATTTGTAATTGTGTGATCTGTGTCAGTAGTATTATTGACTTAATGAATAAGAATATTATAGAAATAATTAAAATGCTAAGCTATTCTTATAAACTCCTAAAATTTGTACGCCAATAACTGGCTGAACATATGAAACTATGTATTATTATATTGTAACATCTTGCATGTCACTGTACTACTATGTTCAAACAAATAAAAAGTTATTATTATTATTATTTAATAAAATATTTATATACTACCAGATTGTCAAATATTGACCACAGAAGTACTTAAAGATTAGGCCCTATATTATCGGTTAACTAATCAGGTACACGCAAAGAGCCGTTTGTTTATTATTAACGTTACTTTTTATTCGAAACCTTAATATTTCGATTTACTCCGCTTCTTAAACATTTCATTTTTCGTTTTCCGACCACTGCACCTTTGTCAAATCTTTTGTTCGTAACCATTCAGATGGTATAATATACACCATTGTACCAACAATAGACAAATTGAAACTCCTTGTCTATACACTGTACACAATACTACACAGTGATGTCCTTTGAAAAAGAAATCTAAAAAGATAAAGAACAATGCCCATTTCTGGCCCAGTTTGGAACTCATGAAAAGCACAATAAAGTTTCAATTAGTTGTTGAATAATCCTTTTTATTTATAACTTAATTTATAGGCATTACTAAAGGTGTGCCGAGAAACTTATTCAATAAATAGGTTTAAAAATATGTGTTAACGTCTAAATAGCCAACACGTAATAGATCAGAAATTGCCAGTAAAGAAATCATAATATTAAATCGATTATCACTTCTTCTTTATAGATTTTACATTTTCTCTACTCAAAATGATTTGAGTTAATAGCAAATCTCTAATTGGTCCTTAAACATTTAAAATGTGTGTATTTTTAAGCGATTAACTACAAATAAATTCGATTTTGAACCAAATATATAGATAACCTATGTCCGAAATCCATATCGATTAATCAATATCATTTAAAAACTGTAAAATGGCAACACTTTTTTGACTCTTAAGTAAATGTCAATAATGTCATATTCAGTTTATTTTGTTTATTACCTATTTGTTTTGCTCGAGCAACATTGTGAATGTTTTTTATCTTTTGGATCTTTTACGACTTTTGGCTTTTTCTTTCGGATTTCTACCCTTACCAAATGATTAACTCATTAATTTCTACTCAAAACTACGAAATACTTTAACTATCCTAATAAAAGTGGGTACACACCTAATGTTTTGTGAGCATATAAAAGTACTTCTTGTAATAAAACTATGAATGTGACGGACCTCTAATCAATCTCAAAATTCTATTTTAACGCTCTTTTATCGAATGCAATAACAACTACTACGATTTTTGATTGTCCACATCTGGGCCAGCGTCTCTAAGAAAAATGGGCATTGTTCTTTATAAGTTTCTTGATATTGTACCCATTTTGACTTGCCGATAATCGTCAGAAATAGGAATGTACTTTTAGGATTTAAGATAAATTCGGTCAAATTCATAATTTATTTCGTACATCTCTTCGAATTTTTCAGGCTTTTCACAGCTCCCATTCAGTTTGCCAGAGTATAGTATGGCGTAGACCAGGGATTCCCAAAGTGGTCGAACCGATATCGACCCCAAGGGGCCCAAGGGGACCCCAAGGGGTCGATATTGGTTTCCTAGGGGTCGACATAAACGAAAACTGGTTTTGGGCGTCGACGAGGTCTAAAAATCAACCCCTATTAAATTAACACAAGTTTTCACAAGAGTCTAGACCAGGGATTCCCAAAGTGGTCGATATCACCACTTTGGGAATCCCTGGCGTAGACGATCACACCAGCTACATATTATGTAGCTGAATATCAACGTTTTCTCTTTTATTATGTTTTTCTGTCTCTTTCTGTCACTAACGACATCCGCTAAATCAGTGAGAATTATCTTTTAGGATTACCTACTATGGTTTTGATCAAAATTCTTTGCGTTGGTTTAATAGTTATCTGGACCACCGACAGCAGTACGTGCAGTTGAGGTCAGGTGATGGTGGAAACCATGTATCTGAGCGGGTTTTTGTCAAAAAAGGAGTGCCGCAGGGCTCCATACTTGGACCGATTCTATTTAGCCTATACTGTGCTGACGTGGTGAAGAGTATTAAAAACCGTAGCTATGACATTTATGCCAATGACATTCAGATTTATATCTCGTTCAAGCCACATGAGTGGAAAGCGGCTGTCACCGCCCTCAACCAAGACCTAAAGAGTATATCCGAATGGAGTAAGAGTCACGGTCTCATGCTTAACCCTAATAAGACCAAATATATGCTTTTGGGCACCAAACATAGGCTCAATTCGTTACCCTCCACGCTCCCAATATCCTTGATGGAACAGCCTATTGGTCGAGTTAACGTAGCCCGTAATCTCGGTTTGCACATGGACAGTGAGCTCAGATTTGAGGATCATATCGCAGATTTTACATAAAATGAGACCGTAGCTGTGCGAGGAACTCCGAATGCAACTGGTGGAATCCCTAGTTCTTCTAAACTAAATTACGCTGACACTGTCTTCAGACCTAGACTCTTAGCTAGAACTCACCGTCGCATTCAACACGTCCAGAATGCTTGTGCCCGTTTTTGTTTCTCGGTTCCATTTAGAAGTCATGTTACACCATTCTTAAACCAGCACTTCATGTTAAAAATGAAATCACGCAGGAAACTACACTTAGCATGCGTTCTCTTTGGTGTCATCAAGTACAAAGAACCGACCTATCTATACAATAAGCTTAATTGGGTGACGAGTAATAGACAGTGTTCGGGTAGGAGGTGCGCGCAACAACTATCGATACGCCCTCACAGTAGTACTTCATTTACAGGAAGTTTTCGTTACGCAGCATCCAAAATATGGAACAACCTGCGCCCACCTTTGAGGCAAATAAAAAGCACATTTACATTTAAAAAGCGGCTTAGACAATACCTAATAGAGTCTCAACGTGAGCTGGGTGACGTGAATGTTGACATGTCTTTTGTTTAATGTCTGAATTTAGATATTTCCTACTGTTACCTACAATACCTTCCTTAATATAATTAAATTCTAATCTATATAATTCATATACATTTTAAATATCCTATGTAGATTCGTAGTATCGTAATTATGTTAAATAATGGTTAATTTATAATTTTAATTTGATATCTATAGATTCGTAATATCGTATGTTAAATTATGGTAAATACATAATGTTGGTTTATTTTTAATTATATCTAATTTTGTTATCTAATATTATTGCAATATTGATAAAGCGAATTAATTACTATAATAATATTCTAATTAATTAATAACCTAAGTTGACTAAACTTCATTGTTTAGCAACTTAAACTGTATTACCATGTAATATAATTTATAAAAGAACATGACACATGATCAGGCTTACAGCGCGGCGTCATAACAAACATCCCAACAAACAGTCTTTCAGCAGCGCAATGGATGGCCGGCTGGCTCCCGGATCGGACGAGTGTGGCGGCGCAGCGCGTCGTGGTCACGAACACCCGCAGTCTTGCTGAGGGGAGATGGGGCTGCCACTGCCACCTTAACGCTCGAGATCTGAAATAAAATTCCTTGTTATCCTCCTGTTTACGTTATTAACTTAAACAATTATTTATTCTAACTTAGGTATACATATATTCTCACGAACGCAAATATTCTGTTCCCATTGACTAATGACTCATCTACATACCCTATCAGTATGACCGGTGGTAGTGGTATCTCCATTTCTCCTCCGTACAAATTACGTAGATCGCATCGCTGCTTCCGTCACACATATTCGTATCGTAGGCATGTTTCAAAGGGCCAGGTTTGAGTATCGCTGCCCAGACACAGTATGACAGTTATTTGCAGAAATCTGAAATTCAAAACACTAGTTATTCCAACAGTTGTGTGTTTAAGTTCTTGGAATAGTTATTGAATGTGTTTATAACGCAGCTGAAACTGCGTTATAAATAAATTCAATAAATAAATATTTAGAGATTTTATAATTAATTATTATGGTTACGACTTACCCATGTTTGAGTCTGTGCCAATATTATAATGATATACTTTCTAATTCATTTGATTCTTATCTTTGAGTAGGTATTTATTGTTTGTTGCGTGCGGGTGATTCATTGTGCGTATAACGTGCATAATTTCAAGTGCGATCGTCCTGAAAAATGTTAGTGTCGCGTCAAGAGGCGGTGACCGCCTCGGATGGTGTGTGCACTTGCTCGACTTGCTCCGCTTCGTCGTGAGCGAGCGCCGAGTCACAGATTACTAAATAGTTACTTCGTAACAGATACATCACTCCCATACAAAACCGAAAATACCTACGCTATAATCACCTACAAAATCTTAATAATAATAGCCGATTTTCGCAGTGAACAGAAATGTACCTTAACTACGCAAGCAAAGAGTTGTAGATTGTTTGACTTACGTACAAGCGCGTCATCGAACGGTGGCGCTAGGGTTGTTCCTATAATGATTTTGGAAATAAAACGAATGTTGCGAAATAACCATATTTATATTTGTAAATATATTTGAGTTTTGTTGTTAAAGTTAAATATGTTTGAGTTTTATGAAATGATTAACATATTTTGTTCCTTCTCTAAATTCGCGGTTATTAAATTTCAATGTTGAAAATATCCTTAATCTTGTAAATAATTTTATTAAGTAATTATGCGGAAAACATGAGCAAACACCAGGCAAATCGACTTTATTTAGAATTTCCAACACGGTGCTACCCGGTCGATTCATAAGCACGTTGTCAAAATTATTCACGAATAATATTTTTAATTTTTCAATATAATTTATAAACGTTTCTGGTGGTACTTTTAGGCTACCATAAAAAGATGTATCTTTATTATAGGCTTTGAAATGAGTATATAGTGTTGTTTCATCAACATTAGGTTTCGCCTGTAACAAACAGTGGCGGCGCTAGACCACATGTGGACGTCGGCGACATGAAGTACGCGAGGCCCTATAAATCCAGGGCGAGGCCGCTTTAATTTCGTAGTAAAAAGACGCTAAAATTAAGTAAGCCAAATTATAAAATAATGTTTGGATAAATAAATGACAAAACAAAAATTTTCACCAAGTACCTACAGATATCGTGTCGGGCAGTGTATGTGAAAACGCTCATTCAGGCGAAAGTTTCTTTTCATAGTGTTGTAAGACAGATAATTCTGAATAGGTACCCGTAAAGTAGGTACCTACCACTCACTTCACTTCACACTTGCTTTTTCCTGAATTGTTTGGAGTCCGCTACCATAGGTAACTTATGAATTTTTTTTGCGAGGCCTCCTCAGGCGCGAGGCCGTCGGCGGTCGCCGACGTCGCCGACGCCTAGCGCCGCCACTGGTAACAAAGCATTAAAGCTAGTGCAGTTATGTTTCTTGCTACACTTAAACAATAAATACCCTGACACATAGGTCAACGCATTTTTTGCAGGCAAATCGAATCTGTATGTCTGTGTCGGTTTCGCCGTTAAAGGCAACTGCTGAAAGTGTTCCTGCCTTACATTTTTGGCCAGGTATGGGCCGTTCAAGAAGAGTGGTAGCATCTGACCTCTGAAGCAAGTCACAAATGTCTTCTTGACAGTTACTATGACGTGAATTTTGTAGCATATTTCTAAGGAATAATTTAGAAAACGCTCTTGTGAACGGGATAGGGGTAGGGTCTCTGCAGTTTCCACCCTGTTGTCTGACAGCGCCGAAGAAGTTTTCCAGGCAGTCTTGGTTGAGACGTCGTATATATATAAAGTTTATCCACTTTACCAGTCGTCTGAGTCGTCACAAAAAACTAGGTGATCAGTAAATTATTCCTGTCACATAGAAATGAAAAGATAAGTCTGATACGTTCTGTATAAAATACTCGGCAAATAAATTCATACAAATTTCGTTCTAATTTTGAATTTATTTGGAAGGTAACGCTTGTGTGGTAAACAGGCCCTTAGTGTAATATCAACCTTATATCTTATGAGATAAAGTACTTTATCGCGTCATTGCCTTGCGAGTTGCGTCATTTTGATCTGTTTCTTATATTTCGAATTTCGTCTTTGAATTTGTATGTACCCATGTACAAAAAAAATTGTGGCGGATAAAGAAGTGTCAATAAAATTAGAAGATAAGATTTGATATAAGTAAGTAACTACGTACCTTTGTTCGTCTTTCGGCAGTGAAAAGAAAGACAACTTTTTGTTTGTTTTTTGGCTTTTACATCCATCCACTGCTCAATAATTCCTCAGCATTTTTATAAGAAAGCGCAGGAAACGTGCCGTGCGTACGCTCTGGCGGGCGTGCGGGGGCCCTCTGTCATTTGTATCTATATGGATACACGCAATGGTAGGTGTTTATCGCGCGAATTTGAGCCAGTGACGGAGGCCTGGCCGAGTGTTGGACCTCACACCCGCTCGCCCCTCGCCTCCCGACGAGGCGGACGCGTGCGGATGTGTATACCGATATAATTAATGTAGGTACGTGCATAGGTACGCATCAGCTGACGGCGAGTCTGCACCACAGTTTGGCGTGCTTCTATAATTATTATATTATGTAACTTAGGTATATCATTTATAGGAATATTTATTTATTTTATTTATGCAACTAAGTATGTGTGTATATTTGTATATTTTCACTAATTAGATTAATTTAGATTAGTGATTTATATATATATAAATATATATATAAATCACTACACAATACACATTCACTGAAATACCTCACACGGATTGCATGTTGTGATCAGCACGGCGGCGGTGGTTGCACATCCGGGATGTCCGGAAGGGGCTGGAAGAATACCAGCGTCCGGTATGCACTAGCACCACTGGACATAGTGCTGATCCAGCCACCTTTTTTGGCCAGCGATGGGACACATACCTCACCATATTCTATTGTAATTGTTTTTGTTTTTTTTATTATTTATTTATTTATTTTCTTTTATATAAATGTTCTAAATCTACTAATTGTTGTATAAGTACCTACCTACTTGTTTTCTATTATGTGTCCTATGTGCTGTTTCAAAATAAATTTTAAATTTTCTTTTCTTTTCTTTTTTCTTTTCTTTTCACTTGGCCAGCGTGGTGGACTATGGCCTTACCCTTCTCACAGTGAGAAGAGGCCCGTGCCCCGCAGTGGGACAGTAAAAAGGGCTGATGATGCATCTCTTATCTTCACAACCATGCATAGATCGGATCTTCAATCGAGCGGTAAGAATAAAAACAAGCAATTTCTCTCGTATCGCCTTTAAGCCCAATGTATTGAAATTCTTCTATCCCTCTTTTACCACTCTGTTCTGATAAAGAAGGAAAACATGCTTCAGAAAACAATTATCTGGAAAATAGTATGTAGCAAATCTTCATTGCGTTTAAAAATGCATTCGAAACTTGTTACCCACCGACATCAACACCCATAAATCGAACGAGTGGATGGGAATCGAATATATATCCTAATCGATTCTGATATCGAATACTTGCGGACCATCGATGATGGATAAAAGTAATGTTGCCATAAAATTGTTAGTGTGTGGTAAGCTGTTAAAATTGAAATAACATTGGAGCAAAATTGTTGGTTATTTGGCTTTGAGTACAATGTAACTAAACTTTGTTTAAATAACATATTTTAAAATAAAATGTTTTTTTTTTTGGTTTGTTTTAGTGAAACCAGCTACTCACAATTGCATGACAGTCGAAAGTTTTGGAAAGGCTAAATATAAATTTTAAACTATACGTTTAATTAAAAAAGTTAAATAATCCTCCGCGTATACAATGTGCAGCATTCGTGGAAACCTGCGCTCATATTGGAAAACAACAAATAAATATTTACAAAACTTATTTGTTTTTGGTAAAGTTGATAATATGACTTGCAGAGGTAATGCCGTGACGGATGATGTTCAACGATATTAAAGACAATCTACCTAATGAAGGAATTCAAGTCATCCTAGAGCTGTCCCGTTTGTGACACAAAACATTCGCCTTGGAGCCCGAGGTCTGCTTATAGGAATTTAAAATGTATGATAATTATCGATATATATGTATGTACTAACGTTGAAAGTAAATGAAACATTCAAGGGAAGCAGGGATATAATAGAATCATTACAAGTACCCCGTATCCTCCGTATATTCCCACAGGATGCAATCGTACTCACATTTTATGCAAATACAATTTTACAGTCAGATCGATCTGGACCAAAAATCTTATCACATTAACCTTAGCATGGACCAACGCTACCGAACTTGTTTAATAAGTATATAGTTTACATAATTATTATGTGTAATGGTTGAATTAATTCGTATCAAGATTGGATTCGTACCTGCACAAGGTGCATGTAGGATGTAGGTTCAGTTATAACATTTGCCGTAGTTAAAGAATAGGTATGAGCAGACGAAAAAAATGTAAGAAAATAATTTTGAAAGCACACCAAATTTTGATAAGTACGATGATATTCGACTAGCAACAATAGTAGTTGTACCTAAGTAAGAACACTTCACAGACATAGCATCTCGACATAAAAAACAGCCTTTAAACGATAACATTGAGCCGGGCCTATCTGTCGAACATCAAACGTCCATCTGACTGACATCTCAACTACCCAAGAAAGGGTAAGTATATTCACATTTCTTTCCCCAAACAATTGTACATTGGGGCGATATTTGAAAATTGCTTGCGTTAACCCCCTGCGCGTCCGATAGTTGGACATTTAGACAGATCCCTGATTGGGTTCTCTGTATTTTCTGCTTTGTACAGTCGGACAAAAGCGGCACGAAGAAAACTAGACCTGCCAGGTATGGGAGTGAAACGTTTGAATGGAAATTGTGTTTCCATTCTATCTGAGTAGCGCACTAATTTCAATGGTCCGTGCTTACATTGGGAGGCATTTGATCGACATTAGATACGCGACTTATAAAGACTTTTCTTTTTTGTTGTTGTCTGTAGAATCTGTGTGTTGGCCGCTTTTGTTGAGACTCGTTACAGATGATCCGAATGTTCTAACTAGGTACATTTTATTTGTGAATGTAAATAGTAACTAAAGTGTAATAGGATGCGTTATTTATCTATATGCTAATCAACTTTTTGCAAAATGCAAGTACCTAATAAATATTCGTAAAATGGAGTGGAGGTGGAGTTTTACAATCGCAGCTCTATTCCTAATTAGGTACAGCTCTTGCGCCCTATAGTTTTATTTGCGCGTTCTCGGTCAGTCAGTCAGTAACGTAAGAATGTATAACATTAGGTATACTGATAATTTTAAGCAAACGAAAATCTTGAAATCATTAGTCAATTTAGCTTATAAGTGATAGATTATTATATTATTATATACGAGAAGCATGCTAAGCATTACATGCCTTTCTGCATCTTATTAGTTCGCGTCTTTTGCATACATGCGTTTCGTGGCCCAATGCGGTGAATTATTTTAAAAAAATGCCAATAGAAACTGAGTGTTAGTACGCAAATACGAATGGGTACAAATTTACAATCCCACTAGGAAACTGTTGATCTGTTGATCATCTGAAACACAACTGGAAAAACGCTAACATTACAAAGTAGGACGAACAAACGTACAATTTCAGTGCACTGGATGGCTGTCAACTTCGTTACGAGTATATCTTCTCGTTAAAAGGATATGAAAGGTTATTGTGATAAATAGGGATAGAAAGATTAAGTATATTCGAATCTATTTATTATGGGTATTCTTTTTCTATTTAAAAAGAAGCAGCCCGCACTTGGTAGATAGTGGCGGACTTTCAACAGACTTCCATTAACGGGCACGAAGGAAACCTTCGCTTGAAACTACATACAACTTATACACACAAACCGTTGCCAAACGAAGTTTAGACAGCCATTTAAAACTGTGCCAACCGTTGATCACAATGATCAGTTACCAAATTATCAAGATCACTGCGACTCTTAAATGGAGCTATTTTTCAACAATTAAATAGAACCATTGTATTTTCCCTCAACCGATTATAATCCCCTCCAATTTCTTAACAAATGGACCAATTCCATTCCAAATCTTTTACTACCAATTTCAAGAACGAAACCAGAAACAATAAAGTTAAAGCATACGTCACAATGGACCTAAACATTAAAGAAATGAAACTCGTTCATTAAAGGATAATGGGGAGACCCTTAATTATTAATTAATTATCGGAACACGTCACGACCAGGCCGGGACAAAGGCCCAAGTTCCATTCGTGATGAGTGTTCATTGTTGGTCGTGAAATGATTTCTGAACGAAAGCGGGAAATGTATAATAGTGGCCGATTATTGTACTATTCGAGTGGTATCGATTAGTGTGATCGATTAGGAATTGTTTCACCGCACTATAGGAACAATAGTGTTACACAGTGTGGGTATGGTTCGATTTTTGAACTGGACGTTGGGCTACATTGAAGTACAAAATAAATGGATTTTCTGTCGCTAAGTATGAGCAAGAGATTCTCTCACAAACCAAAAATGTGAGATATGACAATAATTCTTCCGTATTCTTAGTGTCAGATATTTAAATGAATCCATCGTGAGCCACAGTGATTATTTGGTTAACAGATGAAGTAGTCAAAGATGATATACTATAACTAGAGAGAAGTAGTAGCGATAGCCTTGTGCAGAGACCGACGGACTGTCTCGCAGAGGGTCTCGGGTTCGAATCCACGGTGGGCACCAATGACTTTTCGAAGTTATACATATATACATACATAGACTCACGCCTGTTTCCCGGAGGGTTAGCCAGAGACTACCTACGGAACGCCACCTGCAACGATCTTGACATACCTCTCAACTCTCTTGCTTCATTCACTCCCATCAAGTTCGAAGTTATGTGCGTAATATATTGTTAATTATCGCTTGCTAAACGGTAAAATAAAACATCGTGAGGAAACCTGCATGTCTGAGAGATCTCAGTGTGAAGTCTGCCAAACCACCGGTGGACTATGGCCTTACCCTTCTCATAATGAGAAGAGCCCCGTGCCCAGTAGTGGAACAATTCATATACAGGGCAGATGATGATGTACAGTACAGAAGCAGATCGGAATGAAGACAGGCAACGGAGAAAACCTATTTAATTAGGTACTTGCCACTAAACTCGCCAAAACATTCATGGGGCAAGTCCGAGTTCACGTTTTCTTTCCACTCACAGATATAAAAACGCGTATCACTATCCACCCGTATAATAACCCACACCCTTGTCACAAGAGAAAAGTAAAAATTACTTGTCTATGGTACACCTGTCTCGTCATGTACGTACCGTGAGTTTGACAGCATTTTATTGGAACCCTGATTTCCTATTCAATAAGTTTTGGGTTCACATTACGAAGTGAACTGGACCGTGAAATGTTTTGGCTGGCTGTAGGGTTGGCGCAGACTTTTATGAGTACCTACAACACCTTTCTCTGTATCGTTCTTTTTATATCGATAGTTGACCTTATAGCTGTCACTTATTCGTTCTGACTTAAATAAAAATCAATTTCACATAAAAGTACATAATTCTTGACCAAGAACAATAACTCGCGTGCCGACCGTTTGCATGAAGTTAAAGTACTGTACATATCATTACCGTGTCTATATAATATATTCAAGTCAAAAGTATTTGCCAAATTATACACATATCAAGCCCATTGATTAACCATATTAAAAACCATAAATACTTAGGTTAGTAAATATTTTTTCATATATCATATATCTTTTTTTTTATGAGCTTTATACACTTAACGTATATAGGTGGACTTAATGGCTTAGGCATTTTCTCCCAGTCTAAAAGACATTATGGACGCATATATCACAATAACGATGCATATATACATATATATACCTACATACACATACATATTATATTATTATGTACATATATAAATGAATATATACCCAAGTAATAAACATATACCAATCGATAAAATATATAATTATAAATGTTACCATAGTTCTGCTAACTTAGTCAATAAAAGCTGCTTTACTCTTTAAAAAAAAAAATACCTAGTAGTGGCCGTCCTGATTTCGAGACGAAGGTCATTCCAGAGAAGAATAGCTTGGGTAGGAAAAGAAGAGTGAATGAAAGAAGATCTATGAAAAGGACAAAGAAGGAGAAGGTTATTAGATGAGCGAAGGTCACGATTGTGGTTGCTGCTTAAGTACTGGAAGTAAGAACATAAATATTCAAGAGTATTGGGAGACATGAGGATAGAATAGAGAGTAGTGAGAGCACGCAGACTGCGTCTTTGACAAATAGGAAGCCACTTCAACTGGGAACGATAAGTAGACACGTGGTCATACTTGCAAAGATTGAAAATAAATCGAATGCAGTTATTGAGAAGACGGTCAAGTTTGTTAAGAAGATCTGCATTCAGGTCATAGTAACATACATCACCACAGTCACACAAGCATTGTCTTAGTATTGGGTGAAAGGAAGTTTCTTAATCGATTGATAGCACGTACCAGTAATCTTTTTGCTGGTTTCAGTGACTTGGTTTCGCCAGCTTAACGTGCAGTCTAAATGTAAGCCAAGGTTTTTGACGAATGGGCACATTTCTATTATGTTGCTGTCATAGACTAGTGATGGTAAAGATGAGAGGTCTAATCTTTTTATAGCCCATTGACTACCAATTATGATTGCTTGGCATTTGCTGGGGTTTACGTACAAACCAAACTTGGCGGACCAGCTCTGTATGGCGCTTAGATCCCTGTTAACCTCGTGAATTGCTGTTAAGACATCATCAACAGATGCCTGAGAGTATATCTGCAAGTCATCGTCGTACAGATGATAAGCGCATTGAAGATTGTGAGTTAGGAGATTAATAACCATAGAAAATAATAAAGGAGTAAGAATACCGCCTTGAGGAACACCAGAGCCATTGTCACGCCACTTCGATGATAACCCGTCGAGGCAGACAGACTGCTGGCGTCCTCAAAGATAACCTGAGAACCAATCCAGAGCTTCGGATAAGATCATAAGATAGGTAAGAAGGGACAGCAGGACATCGTGACTGACGGTATTAAAGGCATTCGAAAAATCAACCAAAGCAAAACACAGTGACTTTGGTGTTCTCGATGCCCTCCCTAATATCGCCAGTCACTTTGAGAAGGGCGGTTGTAGTACTGTGTCCAGACCTGAAACCAGATTGGTGGGGGCTCAATAAGTTATATTTGTGTAGACAAATCTAGACAATTGACTCTGGACACAGGACTCTAAGACTTTGGACAAGAAAGGAAGAATAGAGATGGGACGAAAGTGATTCGGGTGAGAGAGGTTATGAAATGAAATGAAATGAAATTATTCTTTATTTCGTGTAAACTTTGTTTAAAGTGCTTACGAAACGTCAATTTTAAATTTATCAGTTTGTACAAGTATGTATTTTTATGTTGAATTAGAGCAGCTCAATCCCAAGCATTTTTGTCGTCTATATAATCGGAAATTTTATAATATGCTTTTAAACACAATTTAGTTTTAACAATAATCTTAAATTTATTTATTGTTAAATTTCTAATATTAAGAGGGAGCTTGTTATAAAAGCGTATACACTGCCCCATAAAACAGTTACTTATTTTGTGGAGGCGGGTGCTATGAACTACAAGATTATACTTATGTCTAGTATTTACAGTGTGAAGATCACTTTTTTTACTAAATTTGTCAATATTCTTGTGGACATGTAACAGATTATCGTATATATATTGCGATACAACAGTTACAATGCCTATCTCACTGAACTTTTCTCTAAGAGAAACACGAGGACCGAGGTTGTAAATTCCCCTTATTGCTCTTTTCTGCAGAACAAATATTGTGTTAAGGTCTGCAGCATTCCCCCAGAGAAGAATCCCATAAGACATAATACTATGAAAGTAACTGAAATAAACCATTCTAGCTGTATCTATATCTGTAAGGCGTCTAATTGTCTTAACTGCATAAGCTGCAGAACTAAGTTTGCCCGAAAGTCTTTCTATATGCGGACCCCATTGAAGCTTGGTATCAAGCATAATACCTAGAAACATAGTTGTCCCGACGGGCTCAATTCTGGATTCCTTAAGTTGTACATTGGTTTCCACCTGTTTAACATTGGGCATTGAGAATTTTAATAGTTTGGTTTTCTTATCATTAAGTAATAAATTATTTACATTAAACCAATTAACAACTTTAGAGAGTGCATTGTTTACTTCGTCAAAATTTCTCTGCTGTCGTCTAATATTAAAAATTAAGGAGGTATCATCCGCGAACAACACAATCTCATGATTCTTCTTTACGTAATAGGGTAGATCGTTAATATAAATCAAAAAAAGAAATGGTCCGAGGATTGAACCCTGCGGGACTCCCATTTTTAAGGCAGAACCTGGAGATGTCTTGTCATTGATCTGGACCTTCTGGATTCGGTTGCCCAAGTAAGAAACCAGGAGATCGAGAGCTTTGTTCCTAACGCCGTAATGATACAATTTCCTGACCAGAGTGTCATGATGTACACAATCAAATGCTTTTGACAAGTCGCAAAAAATACCTAAAGCATCTTGCGACTTCTCCCAAGCAGCAAATATACTTTTGAGTAACTCAACTCCTGCGTCAGTAGTCGAACGACCCTTCGTAAATCCGAACTGTTTCTCGTGAAGTAAATTATGACTATTAAAATAACTAAGTAACTGACTAAGAATTAATTTTTCAAAAATTTTACTAAGTGTCGGTAATACAGAAATAGGTCGAAAATTAGAAGGGTCGGTTGTGTCACCAGATTTAAATAAAGGTATAACTTTACTATATTTCATTAAGTCAGGAAATATTCCAGAAGCAACGCAACCATTGAATACCTTTGCAAGATGTGGAGCAATTATGGTAATAATTGATGAAGTAGTCTTCACTGACAATCCCCACAAATCCATTGTCTTTTTCATATTTATAGTTTTAAATTGTTTAAGAATATCATCAGTAGTAACAACAGTAAATTCAAAGGCTGCATCACATTCTGGCACGCAGTCCCTAAGAAGCATTTCAGCAGACATGGAAGATGAGTTGAGCGACTCTGTTGTCACTATAGGTATATTAGCAAAGAAATTCTCAAATTCTATCGCAACTTCCAGGTCCTCTGCAATACTCACATTATTGATTTTTAAAAGGTAGTCGCGGCTGCGTGCTTTGGCTCTGCCAGTTTCATTGTTGATGACATTCCAGGTAGCCTTTATAGTGTTTTCTGATAATTTTATTTTATTTCTCAAATAAATAGATTTTGCTGTATTACAAGCTTGTCTAAATGTTTTAGAATATTTTCTTACGTAATTAATAAAGGTCTGACTATTATTATAAGACTTTTCATTATATAGTTCATATAACCTAATCCGGCTTTTATGAATACCTTCAGTTGCCCAGTCACTAAACATCAGACGGTCAGTTACATTTAATTTTTTGGATGTAAATACAGTCTGAAATTCGTCATTAATTAAATTGAATAAAGAGGTATATAACTGATCCGGATGGTCATGATGAGGCAACCAATGCATTTTTCGAGATAAATTGTTTTTAAAAGTTTTAAGACGATTCTGGTTTATTGGTATATATTTAACAATTTTTCTCTGGTCTTTCGGACATTCTCTTGGACAACAGATTAACTGCCCACTGTGATCTGACTGAAGCATATTAATCAAAGATTTGTGTAATGGTTTTATACTAGTAAATATATTATCAATACAAGTACCACTTGTGGCAGTCACTCTAGTTGGTTCATAGAAATTATGACATAAATTGTATGACTTAAATAAATTTAAAAAAATTGATAGTTGAAGAGCATTTTTCTAATATGTTAATATTAAAGTCTCCACAAATAGCAACCGTTTTACGACAATTACAAACTTTGCTTAGAGCATCCTCCATAATAACTAAAAAACTTTCAAATATTGCACATGGAGGTTTGTATACGCTCATAACAATGAACTGCTCAAACTCAACACATGTAATCTCTACTACTCGCTCAACAGAGAGGCTCACAATGTCAGTCCTTTCTTTAAATTTTAGAAATTTACTTACTATGATTAACGAGCCACCATGGATAAAATTTTCTCTACTGAACGAGCTTGCAACCTGGTGGTTATTGAAATTGAATATGAACTGGTGGCTTCTTAGCCAATGTTCTGTAATGCATAAAATATCAATATTGTTACAGTTCATAAACAATTCCAATTCTAACTCCTTACCCATCAACCCTTGTATATTTTGATGCACCAGGTTGATACAATTTTTAGAAATATTTTTTGTAAGTGTGGTTGATGGAACTATATATTTATCACTTAAATTGGGTACAGAATTTGATGTCTTATTAAATATATTGCCAGAGATTGACTCTATTGTCTCAGAAATCAATTTAAAGAGTTTGGAACGGATTCCAAGCTTATATTGCATGTCAAATTTGACTGCTCAATAAAAGCAGTGTGGTTAGCCAAAACCTTGGCTGAGTTATTAATACAATAAGCTAGCGATGATGCTATTTGTCTTTTATAAAATTGTGATATATAATAATTATCATATGTCAAATAAAAATTTCTAATTAACGCATTAGAGTCAATAATGTCAATCAAATTATTATAAAATGTCATAGAATGCAATTTTGAATTAATCTTAAATCTATAATCATTTTCAGCTTGTGGCAACAGCTTACTGTAAGGAAAAGCAAGAAGCAGAATTTTTCTAACTTTTAAATTGAGTAATTGGTCAAAATATCTCTGTATAACATTTATATTTGCATTTCCTCTTCTCCCAATAAATATAATGATTGTTGTTTCAGGACAGTATGATTTAGACAAAATAGATTGCATTATTTGAGAATAACTTGCTCCAGGCATACATAAGTTAGTAATAGCTAAACCTGTCCTTTGCCGCAACAATTGGCTCATGTTTTTCCCTATCTCATCACTAAACATTAAAAGTTTGTCAGTGTTTGTAATGTGAGTTGAGAAGGAAGTGCGAAAATTAGAATTAGAACCCACTGTAGTTACCCACTGCATCAGACGGTGATAACAAATCAGAGCAACAATTCAATGTAGTTGGCTGTGAATGACTCTGTGGCAACTGGCTATGTTCATTGTCATGATTATTATTGGTAAGAGATTGGAGCCTCTGCTCATTATACTTACACAAGTCAACTAAGTCATCCATTGCCAAGATATGCTCATTTATTTGTTTTTGTGATAAATTATATTTTTTTGTCATGTTCAGTAAAGATTCTTGTAAACTGTCAATCTCCGTCTGCAAACAATGCATATCAGCATCATACTTTAATAGATTGGAATCTAATTTAGCTAGACATACTGACATCTGTTCCTTTACATTTACATATTTTTTGCAATAATGTACATTTATGTTTGATTTCTTGTACATTCTTAATAATTTTTCCTTTTTCCTGATAAATTTGTTAATTTTAAGATACTTCTTCAATTTATTACAGGCCTTCATGTTTCTAAATGACTGAATAGTTGAATTAGATTCTGTTAAATCAATAGTCACTATATTTCTACTGCTATCATCGGAGATGGCAGAAACCATGCATGGAGCGCTACCAACCAGCTCATCAAACAGTGATTGTGTAGTGACTGATTTCATTGACTGGTTTGCACTTTGTAATAAGTTTATTTGATTATTGGCCTCACTTAGGAGACCCTCCAATTCAGTGATGCGTTTGAGAGCGTTCTCAAATTCATCACTGCACCTGTCAAATTGCATAACAATGTTTTGTAACCTATCCCTTTCATCTAAAGTAGTGACTAAAGTAGTGTGCATTTCTGCCATCTCACTCCTAAGCTGAGAGTTTTTCCCTAAAATCTGTAGCATTTCCTTCTCATTGTCCTCATGTTCACTTTGTAGTGACTGACACAAATCCTTATATTTCTTTAGTTCTACAAGGGTCACCTGTAATTTCTCATCGTCTTGGCGTGCCCTTCTGGTCATCATCTTGTTAAAAGTAAATAAACAAAGCAAGTAAAGATCACAGGTTTGTGTAAGACACCAACAAAGTTGTTTGAGTAAATTGTGATATGCTCACTTGATATAATTGCTTGTGTAAGGTGTACGAAAGTCAAATAAGAAGTAAACTCACCTCAAATTCGCTCAAATTTAGTTATTATTGTAAAATTAATGCAAATTCTTTTTAAATTGTACGTTAGTTTGACAGTTGACTTACTTGACTTTGCAAAACTTTTACAACTTGATAAACACCAATTATCACTGTTATTAAACAACAATTATAATGATCACAGCTTATTACAGAATTAGCAAATTAGGCACATTATTATTAATTAAATAGATTTAAAACTAATAAATTATTGGGAGAATACAGTTTCCAGAGATGGATTTAGGGCAGAGGAATAACATAAGCTTTAAGCCACAGAGCTGGAAAGATGCCAGAAGTAAGAGAAAAGTTAATGATATGCGAGATGGCTAGAAGGAGTTGGTCTAGGATAGTAGTGATCATGCAACGGCTAATGTTGTTGCATCCCATTGCGTTAGACTTTATAGAAAGGAGTATCTTCTTGATCTCTATCTATGATTTCTTTTAGAAATTTTTGCGTGCCATCCCTAGTTGGATATAATAGAGTGTAAGGACATATGACTAACTGTGTTATCGTGATGGCTGCGTTATTATAACTTTTGTAATGCGCTTTATTTGAAACACTAAAGATCATCCGAGATTTTTTGAGCGGACCTCGGGCTCCAAGGCCGGTGTCTTTGGTCACAACCAGACAATCACTGGATGTTGATGACGACTAATGAGATTTCTTACTGGTGTCCCTATGCCGTAGGAAAATATTTTTGTCTTACGGTCAAAGTTTGATAAAACTTGGTGACACGTTCTAGTGACTACATGGCGAGGCCCTTTACAAATTTTCATTCAGTACCTACGGACGCATAGAACACTCAGGCTCGGAACCATAACTTGAGGCTTACAAAAAGTGCGGCCACATGGCAATCAAACCCACGATATACGTGACAGTGGCGAAGCGACCACTACGCTATGTATACAGTCACAGATTTACACGCTAGACACGACTGACAGAAAATTACTTGTTAAATGTTTGCACACTACTTAAGTAACATGAGCCACATTGCTCTAAAACAGGGATTCCCAAAGTGGTCAGTGGTCACCCCTAGGTGTTTCCTAAGGGTCGTCATAAACTAAAATTGATTTTGGAGGTCGTCGAGGTCTAAAAATCGACCCCTATTAAATTAACACAAGTTTTTATTTAAAACTTTTAAGATAGGTAGGTAGGTACTGTATTGTTTATGTTGTATTACGTGTACTACATACTTACATATGTTTATAGGACGTAGTTAGTAAGTAACCTATCTATACTGGTTTGCATTACGCATCATGAACAATATAAATAAAACACCAGCCGCTAAAAATATTGTAGTTATAGATAGACAGAATCAGTAATGTGCACAGATTAAGAAGTACAAAGAATATCTTCTGTGAGTAGCACGCATAGACATATAAAGGATAGAGTGGCAGAATAGTACCTAACTCAATACTGTGTCGTGTCCGCGTTTAAAAATATATAAAATTTTTTTTGTCACTTCAAACTATCTTCGTGTATCAATAAAAACAACTTTTAAACTATTGATTACTAATAAACTGATATAAATAATAGTTACAGGTACCACGCCATTGCGTAATGTGGATGTTGTGCATGTACTGTTAGAGCGAGATGCAGGGGGCCTCACAGAAGAATAACTGAAGCATGGAAGGAACGATATTTTTTAGAACAAATTGAATATAGCTACACTCTTCACTCATATGATAAATTAGAGTTGCCAGAAGAAGATGGCACTATGTTTGTCAGTTAGGGCTAAAGACAATTTGAACACAAATATCGTAACTTTTTAATTTAATAGTGACTGAGCAAATCCGCTATCGATATCGATTAGAGTTTGAATATAGGTTCAAAATCAAACGGACTTGTAAAGTATATTATTTATATGTTATACATTTTAAATTCCGTAACTTTGTGTCCACAGCAGTCAGAACGCTAGTTGATGGACAGTCTTTAAATAATTATTACACAAACTTGCATTTTTAAACTGAACTTACATATTTTTGTTTCAAATGGGTACTCAGTAGCACATAATCTTTCGAGGCGTTATTTTCTAATTTTCATGGTAGTTTTCTTTACGCATCAACAGCCTTTTCCAGTCCACTGCTGGTCTTAAACCTTCCGTGGTGGAGGTTTGGCCTACTTTTATACCACACTAGCCAGACGTATTCGTATAGGGTTTTATTTCGAGATTTCCTTCTCTTGTGTTTCTCTCAGTCGCCTCATACGATACCCTCGGCATAAATGTTTATTTATACTTATTTATAGTTAGTTTTTCAGCTGTAACGATAGCTGTAAGTGGGATTAATAAATATTAAATAAATAAATCATCACCCCCAAATTATATATTTTTATTAGAGAAAGCAAATAATTAAGAAAAAAACAAAACTCATAGCTTAAGCATTATGATAACTGAGAATGGCATATCCAAATTAATTCTTTACAAGGATGGGACATAGTCGACATGGATTTTATCAAGCAAAAAACATAAAAATTAACTTAAAATCGATAAATCAGACAAAACCTTAAATAGTACCCAAAGGTTTGTTATTATCAATAATCACTTTATTGAAATTTTCTCATTACATAGTGTAGGTAATACAAATCTATGTGTAAAAAAGTATGTGCGGTATCGGACACTTTTCGATCATACATGTGACACACAGAATATTTAGAGAGAAAAAAATTGTGGCTAGACTAGCCCTTAGATTTTATCTTGGGATCGGCACATTATTAGTCCACTAGTCGAACAAGAACAACCAAGTGTTGGTCTCTGGGTAGATGACATTTAACAAACTTTCGGTCAATCTTCTAACAAACATGATTTCCGATCATGTCGATAAAGGGAAACGTTGTTTAGCAGTCTTTATTGACTTGGCTAAAGCCTTCGACACTGTTTCGATACCAATTCTTCTAAAGAAAATGGATACACTGGGAATTCGAGGAACTGCCTTGGATTGGTTTAAAAGTTACCTCAGAAATAGACGGCAATGTGTTAAAATCGATAAATACATAAGTGATGAACAAAGCATTTATTTTGGTGTTCCGCAAGGTAGTATAATAAGCCCCACTTTATTTACAATCTACATTAACGACTTACTAACAATAAATATTCCAAGTGCCGACTGATCTGCTATGCCGATGACACAGTTATACTTTTTAACGGAATGGATTGGAAAGAAGTTTACGCTGAAGCTGAGTCAGGCATGACCAAAGTTGTAAACTGGCTCGACTCAAATTTGCTTAATATGAACGTCTGCAAAACTAAATACATAGCCTTCAATGAAATACAGACAACGAGACCATCTAACTATTGCTTAAAACTGCACAAAGTATCATGTTTAACCAATATCACATCCAATTCAATCTGTCATTGCCCAGAAATTGAACAAGTCGTACATCTAAAATATTTAGGTATAATCATAGATGAAAACCTCTCATTTAAATATCACATTTTAGGATTAGGGAAACGTGTTAGAAAAACAATATATATAATGAAACTTCTACGTGACTGTGCATCCATAAAGATAAGGAAGCTAGTGTATACAGCTCTATCCCTTATACAGTACTGTCAAGTGGTCTGGGGCGGTGCCGCCAAAACTTACATGTTAGGACTAGAGAGGGCCCAACGCGCTGTTCTCAAAGTCATGTTGTATAAACCGTTCCGCTTCCCAACTGACGACCTGTATGCAGAAGCAGCTGTTCTCGGAGTACGGAAACTCTATATTTGCAAAGTGGCATGTAGAATGCATTTAAAAATATCAGGGAGACCCAATCCTTTATCGCAAAAGAACCGAAAACCCAGAATTCCCCCAGTAGCAGTAAGATCAACATTTGCACAACGTTTACCAGTATTTCTGCATATCCATATTTATAATAAAGTTATGTCCTTTCTCAACATCAAAAACTTTAATGACCCAGTCAGTCAAATGAAAAAATCACTACTTATACGACTCTTAGATTTATCTTACGATGATACTGAAAACTATTTTCTAAAAATAGTCAGATAGTAAGGTACCTGTGTGAAACACGCATACACACTTAACACACACACACACACACACACACACACACACACACACACACACACGCGCGCGCGCGCGCGCGCTCATATGCAAACAAAAATATTATTGTTAACTTTAATGTGTGCCAAATAGCCAAAATGTTACCATGTTATTCTTATTTACTGAATTTATTATTATATTTGAGTTGATACCTACTTAGTTATTCTTACACATATTACTTTGTAATTTGTTACCAATAATTGTTTCAATAGTTTTAATGTTAAATGGTGCCCCAGATACAGGCATAGCCTAGTTTGGGACCATCAAATATGTAATTTGTAAATTTTTATTGGATATAAATACTTACTTACTTTCAAATGAAGATTTCCTTATTTTGATGCATATGCACTCAGTAGTCATGAGTATGAAATTCAGACAGTTCTTATTAAACCCTCAAATTACTGTCCTTTAAATATTACTGTCAGATCAGATTTTGTGTGATAGGTCCATTATTTTTTTTTTCTAATATGATGGATTCTAATTTTCTAATATGTTTGACTAATGCACTTTACCAATAAAAATCTGTGATCATCAAACAATGTATTTTCTAAAGAATGTTCAATCAAATTTGAAAAAGGATGAATTCCGAAAATTCCTTACTGTTGCTGATATTTTAGTTATTAGCAAGTAATTATTTAAACACTCACACTGATACGTTTAGAAGGGAGGAGTGATGTTGGCACAGAATTTTCTTTTAAAAATATACGGTGGATAGACATATCGATAAGATTTTTTACAACACTTGACAATGTCCATATAAATATTATACGGCTAAATTCAAAATCATGTCAGTACAGTCATAAAAGAAAAATCACTAAGGTTATATAATTTGATGGCATAATATTGTCTAAATTGTATCTTACACGTCAGTTGACTGTGTTCAATTTGTAAGTACTAGGATTACCTCTATGTATATATATCCAATCTCTTTGGGGGCCTGTTGTGTTCTCTCTCCCACCGGCGGACACAAATTGGCCCCACTCTGCCACTCTATTCTTATATCTCTATGGTAGCACGCTATGATGTGACATTTGATTTGACTTTGACAGCTAAACAAAAAAATATGATTGAGTTAGATTGATTGTTTTTTTGCTATTTACGAACTTCTTACTACATCAGATTGCATAAAACACTAATAAATAATATGTGAATCTATTTATAAATAAAATTGGCATGAATTAATGTTCTTGAGTAGTAGGTTGACGAGGTCTAAAAAATCGACCCCTATTAAATTAACACAAGTTTTTATTTAAAACTTTTAAGATAGGTAGGTAGGTACTGTATTGTTTATGTTGTATTACGTGTACTACATACTTACATATATATCGGACGTAGTTAGTAAGTAACCTAGCTATACTGGTTTGCATTACGCATCATGAACAGGGCCTAATTGAAAACCAGCGTCAAGCTTCGGCCTGGCGTAATGCTGAATTAGGTCCTTTTTCGTCGCATGCAGGGGACTTTTTATAATTGTATTGTTTATTTCATTCTTTGTTTCGTCAAAATATTTGTTACCACACTGAAGCTTTTTTCCACTAGGTATGATGATGAAAAAGCGATAAGTAAGGGCGGTAGGTGCTTAAAATTACTAGACGTATCCAAATTTGAAATTTTTAAGAAATTTAGAAAATAGTATTTTTATAAAGTATTTTAACACTTTTAAAACGAGTATAATACAAATAGAAAGTACTCACGTTCGTAGCTTTGTTTATGTAGTATAAAGCTAACATCATCAACACCACCTGCCAGCACACTCACTTTTCTACACTGCTCACTAGAAAAGCTAATAATGTCACAGCTTGATAGCATTCAAACGGCACAGAAAAGTTTGGAGGACTGCTTTACGAAGAGGATGGCTGAACTGGAGTCGCAACTACAGGCTGCTGGTCCCGCCAAAGATACAGTATCGAAACTGGCAGATGAATTCCGTCAGTTCCGGGAGCTCATGTACAGCATGCTTGGTCTCCTTCGCAAACAGATCGAAGAGTGTTCGAATATGATCGACGCAATGGAAACCAGACACCGTCGTAAGAACCTTCTCTTCTTGGGGGTGCCCGAAACTGAGAAAGAGGACTGTTCAGCACTCATCGTGAACATAGTACAGACGAAGCTGGGCCTAAAAGACTTCGCTGTTCAGTCAATAACTGGCTGTTACAGACTTGGCGCACCCAGTAAGCAGCATCACAGGCCAATCGTAGTACGCTTTTCCCGGGTCGATCTGAAGGCTTCTGTTTGGCGGGCAAAATCGGCTCTGAAAGGCTCGAAAGTCACGGTCAAAGAATTCCTGACTAAAGCCCGACAGGCTGTGTTCCTTAGAGCTCGTCAGTATTACGGAATGCGGCAATGCTGGACTCAGGACGGGATTGTCATAATCAAGATCCAAGATGGACCTCGCTCTAAAATCACGTCTTCGCTGGAACTGGATTCCCTGATGGAGAAATATCCCAAAGCGACGACTGATGGTTCCACAGTGGCTAATACGGGAGTCGGAAATGCGAAGACCATGCCTCGTAAGCATTAGTATTTTAGGTACGTGCTCACAACAGTTAATTTCACATTCGTTGATTCACTTTTTTAAATTTCTGTGTCCAACTTCTCTCTTATACATACATACATACATAACGTCACGCCTTTTATCCCCGAAGGGGTAGGCAGAGGTGTATTTCTACACCCACTTTTCGCCAGATATACTTTAGTCCCACGTAATAAGGGGCGAGCCTATTGCCGTACCGGGCACATTTCCAGACTCCGTGCTGCTACTGAGAGTTTCGTGACAGAAAAACCCAATAGCACTGCCCGACCCAGGAATCGAACCCGGGACCTCGCGATCCCACGCGCACATTTATGCCGCGAGACCAACGAGGCAGTCGTATAGGGTTTCATGTCGAGTTTTCCGTCTCTACGCAAAGATGGTATTTGCATCGTGTTATCCCTTAGTCGCCTCTTACGACACCCACGGGAAGATAGGGAGTGGTGACACTTGTATTCTATGCCGTCAACCACACGACACTTCTCTCTTATAATAATAATATAACACAGTATTATATAAGTTGTATCACATTATCAGAACATTATTGATGTTATTTGATTGAAATAATTATTCCGTATAGCTGTCAACATTAAACGTCAACAAAATATTTTACGAATACCTTCAAAATAAAATAATTTCATCACTAGTGGACACTTGGAAAAAGTTTGTTCGGAAACATTGTAGCTTTAGATTTACATACTTATTACGGATTGTATTACGACTTCATATTTGTTTTATGTTTTGTTATTGTTATGTGCGAATGCAACAGAGTTAGCTGGCGGGTGGTGCAGAGATAAACGTCCCACCAACTTAATAACTTAGTTAAATATTTTAATATCTTTTATTTTAGTATATACTTATATTTATATATAAAACTTTTATATTTATTATATTCGCAATGTTAATAGATGATGATTCTTACCAATCTGCTAATGAATCCATTTCATTGTCAAATGAAAGTTTTTGCTCTTTGTCCGATACCTTGGGTGATTTTATGCGTCAGACTTTTAATCCTCATACACGTCACGTATTTAATGTATGTCATATCAACGCTCAAAGTGTACCGAGCCACTATGATGATTTGCTAGAGGCTTTCTCTGATACATATGTGCACGCCATCCTGATCTCAGAGACTTGGTTCAAACCACATCTCCTTTCTACCTGCTACTCTCTTCCAGGTTTCATACTCATCAGAAATGATAGGGTGGACCGAAGAGGGGGTGGTGTCGCTATCTATTTACGTAGTGACCTACCCTACAAAATCCTTGCTTCCTCTTCTAATGAGTCTTGTACAGCTGAATTCCTATTTTTAGAGGTTTGTGTCAGGGGAACCAAGGCTGTGCTTGGTGTTGTTTATTGTCCTCCTTCTATTGATTATTTCTCCAGTCTCGAATCGATTCTGGAATCTATAGGGTCCGAGTACACACATCACATAGTCATGGGAGATTTCAACACTAACCTCCTTTCACCTAGTCCCCCTCATCAATCACCTAGAGCCCGCTAACTCCGTCAAGTCATCGAATCATCCAATCTTCACATACTGCCAATGAATGCCACACATCACAATATCGACGGCGATGACACTTGGCTTGATTTGATTATTACTTCCTCTCCTTCCTTAGTATCTTCCTACGGCCAATATCCTGCTCCAGGTTTTTCCCACCATGACCTCCTATATCTATCCTACGTCCTTAAGGCTCCTAAACCAGTTCCCAAAGTCTTGTATAGGCGCTGCTTTGGTCGTATGGATGTCGATAAGCTGTCCATGGACGCGGCTAATTTAAACTGGGATCATGTAATGACTGCTGTCGCTATCGATGACAAGGTGCAAGCTTTCAGTGACACCGTCATTGCCCTTTATGACGTACATGCACCAGTTCGAAGAATTAAATTGAAGCGTCCCCCAGCTCCTTGGATGACGATGGGAATACGAATGATGATGAGACGCAGAAATCGCGCTTTCCGCAAGTTCAAAAAAGACCGCACCGAAGACAACTGGATCTGCTATAAGACTGCAAGAAATCGGTGTAATCAATTGATACGCAACACCAAACGCCGATTTATCCTTAGTAATATAACTTTCTCGTCCCCTGCCAATACTTGGAAGTTCTTGGGAACCTTGGGTATTGGTAGACAGCGTAATTTTGATCCTCCGACGACGCTAAGTTGGGATGATCTTAATCATCATTTCTCCTCTTCAGTATATTTGGATCGGCACACTGAGCGTCGCACTGTAGATTACGTAAATAATCTTGCCTGCTTAAACAAAGACCCTTTTGAATTTTCTCCGGTGACACCTGCGGAGATCAAAAAGATAATCCTATCCATAAAGTCAAATGCTGTGGGCTATGACAACATTAGTCGTAAGATGATCGTCTCAATCTTAGACCATCTGTTGGCACCATTAACCCACATCATTAACTTCTCCCTCACCTCCGGCTCCTTTCCGTCCTTATGGCGAAAGGCCTTTATCCTTCCACTGCCTAAAGTAACCAATGCTACCCTCCCAAATCATTTTCGACCCATTTCTATTCTCCCTTACCTTTCTAAAGTCCTGGAAGCCTGCGTCCACAAGCAATTGTCCAGATTTGTTCAAAGTAATGAGCTACTGAGCCCATACCAATCTGGCTTCAGATCTGGGCATAGCACTGTATCCGCCCTGCTTAAGGTGACTGGCGATATGAGAGCGGGAATGGAGGAAACCAAGGTCACAGTGCTGGTCTTGGTGGACTTCACGAACGCTTTTAATACTGTCAGTCACGGAATCCTTCTATCCATCCTCTCCCATCTAAAGATCTCCTCGGTGGCACTGGATTGGTTTTCTAATTATCTTCAGGGACGACAGCAGTCGGTTCGCCACGGTGAGTCTTCATCTAGTTGGTGTAACCTTCAATCTGGAGTTCCTCAAGGCGGAATACTTTCTCCATTGTTGTTTTCTATCTTTATCAATCTTCTAACTCAAAACTTTCAGTGTTCGTATCATTTGTATGCCGATGACTTGCAGCTATATGAGCAGGCAGAAATAGATAACATATCTGCTGCTATTGACCGAATAAACCTGGACCTTGTCAAATTGAAAAACTGGTCACATAGCTTTGGTGTCAACGTTAATCCGAACAAATGTCAGGCCATTATTGTAGGGAGTCAACGTATGGTCCAAAGAATTGACATTTCGGCTTTCCCACCGCTGATATATGACCAGTCATCTATAACATTTAGCCCTGTAGTAAAAGATCTTGGGTTATACATTGATAATAGTCTCAATTGGCAGGCTCATGTGACCAACGTTAGTCAGAGAGTCACAGGATCCCTGCGCGCTTTATATCGATTAAGGAATTTCCTTCCATGTAACACTAAGGTAATGCTTGTGCAGACGTTGATTTTTCCTATCATAGACTATGCTGATGTGTGTTATTTTGACCTGAATGCAGATCTTCTCAATAAATTAGACCGACTTCTGAATAACTGCATTCGATTCATTTACAATCTTCGCAAGTATGACCATGTGTCTGCTTATCGCACTGAACTCAACTGGCTACCCATTCGTCAACGCCGTAGTATGCGTGCTCTCACTACTCTCTTCTCTTTTCTTAACTCTCCAACCCCTCCTTCTTACTTGTCGTCCTATTTAAAGTACTTGTGCTCAAATCACAACAGAGATCTTCGCTCCTCTAACAATCGCCTCCTGTTATGTCCTTCCCACTCAACTAACTTCGTAAACTCCTCTTTCTTTGTTCAGTCTGTTCTTCTTTGGAATAACCTTCCTCTTGAGATCAGGATGATTGCTAATCGGCTTTCTTTCAAGAAAAAAGTACGAGAGCTACTTTTACGTAAATTGGCAGAGTCTTCAGCACAATAAGATAATTTATACAGATAGTTATATTTATATTATTTATATATATGTATATAAATATGTATAGTACTTATATATTTTTCGTATATATACCTTTTTATATTAGTTTATGTGTGTATTATTGGTATTTATATGTTTATTGAAATATTAGTAAGTATTTAAATATCATCAAAATATTTAATTAATCTTATAATTGTTACTACTAAAGTTCGGAACGCACCTACAACTATCATCTCTGCATCACCTTAGGTTGACTGTAAGAGAATGCCTTTGGCATTAAGTCCACCTATGTACATATTTTATTTGTGCAAAAAGTAAATAAAATAAATAAATAAGTTATTTTTCAGCAATGTTTCTCAATGCAGGATACTTTTTTACAATGTTGCGTTGCAACCAGAACTTCTGATAGCCTTGGTTGAACTTCTGCTTAAGCTCTTCGTCTGTGCTGATAGTAATCAACTCTTCTTGCATTATTACATTGGCTTCTTCCATGGCTGTGGTATTGTACGGATTAATTATCCATTGAGGAATTTGTAAATTTAAAAGATCCACAAACCTCTCTGTAAAATCCTTGTGTAATGCGTCTAAGTGAGTGACATATAATAAAATGTCATCATCTTGAAGCATTTCTGGTAATTTTGACAAATGCAGAAACTGCGAATATTCTTTACTGCCTAAATTTTGTTTATAAAGGATTAGTTTACCCACAAAGGCCAATATTATTGATTTTGTTTTAATCAAGTTAAGATCGTCACCTAGCGGCTGCAAATTAATTTTGTTGAAAATTCCAAAGATACCAGTCAAGTAATAAATATCTGTTTTACAATTGTTCAGATTTTCTTTCAAATTTGGATCTTTTTCTTGTAAAAACTCCAACACCGATTCAAAAATGGCTGAAAAGCCGCAAAGGCTGGTAAAATAAGCTGCTCTCCAATTGTGTGCGGTTTCCCCGACTTCGCTATTAGTAAAGATATATTATAGGACGCTCGTAAACCATCATCGTCTTTAATAGATGATGACGCAAACATCGATCTTATGGATGGCCTTTTGTCTAGTTTATCATTAGGTGCTTGAAAAAATTACAAGATTACAATTGATTACTGATAAACTGATATAAATAAGTATTAGTTACAGGTAGCACGCCATTGCGCAATGTTGATGTTGTGCATGTACTGTTAGAGAGAGATGCAGGGGGCCTTTAACTGTTGCGTTCTCTCTCCCACCGGCGGACACGACACAGTATTGAGTTAGGTACTATTCTGCCACTCTATCCTTTATATCTCTATGCGTGCTACTCACAGAAGATATTCTTTGTACTTCTTAATCTGTGCACATTACTGATTCTGTCTATCTATAAGTACAATATTTTTAGCGGCCGGTGTTTTATTTATATTTCTGTTTCAACATGTTATTTTTAGACAAAATGGTTCTTAGTCAGCAAATGTCTGCCTTAATTGATTATTTGGAAAACCACAAAGACCTGGCGGTTGGCCACTGCAGCCGCACCAATGAAGGGCGAAGTTTATCCAAAAGTTATAGTAGCACATGTGTTCAGCCAGAGAGTATCTAGTCTAGTGCCTAGAGATTTCTGTCAAGTAAGTATCTACGCCTCCATTACATATAATTTACCTATACTACATAATTGATATTTTCAGTACTGTACCACAGATACTGCTGAACTAATGTCAGTAAAACCCAGCTAAGAGATGGTGTTATTAATTATGCTAGACATATAAAAATATTACTTCAATAACTAACTGAAATACATTAACATATAACTAGATGGTTTAATATTTTATTCATTTTTTGATTTATCCCCTCAAAGCATTTTGGCCACCATCGAGGCATCTCAGGACACCCGTAGAAGTATTTTGGCCACTTTCGAGGCTAGGCTTTCAAGCTAAGTACGGCGCGTAATATTTTCGTTGAAAGAATGGTGATATTTATATTTATTAAGTTAATATTGTATATCAAAAGACGCGTAATTGAATAAGCTTTCAAATTATATTAATTAACACTAAATGATATGCTTGAAGCCCACGCAATAGCGGTATAAAGCGCGCCCTGTATAATATTTTCCCGCCATTTTTGAGCACGCTATTATATTTCTAACAAATTCATATTTCTCGTCGTTATTTATTATGGGAGGTATATAAGTATTGTACACGGTTAGAAAGGTAATTTAATTTACTTTTAGATATAATAAAAAAGAAATATTTTAATTTTAAACATAAAAGATTGGTTGCCTGTAAAGTCGGTATACGGGCGAAAGTTTTACGTGACAACGACTTTGAGTGGTAAAATAATTTTAATGTGAATATTCATTCGTATAGTAGGAAGAAGGATGAAAGACGCGTGCCTTTCACTTTTTATGTCTGTCTCTCTCGCTCTTAGGCGGGACGCGTGCCTCTCACTCGCTCTCATTGTGAGCGCATAACGTAGTAGGAGCGGAGCGTAACGCAGTTTCTTGAAGTGTCACCCGGCAAACCAATTTATAAGACGTTGTCACGTCAAAAATATAAAATATAAATGATTGTTAATTGCCGCCAATTTTCGTATTTTTTTTAACATATATTTTTGTTAGTTATCAGATTCAAACCTAGATCCGTTTCTTTTCAACTAGATTACCAATTTAAAAAACCATATCTGATAAGATTCCGATAAGAATAAATCTTATTGGACTTTGCACAATTGTTTACTTTTGCCCGCAAAAAATAACCGCCATACCCGCCAAAATTTTCGAAAGCCTATATCTCATGAATTATAGGAGTATTATTTATCACATTATAGGTTTATTTATATACTCATAATAAAACAATAATTCATAGCATAAATAAAACGTTTCTATATATTTTCATTCAATAAAATATAAATGCCGTTGTTTCGGTAATTGAATGAATATAGCCTCTTGAATTAAATTATTACACAATATTTGTTTATTTTTTTGCTGTTATTTTATAACTAATTAGTCCATTCACAATTAAAACATAAAAATATCAAATATAATTAAATTATTTGTTTACAATGATGTTTTGAATCCATAATTACGCCCCGCGCGTAACATGCAAAGACAGTGAAATATACAAAAATTTCAAATGCTGACATTTAAATAATTTTCTAAGCAAGCATTGCTTTAATTTTATATTTTTGTAAAGCGTATACCACCAGGTACCTATACAAAATAATAAAAGTAAGCAATTTATAACCCATATTGTTATCATGACAAACAAAAATGGCGAGTAGGTCATCGATAGACGACATTGTTTACAATAGGATCAAGTTCGGCGGGTTGCATAAACTAAACATTCCGTCATTAAGTCACCATTCAAACATTACTACAAAGCTTATTTAACCTACTTTCATTAAAACATCATTTCAAAAATCAATACCCGAGTGACGAGTCGTAAGTTTAGGTTTAAGGTAGCACGGCAAGTGGCCTTGCTTCGCGGGTGGTCAGATAACGACCGCGTGATGCTTTAGCGATAAATGTAAAATTAAAGCGGTACCTTGAGCGGTTATCAAACATGTAACATACATACAATGTACAATATGTACTACTCTTATTTTGGAACTAGCTTTTAGCCGCGGCTCCACCCGCGGGCATATGTTACAGTTGTTACACATATAAACCTTCCCCTTGTAACACTCTATCCTTTGGTGAAAATCGGATTAAAATCCATTGCGTAGTTTCACAGATATAAGCATACATAGGGACAGACAGACGGTCAACAATTAAGAGACCAATAACAGACCATTATGACCCTATTGTAATAGCAGACTTGTGGCCCTGATGCGCTGTGCCGGATAAAAACTGTTTGGTACTTAACCTGTTAATTTTTCATAAACTGCAGATATTGTATGGTCACGCTATTAACTCGCGTAGGGAGCTCAGCATATTGTAAATTATTTTTCAGTCACTTTACTTCACTTAATTTAGCTATGTAATAACTTTGTAATCTCTTGAAATAAATGAGTACTCATATGAGTTATTATCATTCAAGCTCCAACGACTTTCAAAACGCAAATGAACTTTCAACCTAAGTGCAAGCTCGTTTAATAGTAAAATATCAGGAACATGTTTGGACTTGCAACTTGACCATGAATTCGTTCGTGCTAAATCGCGTAAGCGTCAAATAGAGAGCAAGTCAAAACGCGCCTGAAATACGTGCTGTTACGCGGGACCGGAAAAGTGTCTTTTTAAAAAAAGATATTCAAACTAGCTGACATTATTTATTGGAACACGGTACACACGTAATATTAGAACTTGTATAAACTGGATTTAGAAATAGAACTGGTACAAAGATTTAGGACTTGAGACTGGCACACTAAGGATATAGTAGAACTGTTCGCGTTAGATGATGGATGCAGACTGAGGTTGAAAGGGACTGAATGAATAAGGAAGGCAAAAGTGCTGACACGGAGATTTAGGCATAAGATTCCCCAGGCGATGAACGAATGAGAATGGAGACGGACGAATGTTGTAAAAAAAGATCTTCGACATAAATCGAAGGAACTGGGCTCAACACCATTTAAAAAAAAAAAAAAAAAAAAAACTTCCTACCGCCAGCAGAAAAGATTTAGATGCAAACGGGGTAACCTAAGGACGATGATGATTTTTATTTGAAAAAGGTAATGATCGAGATAGTTCTACGATTTAAGAAAATCTGAAAAGGAATTTTCATGACCTGTTTATATATTTTTGATGGAAATGATTTAATTTATTCTTCCGAATGATTAATTATTTATTGAAATAATCGTAAATAGCTACGATGATTAGTAGCCATTATTTATCTTGCTCATCTTACTCATAAACATTATTGATAGTTCAATTAATAGCTAAATCGTAGCGTAACTTTATTATTTAGTTGATCAGTAGATACCTCGAAGAGTCTACCACTATGATGATGATGATGATGATGATGATGTCCTCCTCGACGTGTCCGTCGACGGCGACCCTAAACATCTCTTCTGGCATGTGCCCGGATGTGGCTGGCAAAGCCAAACTTTGTTAAAAATATGCGGTCATAGATGGTACAGTAGAGCTGGCTATTGGAGTTGTATGTAATTAGGTAATTAGGCTTCAGCCGACCCTTCCGTATTTGGCGTTTTGCATCAAGGTCTTCGAGACGCATTTTCTCGTACGAGTCAGCGATGATGATGATGATAAATCGCATTTAGATTCAAATGTGTCTGTTTTCACCGCGACCACGGTCATAATGGTCAAGCCGGATTTATGCTTAAATTAGCAAGGCTTCTATGTTTTTATATATAGACACACGCCTGTATCCCTGAAGGGGTAGGCCGAAGTGTACAACACCCACATTTCGCCATGAATTTTTAGGTCTCACGTAATAGGGGGCGACCCTATTGCCGTACCGGGCACATCACACATAAATGGTGTTGTGTGAATGGGGTAGAATATTATTATATTATAATTATTAAAACATACAGATACTATAATCCAAAATAGCGCCATAAACTTTCTAAATAACAATAACCTCATCAACAAGTCATTACTGGAAAGGTTACCCCTGACCCCTGATGGTGTCTGGTACGAGTGAGACCGAATCGAGAGTCGTTTCTCAACGGGAACAAACTCCATACATTTTTTAAAAGCGCTCCTATCGGATAATAATGGTCTGTAGGGAGCAGAGTATGGCAGAATAGACGTGAAAATAGAATAAATGCTGGAGAAATGAGAGCACTGAGAAGTATGTGTGGAGTGTCTTTGAACGACAGAGTAAAGAATTGTGTGATAAGAGAGTGTTGTGGGGTAAAAGAATATGTAGTGACAACCATTGAGAAAGGTAATCTAAGATGGTTTGGACACATGGAGAGGATGGATGACGAAAGACTGACCAAGCAGATATATAAGGCTAGTGTGAATGGGACAGAAGGAAGGGGAAGACCTAGACGGACGTTCTCCGACCAGATTTGAGACATCCTAAAAAAAGGACAGGTTAGAAGTACCCTTAACCGATGAGCATGCATGAGAAAATTGATGACAGTGAATGAAGCAAGAGAGATATGTCAGGATCGTTGCAAATGGCGTTTCGTAGTCTCTGCCTTCCCCTCCGGGAAACAGGCGTGAGTCTATGTATGTATTAATAAACTTATTATAAAATAAAGTCCCCGCCGAAGCCGTGCATGCAAACGGGACGCGTTTGCATGCACGGCTTCAACTCAATAAAAATTGTGAAGCGGTTCACAAACTACATCTCATAATTTTTCAAATGTGTAGTTTCATAGTTTCGGAATAAAGTGGCTGTGATATACGGATAGACAGACAGACAGACATGGCGATTCTATAAGGGTATTTTATGCCATTTTTGGATACGATACCATAAACAGAACAAAACGGATGTTTGTACGGTGTTCTCCAAGAGATAACGTGATTCCTGTGAAAGGAAGGTGCATAATTGACGGGGTTGGAGCCGCGGTCGAAGTCTGATAGGTATATGTAAAATTTATTTATTTATAGACTCACGCCTGTAATCCCCGAAGGGTAGGCAGAGGTGTAATATTACACCCACATTTCGCCATGAAATTTTAGGTCCCACGTAATAGGGGGCGAGCCTATTGCCGTTACCGGGCACATCACCAGACTCCGTGCTGCTACTGAGAATTCGGAAAAACCCAGTAACACTTTTGCTCGACCCGGGAATCGAACTCGGGACCTCCGATCATCAGTCGCATACGCTATCCACTGGACCACGGAGGCAGTCATATGTAAAATTGTATAATTATATAACTATTGCCACTTCCATTCAACTAAATCTTCCTCTCAGGTATGCAAATATTGCAATTAAATAAATATAATGTGATGTTGTTCTTAATTCATTTCTAGAAACTGAACCATGTCTCCATCGCTTGCATTACACGGCACCGTCCTCGATGACGACGTCTGAAATTAATTGAAAATAGAAAATACTTTAATTTTCTGACGTTTCAATCAGTTAATATAGATTATTATCACAATATAACTTAATAGAATCACAAATCAAACTAAGTTAAAATAGTATATTAAATTAATAATGAAATAAATAAAAAATCGCGCTTGTCCTACTCAGGCGAAATTAACAGAACTAATTAAGACGATACTAATGAGAAGAAAACTCGACGGCGAAATACATTGTAGTCTCATCACCTTCGAATTCTATCATAGAAGCAGCTCAATGATGCCAATTGTTGTATTTAATTGACATATATATTTTTTTTATACAGACTCACGCCTGTATCTCCGAAGGGGTAGACAGAGGTGTAATATTACACCCACATGTCGCCGTGAATTTTTAGGTCGCACGTAATAGGGGGCGAGCCTATTGCCGTTACCGGGCACATCACCCGACGCCGCCGTGTTGCTACTGAGAATTTGGAAAAAGCCAGTATCACTTTTGCCCGACCCGGGAATCGAACCCGGGACCTCAGATCAGCAGTCATATACGTCATCTTATTGTCATCGAATCTACAAACGATTGCCAATCTTCGTGATGATATAATAAATTGTACTGTGCCAAAGTCAGCTTCTTAGATTTTACAAGTCAATCTCATAAAACCATAATATAGTGAATGCGTAAGCGATAGTAGAAGTGATATTATTATGTCTAAACGTAGCGACACATATGCTCAGTTACACGCGGGTACTTTAGTGATGCAATTATCGGTCGTAGTAATTCGTTTAGTACAAAACACAATACGCGCCGAAGAGTCAACATTAAATGTCGGTGACGGGTAACATTTGGTCGTGTAATGTTCCCAGCAACGAACGTGACGCTGGACAGAATGTTCAACGCCGCGCTGAACGCGACTAATTTTAGGCTAATGTGTCAAAGGATATTTGAAAAGCACTACAAGTGTACATTCGGCGCGGTAGGTGATCGAGATGTGGACAGTGAACTGCAAAAAGCTGTACAGAAAACTTTTTATACAAAGGCAAAAAGGTTCTATGATGTGAGCAGTAGCAATAATGAGAGTCAGAGTTATCTCAATTAGAACCCGGGGTCCGCTTTCTAGTCTAACCGGATTTGACTGTATATTAGCTATTCCACGGAGCGACTGCCTATCTGACCTCCGCAACCCAAAGGCATAGCTATATTCCATGGTTTTAGACTAGGTTCAGTTTATTCTTAGCCACTGACTTCCTATAACTACTGTCAAAGATCTTCATGACAGACGGGACCGATGGGTTAACGTGCTCTTCGAGGCACGGGGCAAGCGACAATTTATAATTCAATACACATATGCACATAACTCCGAAAAGTCATTGGTGAGCGCCGTAGATTCGAACCCGATACCCTCTGCATGGCAGTCTGTTGGTATCTCCACTAGGCTATCGCTGCCTTCAATAGCAATAATGAGATTCGTACCTCCTAAATCGCATGAGTCCATGATACGATAATAACTCTTTATCTGGACTAAGAATAACCATATCACATCGTTACAATAAAGTCACTCTGTTCCTTCATTTATTCACAACTAGGGCTTTAAACATCTCTGGTATAAAACACACCAATCAAATCTATAACTCCGATATCCACAGTCAACGGTTGTACATAATGCCTTGTAAAATTTTCCCACAATACTCGCTTCGAATTAGTACAAAGCGCCATAGCCACAATGTCACCGCCCCAACTACAATTATCGCGAACAGTGTAGCACTTAAGTGGCGCTTCAGCCACTAATAGGTACCAAGATTTGTTTAATGCGTCTATACGTCTTTCTGAATTGTATAACAGATTTATGTTAAGATTAAACGGTTTAAGCTGAATTCCGAAGTAAAGCTTAAGTTCAGCTCATTTTGTTTGCTTGGATAACGTAATGGCTATTTGCTATTGGTTTTAATTGTTGGACTAACTAATACAAAATGCATTGAAGTCTTTTACTAACATACAGCAATAGATAAACTACATACTATATACTACGTGCTTGAGTGTTATATCCGGCAAATAAATACAAGTGCTTTAGACGGTGTAATGATTGCAGCTCTTTACAAATTGAATGTTTTGTATATAAAACAAAATCTGGGGTAGGATAAGACTGGCCGTGAGTTTTAATGCCCGTTTTTCTCATGTTTCTACGCATTTGCATGTGGACGTGGCAGAAAAATAATTATTGTAGAATCTTGAAGCAAGAAGCTAATTGATTTGTAGGTTTGGCGTTCATAACCGCCACATTGTGATCAATAAATGATTTGCCCTTGAGTATACGATGTTAGAAACAGGAAAATGATAAATGATGGAGGTTGCTGCTTAGCAACAGGTTTTGACGCCGTCAACTTAAACTACCTACGCACATAATGCCGCGTGTTATTTTCATCTGATCCTATTATTTCTTTTTATAAAGAACAAGACACCAATAAACAAAATTTAGTTTTACCTTTAAATAAGAAGGATGAAGGTTGTCAATTTACGGTTTTGTATTGATAACGCTGATAATAAAATATGGACTCGATGTGTTCAAAACTTCAGTGTTAGCAAAGCTTCTTGACGACTTCAAATTACTTCATGGGTGCTGATGAACGGCTGTTTGTCGAGTGTTTTTAAAATAAAAATATGAGTATTGTTTAGAAAACAGGGTTATTGTTGCCCACAGTCGGACTATACATCCATTCATCTATACAGTATAGCACCGTAGATCTCATGTTTATAGAACTTTTTTAAGTCGCCCATTAGGCTACCCTTGCTTAACTAAAATCAACAAAACGTAAAATATCAGAAATAAAATCATACTATTCAATATCCCCACAAGATACTCTTCAATTATTTCTTTTCAAAGACATCGAAAACATTTCCTCTTTACATAGGTGATCAACTGATCACCTAAACACAAAAGCAATTTCAATTATAAGGTTGACAGGCCCGTATTTACCTTCCCAGGCAAATCGTTCTCGACGACGGGATAGCCGAAATCATATGAATTTATAATAAATTGAATACTAAGCCAACCACTCCGGGCCTTAAGCCACTGAATTTATTCAGGAATACTGCCTCAGGACAAAAGGACTACAAGACGCTAAGTACATGGAAGTGGCATAAATGTTTTAGGTCAAATAAAGAAACGAAAAAGGCGTTGCTGAGTTTTCGTTTAAAAATAATACTTGCTTCATTACCTAAGAGCAGGATTTTATTTATTATTGACTTATACTTTGTATCAGCAAAAATTAATAACAACTTAGAAGATTACTGTGTCACTGAGTGGCCCTGTCATACTTGACATAACTCATTAATAAAAGAAAAATATTTAGGTAATCTAGTGATTTACTAGAATATCTGTAGTTATTTACACAGCTCTAAAATTGCAATACGATTAACTAGGGTAACTAAAAAAGATCTCAGTTTGCCAATGTGATTTCAGAAGTGAGATCTCGTAGAAATCCACAACCGAGCTTTGAGGTTTGTTTGAATGGTGAAAGACTAATTTATAAAAAAAAAAATAACTCGATGTTGAAGATCGACAATTAGTGTTACAGTTTAAGGTACGTAGATGGATAATCCTTGAAACACCTTGGACTAGGTAGGCCACTCGAAGACGCAGCCAAGAGCTATTTATTCCTAACTGTTATGCATATATGTATTTTAAAGCCTCTTACGTCGAAATACAAATGATGTTACCATGGAACAAAATTACAAAAAATATTGCCTTGAAAAGCTTATGCAGCAAGAGACATTATTCATAGCAACTAATAGACTACTACCAACCTTTCTGCAATATTTTATTTGCCCTTCCTACCTCTTTTATAGGCGTGTTCTTCGTAGTTATTAATTTTACGATGTTTTTTATATAGTTAGTTCAAGTGATCATCATCAGCCTTTAACAGTCCATGGGGATGCATGGGAACGCAACAACAACTTAGAGCTCCCAGCCAACCTCAACTGCCCGTGGTGCATCCTGCCGACCAGCGAAAGAGGCTCTGGCGACCGACTAACGGCGGTATAACCGTTGCAAATAGGCGTAGCTAAATATAATAGATCGGTGACGGGCAGCAGCGTCACCGGTGCGAGAAGCTACGCCCTGCGATCACCAACACGCATGCCCAGCTTGGTGATTACGGGCAAAACCTCAATGGCACACACGCTTACGCAACGGCCCCCAGTTCCCGGTCGCCCCGCTATTCCTGGCCAAGGCGGCGGACATGGTAACGGCGGGGCAGGGGGTGCGAAGAATCCCCGGGTTACAGTAGGCCGCCAACACCGACTGACCATGGCTACGTATAACGGACGCACGCTACGGCTCGACGAACATCTGGCACAACTCGAAGAGGAACTGAAGTACATAAAGTGGCATGTTTTGGGATTATGCGAGGTCCGGAGAGAGGGAGAGGATACCGTTACCCTAGATTCAGGCCATCTTATGTACTTCAGGAGGGGAGACCAGCCATCCCAAGGCGGGGTTGGGTTCCTGGTCCATAAGGTCCTCTCTGACAACATTTTAGAAATCTCCAGTGTGTCGACAAGGGTAGCATACCTTGTGATCAGACTCACCAAGAGATATACTCTCAAGGTTATCCAAGTGTATGCACCGACTTCGGCATACTCGGATGATGAAGTAGAAGAAATGTACGAAGACATTTCCAGGGCCTTACACAACACCCAAAAGGCCCACTTTAATGTTGTCATGGGGGACTTCAACGCCAAAGTGGGAGTACATACTTGCGGCGAATCGGTAGTAGGACCACACGGATTTGGTAGGAGAAATCATAGGGGGCAGATGCTCGTCAACTTCTTAGAGAAGGAGGGGCTGTTCTTAATGAACTCATTCTTTAAGAAGCAGCCTCAAAGAAAGTGGACGTGGCGAAGCCCCGACACTATGACAAAAAATGAGATTGACTTCATTCGGCGGTAGGTGCTCAAAAAGTAGAGACATACACGATTTTCGGAAAAGTTTATTTAAATAGATATTCATATAAATTCACAGTTTTTAGTAGTTTCTACAGTGAAATAGACTATATACATTACATACTCACGTTTGTGACACTGTGTATGTAAAAGTAAAGGTAAAACACTAGACACCACCTGCCAGCTGATTCACTTGACATTACATCACGAGTTTGTGGGATATTTCACTACACTTCACTATGTCGCAACTATCTGACATCCAATCAGCACAGAAATCCCTAGAAGAATGCTTCACAAGACGTATGGGTGAACTGGAAGCGCAGATACAAAACAGCATGCCAGCAAAGGATACTGTTGCGAAGGTGGCCGAGGAGTTCAGGACCTTCAGGGAGCTCATCTTTAACATGCTCGGCTTGCTTAGAACACAAATCGTTGAATGTGCAAAGATGTGTGACAACATCGAAACCAGGCAGCGCCGGAAGGCTCTTATCTTTTCGGGAATCGTTGAAGCGGACAAGGAGGACTGCACTCAAACCATTGTGGATATTGTCAACACCAAACTCGCAATAAAAAGTGTGACAGCTGCAGCAATTAAGTCAGCGCACAGGCTTGGCAATCCCACCAAGGACCGTCATCGACCCATACATAATAATAATAATAATAATAATAAATCTTTATTGTTCCAAAGTAGGTTACATTCATTTTGAGAACACTAGTCTCCACACTAGGATTCCCTGTGTCGTGGAGGCTAGTCTCTTTCATCTTTGAGCAAAGTAAACAATAATAAAATAAAAAGGAATATAGGAGGTAAGTACACAAAATAATATTGGAAATGTCTAACATTTGTTCATAAACCGTGGGTAGAGTGTGTATGTGTAGTGTGTGTGTGTGTGTGTGTGTGTGTGTGTGTGTGTGTGTGTGTTTTGTGTGTGTGTGTGTGTGTGTGTGTGTGTGTATGTGTGTGTGTGTGTGTGTTTTGTGTGTGTGTGTGTGTGTTGTGTGTGTGTGCGCGTGTGTGCGTGTTCGTTTGTGCGTGTGTGTGTTTGTTCGTGTGTGTGTGTGTGTGTGTGCGCTTTTTCTAAATAAATAAAATATGTATGTGTTACTGCATGATTTTTAATAAATGTTCCGTGGTGTCGTAGTCCATAACTTGTAAATAGGTTTTTATGCGAGTCTTACATTTCGATCTTGTGCAATGGAGTAAATTAAGATCTTTGTTTAATTTATTGTAGATAAAAGGGCCCATGAAGTGGAAACATCGTTTACCGAAATCGAGTCTAGTTTTAGGTTTATGAAATTTAGGTTTTCTACGTGCGTGTGAGCGTGTTTCTAGACTTTTATAGGATGTTTTATGAAATTTATGAAATTTAAATTTTTTATACTTATTCGGTTCTGTGATCTGGGCCATAGGGCAGCAGTCTGGAGAGCGAAGACCACGTTAAAAGGACCCTCAATATCCATCAAGGAGTTTTTGACGAAGGCTCGGCAGGCGGCGTTCAGCAGGGCTCGTCTTCACTTCGGAATGCGGTCATGCTGGACGCAGGATGGGGTCATTGTGATCAAAGCTCCTGATAGCAGTCGGATCAAGGTAACATCCATGGACGAACTGAACCCACTTCTAGTAAAGTATCCAAAGACATCAGGGGACAGCTCATCTGCGGCGAAGCCTGGCACCACAACTAAGGGCACCGTAGCTGCGACAAAAGGCGTATCACGTAGGAACTGATTTAATCCCTATCACTTGTTTCGTTGCTAAACAATACTAAACGGCTCGATTCAACATTACGCTAGCACACCGAATTGTGATGAGACTGTTTACAAACGCTTAGCTTAGTTTATTACTGTACTTGTTGACGTCGTGCATAAAAACCTAGTTTGTATTTATAATTTATTGTTTACCCACATGTTATTGTAGATTCATATTTCTCTTAACGTATTTTTAATTATTTTTAATTATTTCTGTATCAATTGTCAACTTGTCAATTTGACATTTGTGACATTTTTGACATAATGCGTTTCGTTCCGTCGTAAATTCGTAAAACATATTTTATGTATGTCTGATTTGTTGCGGATCTGGCTGTTTAATAATTAGATTAACCTCTCAAGGACCGCCATTATTTACGTCAACTATCCGTCAAGCACCGCAGGCGGGCTCTTATCGTAAGCGTATTCTGACCCTGGTCACAAAAACTGTTATTGCTCCGTTTCTGTTGCTTCTATTCACACACTCTAAACGGTGTCGGGTTGTTCAATGATGTGGCTATGAAAAACAATGTAAACAAGATTCTGATTAGACCTCAAGAAACAAACATATCATATTGAAATCGGCATACTTGCCGAATATAGTTATATTGCTGTATTATGTTGATTTCTGACTAAAGAGTGTGATCAATTTACACGAAATTTTGGGAACTGGCTCATGAATAGACTGGTAATCTAAAGATAATGTTATTTTACGAGTTCTGTATTCGATTCCTGCAATATTCAAACTCGAACTTCATAGCGCACGGCGCAGTTTTCAGTTGTACTAACTTCACACAATTTTTTTATATGTTGATTTTAATTAGTTATGCCTAGTGATGTAGTAGATTTCTTTTTTTTCTCTCTCTTTCAATAGTGTGTTTGCTGGCGGGTGGTGCAGAGATGGCACTACTTTAGTAAATTTTAGGTACGTAATAGTTTAAATTTTAGTACATTTTATTTACCTTATAATACATACATACATACATACATAGACTCACGCCTGTTTCCCCGAAGGGGTAGGCAGAGGCATATTAAACGCCCACTTTTCGCCAGTTTTTTGATCCCATGTAATAGGTGGCAAGCCTATTGCCACTTATCGGGATATTTTGTTTGCCAGAGCCTCGTCCGTTGATCGGCAGGTGCACCACTTGCAGGTGAGGTTGGCTTGGGACCCTAAGTTCTTGGTGGGAACCCTATGCACCCTTACTTACAATACATATTTTATTATATTAATATTTATATAGGTTATTTATATAATATTTATTTATGAGTTCCGATGAAGATGATTTGTCCTTCTGTTCTGCCAATTCAGATGATGACAGCTACTGTTCAGTGCCTGATAGAACACTTGGTGAGTTTGTGCGTGACACGTTTAAGTTTAAATCTACTCAGTTGCTAAACGTATGCCATTTAAATGCTCAAAGCGTGCCAAGCCACTATAGTGACTTGTTAGAAGCGTTTAGTAATAATGACAACGTTCACGCCGTCCTGATCTCTGAGACCTGGTTTAAACCAAATTTGCTCTCCACCACATATCCTTTACCCGGTTTTATTCTTATCCGGCATGACCGGATTGACAGGAGAGGTGGTGGTGTTGCAATTTACCTCCGTAGTCACTTTCCTTTTAAAATTCTTGCAACTTCTTCTTCTACTTCTTCGGCTTCGGCAGAATATCTCTTTTTAGAGGTTATTGTGAACGGAGTTAAAACTGTCTTGGGAGTTGTCTATTGTCCCCCAGCTGTTGACTACTTCTCCAGTTTCGAAGAGATTCTGGAATCTTTAGGGTCGGAATATACACATCACTTAATAATGGGTGACTTTAATACTGATCTCCTTACTCCTCACTCCCTTCGAGCCCGTAAACTGCTTCATATTATTGAGTCAGCCTGTCTCCATAATTTACCACTACAAGCAACTCATCACAATAATAATGGAGAGGATACGTGGCTTGATTTAATCCTTTCATCTAACCCTTCCCTCATATCCTTTCGTGGCCAATACCCCGCTCCTGGTTTTTCCCGTCATGACCTCATATTCCTCTCCTACAACCTTAAACCACCCAAACCCCAACCCAAAGTTTTGCACATGCGTAACTTTGCTCGGATCGACGAAAATAAATTATCACAGGATGCATCTGCCATTACATGGGAACCTCTGCTGGCGGCTAGTTCTGTAGATGACAAACTTGATATTTTCAACAATTTACTGATCAACCTGTACGACAAACATGCCCCAGTCAGAAAGGTTAAATTGAAACGTCCTCCAGCCCCATGGATGACCAGGGGAGTCAAAATGGCTATGAGACGCAGGGACAGAGCATTTCGTAAATTTAAGAAAGAACGGACTGACGACAATTGGGCAACTTTCAAGACTGCAAGAAATCGGTGCAACCAGATGGTACGGAATGCCAAACGCCGCCATATTCTCGAAAATATTTCACTTAGTTCCCCCGCTGCTACCTGGAGATTCCTCGGAACTCTTGGTATTGGCAAATACGGCAAACAGCAAAGTTTCGATCTACCGAACAATATCGGTTTAAATGATATAAATCGTTATTTCGCCACCACTCCGACCTTAAATTGTTTAATCCGATGTCAGACGGTTGAATATATAAGACATTTGCTCCGTATTACAGTTGATCCATTTAGATTTTCTCCGGTTGCGCCAGGTGAGATCAAAAAAATTATCCTATCCATCAAAACCAAGGCTGTCGGATGTGACAACATTAGTCGCCGAATGTTGATACTTGTTTTAGACCAGCTCCTACCCGCAATATCCCACATAATCAACTTCTCCTTTGATACAGGTATATTTCCATCCGTATGGCGTAAAGCCTATATCCGACCTTTACCCAAGATCCCAAATCCGTCATTGCCCAACCACTTCCGTCCTATATCCATCCTTCCTTTCCTTTCTAAAGTGTTAGAGGCCTGTGTCCATAAGCAACTGTCCCGCTTTGTTTATGTCAACGACTTATTAAGTCCTCTCCAGTCGGGTTTTAGACCGGGACACAGCACTACCTCCGCACTCCTAAAAGTGACTGACGATGTTAGGGCGGGCGTTGAGGATGCCAAGGTCACTGTGTTGGTCTTGGTTGATTTTTCGAACGCCTTTAACACCGTCAGTCACGATATCCTTCTATCCATTCTCTCCCATTTTATGATCTCATCTGATGCACTGGATTGGTTTTCCTCTTATCTTCGAGAGCGTCAGCAGGCGGTTCGCATTGATGAATCCTGTTCATCTTGGTGTGTTCTCGACTCTGCCGTTCCACAGGGCGGTATTTTATCTCCTCTTCTATTCGCTCTGTTCATCAATCTCATAACCCATGACCTTCGGTGTACCTACCATCTGTACGCCGATGACTTGCAGTTGTATGCTCAGGCTAGGGTCGAAAATCTGTCTGATGCTATTGACGCGGTGAATATTGACTTAGCAGCTATAAAACATTGGTCCGATAGGTTTGGCTTACATGTAAACCCTTCAAAGTGTCAGGCAATTATAATAGGAGGGAGCCGCATGATGTGCCGTGTAAATGTGGCATCTCTTCCATCAATTGTTTTTGATGGAACTACTATTGAAGTTACATCTAATGTAAAAAATTTAGGGTTACATATTGATGACACACTTACTTGGCGAACTCAGATTACGAACGTGAGCAAGCGAGTTACCGGGACCCTGCGATCTCTCTATCGGCTTAAACATTTTCTGCCCGTGAAGACAAAGATAACGTTAGTGCAAACTTTACTATTCCCGGTCATCGATTATGGTGATGTTTGTTATTTTGACCTGAATGCAGATCTTCTTGATAAACTTGACCGCCTTCTTAATAACTGCATTCGATTTATTTATGACCTGCGTGCCTGAGTGTCTGCTTTTCGTTCCGAACTACGCTGGTTCTCCATTCGTCAGCGCCGGAGTTTGCGTGCTCTCACAACGCTCTTCTCTATTCTTCATTCTTCATCTCCCCCTGCATACCTTCAATTTAATTTTCAATATTTAAGCTCCAATCACGCAAAAGATCTCCGCTCCTCTAATAACCTACTACTTTTATGCCCATCACACACTTCTGGACTTGTACACTCTTCTTTCACAGTCCAATCAGTCCTACTCTGGAATTCCCTTCCTCTGGAGATCAGGACGGCTACTAACCGCTGGACGTTTAAATCAAAGGTGCGTGAACATATTCGTAAGGGACTACTGGCACAATCATCCTAACTATTACTTACATGTTATATTATATATACATATATATTTATGATTTATATTTATATATACTTAGGTATATACGTATATTTATATATTTTATCTATTCATGTATATACATGTATTATATAGTATGTATGTAATGTTATATCTATGTACTTATTCATGATAATTATTTATAATAAAATTATCACTCTTCTCAAGTTTTCAGATAAAGCAAAACTGTTTTGTACGCCTACCATACCTATCTCTGCATCACCCTATGGTTGACTGGAAGAGAATGCTTTTAGCATTAAGTCCGCCAATGTACCAATATATTGTACATGAAGTTTTAAAATAAAAATAAAAATAAATTATGGCGGACAAAGGCGAATATTTAGGGATGTCTCCGTGATCACTAGGTTCAACACCAGACGTGATCACTGACTTGTACGAGGCACTCTGAATATCGATTATAAGCTTGAACGCGTTCGCCTTATGAAGTCTACGCTCCGGCCAAATTTCCTCCAATCCGTGGTTGGATCTGAAACATTCCAGCTAAAACTGGAAAACCGGTTTGCTGCCTTGGAAACCGCAATAGACGCAGATATGGACCAGGAACTCGATAAAGTGGTGGAAATCCTTCGGGATGAGGGGATGAAACTCTTTAAGACGCAGCACACCGGCAGGAGATCTCAACTTTCGCGAGAATCTCTGCAGCTCATAGAGATGCGACGAGAAAACCCGGCAGGCACTTCGTCAGATCTAAATAAAAAGATCTTCAAGCTGGTAAGACGCGACCTCCGTAGCTCCAATACACGCTCTATACAAGATGCGATCGAGCGAAATCGGGGGTCGAAAGTTTTTACTCAGCATTTAGCTCGAAGTCATCTGACAAAGCTGACCACGTCAGACGGGAAAGTCGCCACTTCTAGACTGGAGATTCTTGCGGAGGTTCAGAGCTTCTACGGCAACCTCTACACCTCGAAAGCGTCCCGTCCCCAACCCGACTCCGAGGATCCAAGAGCCACTTTAACCCGCCACTTAACGGAAGAGTTGCCAGACGTCAGCCAAGACGAAATCGTGGTGGCCCTGAGGCAGCTTAAAAATGGAAAAGCCCCCGGGGAAGATGGAATTACGACGGAGCTGCTAAAGGCAGGTGGAAAACCTATACTGGTGCAGCTCCAACGCATATTTAATTCTGTCCTGTTCTCGGGGAGAACTCCAAGGGCGTGGAGCAAGAGCATAGTCGTTTTGTTCTTCAAAACAGGAGACAAAACTCTGTTGAAGAACTATCGACCGATCTCACTCTTGAGCCACGTCTATAAGCTGTTTTCAAGGGTCATCACGAACCGTCTCGCGCGTAGACTCGACGAGTTTCAGCCGCCCGAAAAGGCCGGTTTTCGAGGAGGGTATGGCACCCTAGACCACATCCACACAGTGCGGCAGATTATACAGAAGACAGAGGAGTATAATCAGCCCCTGTGCTTAGCGTTTGTGGACTATGAGAAGGCCTTTGACTCCATCGAAACCTGGTCTGTTCTGGAGTCTTTGCAACGGTGCCAAAACGATTGGCGGTACGTCCAAGTGCTGAGAGGTCTGTATGACGCCGCGACTATGACCGTCCAAGTACAGAACCAGCAGTCTGAACCTATCCACCTGCATCGAGGTGTGAGACAAGGGGATGTTATCTCCCCCAAATTGTTCACAAATGCAATGGAGGATATGTTCAAGACGCTGCACTGGAAAGGACGCGGTATTAACATAAACGGCGAGTACCTCTCACACTTAAGATTTGCAGACGATATCGTTATCGTGGCTGAAACCGTGCAAGACTTGCAGTATATGCTGAGCAGCCTATCTGATTCTTCTGCTCGCATCGGTCTCCGGATGAACTTGGATAAAACCAAAATAATGTTCAATGAACATGTCTCTCCGGAACCGATTATCCTAAACGGGGTCCCTCTCGAAGTTGTTCAGGAGTACGATTACCTTGGGCAAACCTTGCAATTGGGAAGAAAGAACTTCGAGAGGGAGGCTTGCAGAAGAATACAGCTTGGCTGGGCGGCATATAGGAAACTCTGTCGAGTCTTTTCGTCATCCCTACCGCAAAGCCTTAAGACAAAAGTCTTAAATGAGTGCGTCCTACCCGTTATGACTTACGGTGCCGAGACGTGGACACTGACGGTGCGACTAGTCCACCAATTATTTAAGGTCGCTCAGCGAGCTATAGAGAGGGCTATGCTCGGAGTTTCTCTGAAGGATCGAATTCGTAATGAAGTGATCCGACAGAGAACCAAGGTAATCGACATAGCTCAGAGAATTAGCACGTTGAAGTGGCAGTGGGCTGGTCACATCTGTCGCAGAACCGATAACCGATGGAGTAGCCGTGTTCTAGAGTGGAGACCGCGCCTTGGCAAACGTAGTGTAGGACGCCCTCCGGCTAGGTGGAGTGACGATATACGCAAAGTGACTGGCAGCGGCTGGACACGAAGAGCCGAAAATCGGGCTCAGTGGCGTGCCATTGGAGAGGCCTATATCCAGCAGTGGACTACGGCAGGCTGATGATGATGATGATGATGATGAATCCGTCACCACACGGAACGGTTAGTTCAAGTGTTATGTTTAATTTTAAAATGACACAACAAAATCTGTTATAGTAATATCTTCTTAGGTTTACGCGAATGTTACACATTGAAATTAAACTACAGTTAACGGATTTTATCGCGTTATATTGGTTTTACTTAGTTATTACATTTCAACCGAATGAGCTAGAAATTACATTTTTAATTTATTACTAGCCGACGTTTCCAATTCTTTACAGGATTCATGGTCACGACAGATTGAGGTGTGATTTGTCTTATTCTTGAATGTATAAGTTGTCTTTCGGGGAGATGGGCCTCGTTAGCCTTGGTTGGCAACCTGTCTAGGAGAAGGAAAACTCCGAAATTAAACCAACTTTCAGGGAGCATACCAAACACAAAACCCCGATCTAAGGTGTAAACCGACCCGTGCCGAGAGATTCGTGGCCAGAGGGTAAGCTGGTCGCAAACGGAGGGTGCCTGTGTTGGTGGTCACAGGGCACACGTGATATTCCGCCTTACCCCCGTAAAGGGCTCTATGGGGATGGACATTTAAAAACCCTAATTCTCGTGGGAACGCAATGGGAACAATAAATAATATTTCCTCACACGGCGGCGACGCGGTTCGCAACCCATCACGTCTCGTTTCCCGCGAGGGCAAAAGCGGCCTACGGAAAGCAGGTTTGCTACATTGAATGTTGGAGGAGGAATGAACGGCAAATTGGATGAAGTATGTCAGATGATGGATGATAGAAAGATTGATGTTCTTTGTGTGAATGAAACAAAAAGAAAAGGGTGTGAAACCACCAAGCATGGCGCATATACGGCGTATTGGTCTGTGGTAGATAGTACCACCAGAGCCTGTAAGGGAGTTGGTGTAATACTGTCTGCGCGAACGAATGAGTGTGTAAAAGAGTTTGAATGTGTAAATGCTAGGCTACTGTGGATGAGAATGAAAGTAGGACTTACTCGTCTCTTTATTGTGGGGGTGTACGCCCCGGTCAATATAGTTACGGGTATGTCACAACATGAGCAAGACGAAAGGCAGGAGTTTTGGGAGAGTTTAAGAGAGATTTTGAGGAACTGCAAGGATAATGAAAGATTGATCTTGTTAGGGGATTTCAATGGATGGGTGGGAGTAAAGCGAGATGGATTTGAAAGGGTGTTAGGTGCATTTGGTGATGAGAGTGTGAACGAAAATGGAAAAGTACTGCTTGAGATTTGTTTGGAGTGGAGCCTTTGTGTGACAAACACCATGTTTGATCATAAAAGGATACATATGTATACGCGAGAGGCGAAAAATGTTAGAAGAAGTGTGATTGATTTTGTGATAGTAGATGAACGATTGAGAAAGAATGTGTTGGATACAAGAGCATATCGAGAGATCGGCATCCACACAGACCACTTCTTGGCGTTGAGCCGGATAAGTGGGCTCTTTAAAGGATGGCGACACCGAGAGCGTAATGAAAATAGGGTCTTGGAAAGAATTAAGGTAGAAAATCTACAAGAGAAAGATGTGAAAGATGAGTATAAACGAAGATTGATAGCAAAATTTGAGAGGTTCGATTGCATTAATGATATGGAAGAATTATGGCAGGCCTTTAAAGAAGAGGTAGTATGTGTAGCGTCTGAAGTATGTGGTGTGATCAAGAGAAGGAAACCACCTAGTTGGACCACCTAGTTGGGTTATTGACTTACAAATATAAAATCTTTTAAAAATACAAACAATTAAATACTTAATAATTATTAAATATAATTTAGGCGTTATTTTACATAGCCAAAAATTTTTTGTAAAATACTTACCAAAAAGCCATATTACTGTAGTGATATACAAAACGGCTAGCCTGCAATACCACGGCAGATAGGTAATCAACGTTGGATAAACAGTAGTGCCGCCTGCTAGAAGAGTCATGGGCAGTCTGTAGACTTCAATGGCCTGGCAAAGTTATTAAACTGTGAATAAAGTAATACGTTCTTCAACTACTACATAATTATGTTTTAATTCTCATCGAATTCTACTGCATAACTCTTACTATTGATTTGAAACAGTTCATCTCCCAGAGTAGCAAGGTTGCAAAGTGCCAGTAAATCCATAATATAATGCCAATTTTTTCACTTGATTCAGTTTAGCTAGTCTCAGATAAATATCATACAAAATAATTTAGCGGGTCTTAATCGCGTTAACTTATTTAAGGTATAAATACCTATTTGTTTCCGACGTTTCGCTCGTCTTGCACCCAGCTTGGTCGCGGAGAGACTCAGATAAATAGTTTAGTCTATTGAGAATTATTTTTCTATTATATTTATTATTTAAAAATATGTTTCTTGTAAAACATACATCTTTTTTATTCTAACTCTAAGAATGTCCACTTAAATAGTGCCATCAAAAATTAGACATTTTTACAAGCAAGTACAGTTCTGCTTGTAGCTTTGGTGAGCTCATTCACAATGCCTTTACAAAACTTGATGAAAATCAAGAACGTCCGAAACCAAAACCTATCGAGATTGTTCGGAAATCTATGCGTTCACGGTACGAGTATAAACATACCACAAAAATAAATCTAAATATGAATGTCGAATTATTTTCGGTCTCATTATAAACAAAGTACTTAACGATAAAATTGTCATTGAAACGCCTTTTGTCGCCAGCAGGTTATTGGCGTCCTTACAACATTTTCCTCGACATATATAGCGAGCTCTACGCGCATACAGCAATGTTGCTGTCATTTGAACAAGCGGCTTCGCGAAGTAATCAGTTTATATTTTGCTAACGATCTGATAAATAAATAGTTTTGCTTTAGGAAAGTAATAATGTAAAAAAAATAATCAGTGTAAAAATGCCTATAGAAATCTTTAATGTGCTCTACATTTTCTAATGTATATTAAATAGAGTGAAACAAATATGCAATTATTGAACTCGAATAGGCTAAAAGATATTTTGATTCAGTAAAATTTTGATAACAAAAAATAAACTTGGAAGCTAATTAATATTAGTACAAAACATGTAAACATACAATTTACATGCAGCTAAAGATCATCCAATCATATTTAAAGAAGGCAAGATGGTTTCAAAAGTTTATGAGTTAAATACGATTCCAATCGATACCAAAACACCAAATATTGATAGTTGTGATAAAGTGAAATCAACGGAAGATGACGAAAAGCAAGACAGTTTGGAAAGTGTATTAAGTGATTTAAAACTGTCTGGACGCTATCATTTGAAGTTTTTGTTTCTTATAAGTCTACTTGCAATCACCAGTAGTCAACATAGCATTAATTACATATTTGCTATTGAAAATGTCGATTACGGGTATGTAGTTTACTATAAGACGTTGGTCGTAAGATCGTTGGTCTCGCGGCATAAATGTGCGCGTGGGTCGGGTGGGTCGTGTGGTCGGGCAAAGTGTTATTGGGTTTTTCCGTTAGGAAATTCTCAGTAGCAGCATGGAGTCTGGTAATGTGCCCGGTACGGCAATAGGCTCGCCCCCTATTACGTGAGACCTAAAAAGTCATGGCGAAATGTGGGTGTAATATTACACCTCTGCCTACCCCCTCGGGGATACAGGCATGAGTCTATATAAAAAAAAGTTTACTATTCTATAAAAACATCTGTATAATTAAACCGTCTATTTGTGTTTTTGTAAAGTCAAGGTGATTTTTTCTAGTTAAGTAATTACTATTGAAACAATTTACAGGTGCAACAATGTAAAATGTGAAGTCGCAGATTTATCAATACTAAAGGCAAATTCAAGCATAGATTTAAAATGTCATACGTACGAATTATTCCATCAGAATGATACCTGTTCCGAAGATAATTTTGATTTGTCGAGTGTCACTGATTGCTCTGAGTGGGAGTACAAAAAACCAAACAGTTTTGTGGCTGAGGTAAGTTTGCTTATGTATTTTTCACTGTATGCTTCGACAGTTAGTCTGTTGATTTTTGATGGGTCTTGGATTCGATTCCACTACAGGACAACTCGTTTTTACCAATTATTGCGTGTATTTATCTATAAACTATAAAGTTAACAGGTTACTTATTAAAATCCCTACCTATGTTGGGATCAGTTGTAAGCGTGATTTGTTCTAAAATATTATTTTTAACCATAACTTTATTTACCTCACTGTATGTAACAGTCACTGATTGTTGCTAATGTTCACCTCTGTATGTATTATTTCTGGGTGCCAAAAATTCACACTTTTCATCTTCTGCAAGACGATACATACAGACTTCCTACTACTTTTCAGAATTTATCGAAACTGATAGCTAGAATAATGAGAACTACTAAACTTACCAAGTAGCCAGCTAAATAATTTACGCTGTGCTACTGCATTTTTTACGACGAGATACAACGTATTTTTATTAAACAGACACAGGAAACGGCATGTGAATTTATGTAATCGAATTTTTAATAGGTGATGATGATGATTGCTAGAACATATTATTATGATTGACTTCCTGTTTGAAATATAAAATAGACTTGTAGTCAGATGAAAATAAAGTTGTATGTCATTTTTTTTTCTAGTTTAACCTTGGATGTCAAGACTGGAAGCGAACGCTGGTGGGAACTATGCACAGTATTGGCTATATGCTTGGTTTACTACTGATTGGGCCTATGTCAGACAAGTAAGATAAAATTACTTAGTAAAATATCGCGGCGATAGCCCAGTGGCGTTCGTAACGGACTGCCGAGACTGCTCGATCCTCGGGTACCCCGGGCACACACCTCTGACTTTTCGAAGTTATGTGTGTATTAAAATTGTTAATTATCGGTCGCTTAATAATGTGCCCGGTTGATGGCAATAGGCTCGCCCCCTATTTGGTACATTGGGGCCGAAACATAACTGGCGAAGTGTGGATGTATAATACACTTCTGCCTACCCCTTCTGGGATAAAGGCGTGAAATTATGCTACTTAGTAAAATTAGTCGTGAATATCATTGACAGACGTTACAAATAATCATTACTCTAAAATAAACAGATACTGGGCAACCATAAAATAAACCAGTCAAGTGCGAGTCGAACACGCGCACCGAGGGTTCCGTACAAACCTGTAGGTATATATAATTATTTGAAAAAATATGTGATGTAACTAAAAATTTTAAGGTTTTCAAAATTTTTCCTATGTGCTATAAAACGTTGCTTTATGCCAAATTTCAAGATTCTAGATAGACTGGAAGTACCCTTTAGTTTTAACTTGAGCATTTGATATGAATTTCAATTTTGTATCTCTATGGATTCATGAGGAACGGGGTAGTTTTTAAAATTATTAAAAATATTTGTTACTAAAAATTTACGGTTTTTTGAAATTTTTCCTTTATCTGTGCTATATAACACGTTGCCAAATTTCAAGATCCTGATTTCAAGGGAAGTGCCCTGTAGGTTTTGATTCCCTTGCGCGTAGTTGCGAGTTTGAAAATATGTATGCTTAAATTATTGCTGTTTCTGTTGATTACGTTGACATAGAAGTTTGATTTTATTACAAGTTCACGGTGTTATAGACCTCAGTATTTGATATGAATTTCGTATTCTCTACGCGTTCATGAGGAAAGGTTTAATTAAAGAAAATTCTCTTTAATTTTTTTTAAATGTGTTATTATAAGGATGATGTAACTAAAATTTTCATTTTTTGAATTTTTTCCTTAATCTGTGCTATAGGAAGTAGCCTCGTACAAAATTTCAAGATTCTAAGTTAACGGGAAGTACCCTGTAGATTTTGATTCCCTTGTGAGTTTTGAAAATTTGCGAGAAATTGCGGCATAAACAGCTGTATCTTTTGATTGCGCATATACTTAAGCATAGGCTTATAGCACAGATCAAGGAAAAATTGCGAAACAGTAATTTTTTGGTTACATCATATAAAAACAGTTTTATTAATTTTAAAGTTACTATCCCTTTCCTCGTGAACGTGTTTAGTTATTAAATTGAAATTCATATCAAATACTCGGGGTCTATAATACTTTTAAGCTGTAATAAAACCAAACTTCTATCTCAACGCAATCAAAAGATAAAGCAATGTTAATATATAAAATCCTTGCGTTACTTACTGACTGACAGACACGCTACAGCCGAAAGTATTAGGTGCAGGAAGCCGAAATTTGGCATTCCTTGGGGACCGTAGGGGTGCACTAAGCAGGGATTTTCCGAAATTCCCACGGGATCGCCCAAAACGGGTAAATTAAAAAAAATTGCAGCTGTAGCTGCCGGCGTCCTCTAGTTTAAGTGCTTGGCCATAGTAGCCCCTGATAGATTCGCCATGTCTGTCTATGTATCCGTTTCTATGTCACAGCCACTTTATGCCGAAACAATTAAGACTACAAATTTTAAAATTGGTAAGTAGATGACTGTATTCTGTGAACCGCTTTATGATTTATATACCAAAAAAATATCTGTCCTATACTAGCGGGGTGCCTATGGAGATTTTTAAATTTAAATTTTGCTTCCCAAAACCCTCTAATGTATTATGTCACAGAAATAATTTATTTCTGTGTATTATGTAATTGATTAACATTATAAAGTTTAATTCAAAGCAATTTACATTTCAATTGGTATCTTTAACAAGTGTATTTTAACAGAAATAGTTTGACTGCTCGCATTATGTAATTATAAGTGTAATTTTTGCATGCCGATTGAGAGCTGAAACATGCTGTACTTACTAAGTGACTGAACTATAACTGTACCATCTGTATCTACCATGTTTCTAGCAAATAAATAATTATTCTATTCTATTCTATTGGTGCTCAATATCAATAAACACTATCGATACACAAACACTACAGAAACCAAAGTTATTTTTGCTGCCCAAAAATTGATAGTGATATTTGGCTGGGGGCTACGTTATGCTTATGTTAAGTGAATCCCTCTACTACGTTAACCTTGATGAGCGAGTTCGACTCGCACTTGATTTCATAATTACTCATAATATTATTGCTCATAAAAGTTTGAGATCCGCACGCTCCGCATTGTTTCCCGCTTGCCGCCCGCGCATTCACTACGGACACTTGTATGAAAGTTCTATGGTTTGAGTTGCCCGCGTGCTTCCCGCGCTGCACCGCTCGCCGCCCCGCTCGCCCACTACGGACACTTCTATAGAGCTCCATATGTTTGAGTTTCCCGCGTCGCGCCCGCACCCGCGCCCCCCTTTCACTGTGGCCGACCACTAACTATATTTTCAAACACGCAACTACTCGCAAGGGAATCAAAACCTACAGGGTTCCTCCCGTGAACTCAGAATCTTGAAATTTGGTACGAAGCAACGTCTTATAGCACAAATAAAGAGGAAATTGCGAAAACAGTAATTTTTTTGTTACATCATATAAAAAAATGTCTTATTAGTTTTAAAATTACTATCCTTTTTCCCATGAACGCGTTAAGTTATTAAATTAAAATTCATATCAAATAATCGGGTCTATAATACTTTTAAGCAGTAACAAAATCAAACTTCTAAGTCAACGCAATCAAAAGTTACAGCTGTTTATGCCGCAAATTCTCGCAAATTTTCGAAACTCACAAGGGAATCAAGACCCTTTTGCTCAAAAACGCGTGGATGTATCAAACTGAAATTAATATCCAATAGTTAAGTCTACGGTCCCTTGAAGCTGTGACTAAATCAAACTTCTAAGCCAACGCAATCAAAAGATACAGCCGTTTATATGACAGTTGATTTGACTATTTGATATAAATTTCAGTTTGATACCTTCATGCGTGTCTGAGAAAATGGGTCTTGACAGCCGGACGGACAACAAAGTGATTCTATATATTCCGTTTTTTCATTTCGAGGTACGGAACCCTAAAAACGTGTAATATTGCTATCCCTCTGGGTTGCGGCGGTCATACCGCTGTCGCTCTGTGGAAAAGCTGATATTCCATTTAATCTGGTTAGGCCAGTAAGCGAACCCCGGGCTCCGAGGCGTGTAAGTCTCGGATACGAAAGGTAGGGATAACGCTAAGATGATGATGACTTCAAACCAATAAACTTAAAGCACAATTTTGAGGATAACTCACAAACTACTCGTCAGATTTTGAAAATGGGACCACACGAGAAGCACCGGCATCCAAATAATCATCAAAGTCGTAAGTCACCTAGTAAAAAGTACTGAAGTAACACAAAAACATTGACGAATTGAGAAACATTTCTTGTGTTTTAGATATTATACGAGTTTTGGTGTTACGCGTGTATGTTGGAGCTAGAGTGCGTGTGTCAGAAACACCACATATGTATACATAAAAGCATATATATATTATTAAATACACCATACTACAATTTACACTTTGGAACTTAAGATGCTTATGTAAAAGTGAGGTAGTTCTAAATAAAAGATAGTTTGTAGGGTTTAAAGACTTTAATTAATTAGACTGAAATGAAACATATCTTGTCAAATTATACCTTAAGTAGATTTATTCATAGAAAATAATAGTTACGGCACTTAATATTAGAGTATAGTATATCCGTTACATGAGTTGAGGTTTCAATTACTTACAAGTATTATTACTGTATAAGACGAATATACTTTATACATGTGTGCATGCGATGCAATTTATTTTAGAATAAAATTTACAAACATAACTTCACGCCTTTATCCCCCAAGGAGTAGGCAGAGGTGTATTACACACCCACACTTCGCCAGTTATGTGTCGGTCCCAATGTAATAGGGGGCGAGCCTATTGCCATCTACCGTGCACGTCATTGAGCGAGCGATAATTAATTTATAATGCACACATAACTTCGAAAAGTCAGAGGTGTGTGCCTAAGGTACCTGGATTCGATCCCCAGAATAAAATTTGCTCAAAGTCAATGCAAATCGTCTCGTATTGTTTTCGCTTAGCAAAGATTACGCCATCTCCAGATATTGTGACTTTATTTTTCCAGAATAGGTAGAAAGAGGTTAATTATATTCAACATAGTATCAGCTGCAGTGATTGGAGTATCAAAGAGCATGGTCGTATCATATTGGATATATATAGCGCTTGAAATGATTGAACCCATGTTCGGAGATTGCTACGCTGCTCTCTTTACTATGGGTAAGTAAATAATTCATTTATTGTCACACTATAACAACGTACAATCATTACGTTACATACAAAGGTACGTAATTACATATTAATATAAGTTATCTTTGTTACACTTTTATAGTATTTACAAAACAATACTAATAACCTTTCTGCCAGGCGCAAAAAAGCACGTTCAAAAGATTCTGGTATCGGTTTCCATGGACTTAGCAAGGCGACATGTTTTTTTATGATCGTGCTCACGACTCTTGAAGGTAATCTATACTTTAATATAATAAAGTTGAAGAGTTTGTTTGAACGCGCTAACCTCAGGAACTCCTGGTCTATATTGAATAAATATTTTTGTGTTGGATAGCTCATTTATCATGGAAGGCTATAGGGGATAGAGCATCACGCTACAAGTCACGAGTGCGAAGAAGTAGCTCTAAATAATGCAGGTGCAACCGCGGGCTGAGCTAGTCATACTAGAAATGTAGATAACAAAATATAACTTTCACTTACAACCTTTACGCCTCTGAGTCTGTGTAATTATTGTTTGTTTTTTTATTTGTTTTATTTGTTTTAAAAAAGACAACTCCCGCATTAGGACTAATTTACAAATACAACTAACGAACACAATGAACACCCAGACTCGAATCAACAATTTCTGAATTACACAAAGTGTTATCTCGTGTGGGGATCGCACCCACAACACTCGGCGCAGTGTCGAGCGGCGAGGTGACCGCTTAAACTACGCCAACCGTGCAGTCAAGTTATTAAACCGTCATGTTATTTTTTAGCTATCGAAATGGTAACAACAAAAGATCGTCCAACCGTTATACTATTAGTATCAATAATGACAACCGTTGGCCAAATACTAATAGCTGTAATTGCCTACGTCACACCAAGTTGGCGAATTTTTGTAGCAGCAAATTACGCACCAGCATTTTTCTACATCCTGTACATTTTCTGGATGGACGAGAGCATAAGATGGCAGCTGATTAACGGAAAGAAAGAAGACGCGGCAAAAACAATCAGAAAAGCAGCTAAGATGAACAAGATAACTATAGAAGAATCTAGAATAGTCAACTTGAACTGTGAGAAAAGTTCAAATACCAGTTTATGGACTTCGATAAAGATAACTGTGTCTTCGAGAAAACTATTTGTGAGGTTGCTAATGTGCTTTTGCATGTGGTTTACCTCATTGTTTAATGCTTACTCACTTCTGATCAATTCTGTGTCGTTGGAAGGCAATAAGTATATAAATTATGGACTTGTATCGCTAAGTGGTACGCTGGCTGGTTTTATTTTGCTGTGTGTTTTGACGAAGTTCAAAAGAAAAGCACCGTTGATCCTCGCTCTGACGTTGACTGGAGTTTTCTGCGTGGCGCAGTCTTTTATTCCTAAAGGTAGGTTTTATTTGTAACACTTCTTGATGTTAAGGCAGTTTACTAGCTTACCGCTTAAACCAGTAAGCTATCCGAGCAGTCAACCCGAAAACAAACCATAAATACTTAGCTAATTTATACACACAAAATATTGTCAACAATTTTGTATCACACTACTTTTAAATCATTGAAAATATATCAAGCAGCAGAAATAATGTTTGTATAACACATGTCATATGTAAGAAAACATATATGACTATTATTATTTGCACAGCAGTATGCTAAGCAATGAAAACATTTACGTTTGTCGTTTCCCGTGGTATCATTTTGCTCTTATGTTTGTGAATAGCTTGTAATAGTATTTAGTTCGTCTTAGGTTGAACCCTGGATCGTTTCAATCACTTTTAATATTTTTTCTTGTTTACATTTTCTCATAAGAAATCATTTATACCTAGCGTAGAGAGACCTGGACTGTCTGACTAAGGTGGTCTTTTTTAAATCATGTAATACTTCGTTAGTGAGAAGACAATGAAGAGAAACCATTAATAGCAAAACCTTCAAAGGATTAGTAAGCCAAATGGCAGCAACCTGTATGTAATGCATTAATTTACTTTTTCGCTCGAAGCCTTCACCTTGATATAGCCTTTTAGAAATCTATTCACACGCACCTAGTTCGTAGAACATTTTACCTTAATCCGGTGCGGATATGTCATCTATTATCTAGAAAAGTATGTGAGGTTGCATGGACATAGGGACGTTAGTTACTTTCTCAACCAAATAAATTAACAGATCTTGGTGAAACTTTGCAGTAATATAGAGACTTATGGCCATTTTCAATATTCGATCCATACATGGATCTCGAGATTCGAGATTCGTGATTGACATATTTTGTATGAAGCTTATGTCAAAAACGAATCTAAAATCTACAGATCTATCTATAGATCGAATATTGAATTCCGTAGCTAATTATTATCTTATACCTCAAAATGACATAGTCGCGGGCAAAGTCAGGTCATCTTTAAACTTGAGATATTGTAATTAATTACTGACTGCACATATAGCGTAGTGGTTTAAGCAGTGGCCTTGCTGTTCAGCAATACGCCGAGTTTTGTGGGTTCGATCCCTACACGAGACAACACTTTGTATTTTCCACAATGTGTTGTTGCGAGCCTGGGTGTACGTTGATTGGATGTTTGTAAAATCACATGATGTTTTCTAGTGCGGGACTTACCTTTAAAAAAATGCTCACATGACTTTTATACTTAGCCTTTAGATTAAATTATAATGTCTAATCATTACTATTCACAGAATACCGATGGCTGTCTACACTATTATACCTGTGCGGTAAAGTGAACTCGAGTATAAGCTTGCGCATAGCATACCTGTACACTACGGAGCTATTCCCGACGTATACCAGGAACACTATGCTCGCGTTATGCTCGTCTTTGGGACGCACGGCCACTATACTTGCGCCTCAAACTCCTCTGTTGGTAAGTTATCATCGATCACCGATATCGTTCTAGCGTTATCGCGGTTGCATCCAAATTTTGCATGCCTTGGAGCCCGGGGTCCGCTTACTAGTCTGCAGATATGACAGAATATCAGCTTTTCTAACCTCCGCAACCCAAAGGGACAGCGATGTTCAATTATTTACACTAGTATCAGTACCTACTATCAACAATCTTCATGACTAACAGAAAGTTTAACGTGCTGTCCGAGGCAAGCGATGATTAACAATTTATTACGCAAAGTCAGTGGTGCGTGCCGTGGATTTGAACTCGCTCTTCTTTGCCCTCTGCATTGGGCTTTGTTGGTATCTCCATTAGGCTCGCGCTACCTGATCTCACCTATTCATCATCTGTCTGTCAATCTTTTTTTTGTCCGAGGTAATCATTGGTATGACTGACCCGATTTCAATGGGTTAAAGTTGCTGATCCAAAATCAAAACCAATAACACTCCTATTCTACGAAATAGATTTTTAACATTCGGTCTGATGACCTGCTTAGCTCAAGCAACATTAAAAAAAACCGGTCAAGTGCGAGTCGGACTCGCGCACTGAGGGTTCCGTACAAATCTGTAGGTATATAAGTAAAAGTTCACCAGTCACAGTTATGGTATTTTGATTGCAAAATAAAATCCATAACATTACAGTATGGAAAGCTGAAGGAGCATAAAGTAAAGAAAAAGGTCTCTTTGTCGTTTGTAATCAGTCATCCTTTATTTTATATTAATATATATCGCTTATTTTATAATATAACTTAAATACCTATACCAGCCTTGCAGCAGCCTTGCAAAAGTCTGCTGATGAATGATGGTAAAATTTTCTATCAAAGTTATTGATTAACAAAGTTTTTAGTGACTATTGGAAATCTGTTACAAAAATACTTATAAAGTATTTTTAATAATTATAGTTTTTATTTGTGTTGCGAGCGATAGCCGAGTGGATATACCAACAGACTGCCATGCAGAGGGTATCGGGTTCGAATCCACGGCGTGCACCAATGACTTTTCGGAGTTATGTGCGTATTGAATCGTTAATTATCGCTTGTCCCGTGCCTCGGAGAGCACGTTAAGCCGTCGGTCCCGGTTGTCATGAAGATCTTTGACAGTCGTTACAGGGCGTCAGTACCTTCTAAATAAACTGACACTAGTCTAAACCATGGAATATCGCTATCCCTTCAGGTTGCGGAGGTCAGACAGGCAGTCGCTCCGTGGAAAAGCTAATATTCAGCCAAATCCGGTCAGACTAGAAAGCGGACCCCAGATTGAAACTGGGATAACGCTAAGAGAGAGAAAGAAGAGTTTTTTATTTGTGATGAAAATAAAACTATTTCTAGGTGACTATTTGCACATAAAATAAATAATAATTATATGCTTAATAAAAAAATTAAGTAACAAAATAAGTAATCGGTGATAGCCCGGTGGTGTACATAAAGGACTGCTGAGACGATCATCTCGGGTGCGATCCCCAGGTACCACGGGCACACATCACTGACTTTTCGATGATAATTATATTATGATAGTATGTCAATCTGTCCACACCATGTCCACACTACGGTTATAAAAGTGTGCGTATGTCATAGTGACGTCCACATGACAAGGTCGTCAAACGGAATAATTAGCAAAAAGGTTTGAAGACTATGTAATTATTTGAAATCTCAATCTAAATCAGCCTATCGCAGTCCACTGTTGGACATAGGCCTCTCCCAACACGCACCACACTACACGGTTCTCAGCCTTCCGCATCCTTTATCTGGGCTATAAGACTGCTTCGTACCAAATTTCAAGATTTTGAGTTCACGGGAGGTGCTGTACCCTGTAGGTTTTGATTCACTTGCGAGTAGTCGCGAGTTTGAAAATATGATTATATTGCTCTTTCTTTTGATTGCGTAGACATAGAATTTTGATTTTGTTACAGCATAACGGTGTTATATACTTGAGTATTTGATATGAATTTCAATTTAATACCTCTACGCGTTCAAGAGAAAGGGGTAGTAACTTTAAATTTATTAAAAATATTTTTTATATGCTGTAACTAAAAAAATACTGTTTTCGCAATTTTTCCTTTATAAGTGATATCAGACGTTACTTCGTACCAAATTTGAAGATTTTGAGTTCACCGGAAGTACCCTGTAGGTTTTGATTCACTTAGTAGTCGTGAGTTTGAAAATATGCTTATATTGCTCTTTCTTTTGATTGCGTTGACATAGAAGTTTGATTTTGTAACAGCCTAACGGTGTTTTATACCTGAGTCTTTGATATGAATTTCATTTTAATACCTTCACGCGTTCAAGAGAAAGTTACAAAACTTTAAATTTATTAAAAATATTTTTTATATGCTGTAACAAAAAATTTACGGTTTTCGCAATTTTTCCTTTATATGTAATATAAGACGTTGCTTCGTACCAAATTTCAAGATTCAGAGTTCACGGAAAGTACCCTGTAGGTTTTGATTCCAATATGAGTTTGAAAATATGCTGCAATTTGCAGCATATACGGCTGGATCTTTTGATTGCGTTGGATTAGAAGTTTGATTTTTATACCGCTCAATGGAACCGTAGATTCGAGTATTTAGTATAAATTTCAGTTAGATACCTCCACGCATTCCTGAGGAAAAGGGTCTTGACAGACGGACGGACAACAAATTGATCCTATAAGGGTTCCGTTTTTTCCTTTCGAGGTACGGAACCCTAAAAATCAAACTAGATTGCCTCTAATAAAAAATAATTTCTTCCATTCCAGCTGAAATACTGGTCGGGTCTACCATCACTTCTGGTGGGAGTCCTATCACTGATGACAGCAACTGTGGTGACGTTCATACCAGACACCTCAGAAGACGTTCTGCCTGATAACGTGAAGCAAGCAGAGGCTGTAGGCAGCAAACAGAAAACGAAGACAATAAATTGAAAGTGCTGAAGATCACATTGCTGACTTTTGTTTTATTTGCCTTCATCATATGAGATGAAAGACGTCCTCTCCAGATCGGCAGGAAATAGGCGTCCTCTAAGCCGCTTCACATAAAACGATCTTGAGCTACCTTCATCCATCAGCTTCCCATGGTCGCAACAAGATTGTCGGTTCACCTTGCGAAAGACCCATTTTTGTTATATTAACCTTAATACGCCATAATAAAAAAATGTATATACGCATTTGATTTTGTCAAAAAACAGTGCTACATGCCGTGAGTTTGAATTCAAACCTTTCTGCGTAGCAGTCTGTTAGTCTCTCCGTTAGGCTGTCACTGCAAAAGTCTTACAGCATCATCAGCGTACTGCTTGATATAGGCATTGGAGAGCCAATGGCACGCCACTGAGCCCGATTTTCATGTCCAGCCGCTGCAAGTCAATTTTACGTCGTCACTACACCTAGCCACTAATGTAGGTATAGTAATAGATATATACTAAACATGTTCCATCATACTAAAGTGATCTCCAAATGCTTAGCAATAAAATTACTTCCTCTGCGAGCTCTTTTCGGTTTATTAATTCCCTTCCTTTTATTACCGTATGATTTTACATTCCTTTTTCTCGTCAGTTTTAAAAAATACCCTTCAAATTATACGCCGTGTGCGTATAATTTGAAGGGTATAAGGAATCCAAACCAAACAAGGAAGATGTAGAGTTAACTTTGCATTCAGAATAATAAAAAGTACTTCGCAATGACATGGCTGATTTGATAATTCAAAGGTCAATATCAAAGCTATTGATAAAAACTTATCACACTAATGTGATAAATGAATTCAAGAAGTATTATAATCCCCATCATCATCATCATCCGATGACGCTCCCGAGTGCGCTAGATAGAGCCGTTATTTAACCATACGTAAATATTTTGTATAATATATAAATAATAAGAACATACAGATAGCAGTGCCTCCGTGGTCCAGTGGATAGCGTACGTGACTGCTAATGGGAGGTTCCAGGTTCGATTTCCGTGTCATGCAAAAGTGTTACTGGGTTTTTCCGAATTCTCAGTAGCAGCACGGAGTCTGGTGATGTGCCCGGTAACGGCAATAGGCTCGCCCCCTATTACGTGGGACCTTAAAATTTATGGCAAAATGTGGGTGTAATATTACATCTCTGCCTACCCTCTCGGGGATATAGGCGTGAGTCTATAAATAAAAATATCAGTTACAATACCAAAACACTTACAGAGTCTCCACGAGTATCGAGCAAATTGCACATAGGAACCAGGATGGATAATACATTGTTTGAAATGAATGAATTTTATGTATCACTAAACTTCGCCCGCGGCCCTGTCCGCTTGGGACCATTTTCAATGCCTAAGGGCAAATTTCTGAAATATCCTCTCTGAGTGCACGCCCGTAATGGAAGAGTGTTTTATAGCCATAACATTTTAAAATCAAGCTACAATTTATGGATTGTATTGATCTCTTCCTTGAGCCGGTATCCAAATGCTGCCTAAAATCTATACATATAATAAAATGGTAGAAAAGTCAAAACTGTACATTGAATATTTTTTTTTAAAGAATACTTGGGGTGCGATCTACAATCGATACCGAAGCCAACAATATAGTTTTTAGAATTTTTGTCTGTTTGTCCTTATGTCCGGGATAAACTCAAAAAGTACTGCATGGATTTATTTCAAATTTTTGGCACAAATATTATTAAAAAGTCGGGTCACCATATAGGCTACATATTATTACGCTATCACCTACGGGCAACGAGCAGAGAACCTTTATTTCTTGAACGTATTCTGTAACAACGTGTAATGTAACAATGCATATTTTAATGTTGTTATTATGTTAACTATGCTATAATCTAGCTACACACACTATAAAAATCACATAATATAAAGATAAACATAATTCATTGAATTTAAGTAGAATCAAGACAATTTTAATGCAGCGCCATCTAAGAGAGTTCAAAAACATTAAGTCGAATTACATCTGTAAGCCCTTTTTGGATACAAATAATTTAATTTGAACATGTTGGCGACGTTAATAGTTGTTTTCAAAAGTCATAGATGGAGTTGTACATTTTCTTCTTAAAATTGTATTGTTAATTCGTTTCAGAGATGAGCAAGACTATTAGTTGAAGTTATTTAATTATTTAACTACACCATCGCCACACTTGATTGCTTACATCATTTCTGTCAGAATAAATAGTAATAGATTTAGTACAAAAAAAACATTTTGGCCACATTGGTGTAATTATGGCTTCTTAATTAATATATTTACATGTCGCATATAAACTTGCTTTAAATTTTCTTTCGGGATATACATATACCACGTACCTTTGTTTAGATTAACTATATATATATACATCAGTAAGATGTGGAACTAGCTAGATCTTATTTACTCACACACAGCCATTTATTTATTGTTACGTCTGAAGCGGTTTGGCGGATACTGGTGTTCTCTATACATGAAAAGCATCCTACCGTTATGCATTTACACGTCCACCTAGAGAACGGTCAGTGCATATATTTTGATCCCGACGGCGTTGCTGAGCACTTGGAAAATCCGCGTCAAACAAGTCTCTTGGCGTTTTTCAGGCTCTGTAAAATCGACCAGTTTGGGAGGTCCCTTACGTATGACGAGATGCCTTCATATAACACGTACGACAAGCAAAAGGGTGTATTTAACCGACGTTGACGAGGAGGTGCTGTGGAAGGTTTTCCGGGAAGTTTCAAGGACACCGCAATTTGTAGAGTTTATACCGTACACACAAATAATGTCGAATGCTATTTTCCGCGGTTGTTACTTCACAAAGTCCGAGGCCCAACGTCTTTCGCCTATCTGAGGACATTTGATGGCGTGGAGTATCCCACTTACCGCACAGCCTGCGTAGTACGTCACTTTCTCGACGGTGACCAATACTGGGAGGACACCCTCGCGGAGGCGAGCGTCAGTGACAGTCCCAGCCGCATGCGTCATCTGTTTGACGTCATCTTGGTGTTTTGTGGAGTCGCGAACCCGGTAGCTTTCTGGGAGAAGTATCCCCATCATCTGTCTGAAGATTTTCTACGAGCTTTGAGGCGTGCTACTGGAGACGAAGTCGAAGTAACTGATGAACGCGTGCTGAACACCTGTCTCAGTTCACTTCAAGACGTGGTCATTTCTATCGGCGGAAATACACTGGTCAAGTATTTGTTACCAGCTTCCCAATCATCACTGCATCAAGATCTGGAAAATTGGGAGTATAATGCTGAGACAATTTGAAATGACCACCTCACAAATTTTATGACACCGTCCTTGAAAGCGTTGGGCAAAGCCAGGCTAAAATGTTTTTCTTGGATGCACAGGAGGCAAGGCAAAATTGTCATTGCTGTAGCGTCGCCGGCAATCGCTGCCACACTGCTTCCGGGTGGCAAGACAGCACATACCATGTTTAAATTTCCCATCGATTTAGAGAGTGCCGTAACACCCGTTTGTGGTGTGTCACGTAACAGTGATAAGGGACACGTGCTGAAGGATTGCTCTCTGATCGTATGGGATGAGCGTACGATGGCCAATAGGAAGGCAGTTGAGGCCATGGACAGAACCCTGCAAGACATCCGCAGGAACGAGCATTTAATGGGTGGTCACAGTTCTGTTCAGTGATGATTCCCGACAAACGCTTCCCGTGGTGACGCGGGGATCGAGGGCTGACGAGGTGAGTCATCATCATCATCATCATCATCATCAGCCTTTAACAGTCCACTGCTGGAGAAGGCCTCTCCTTTAAAAGGAGGAATCGGCCTACTATACCACGCTGGCCAAACGGGTTGGTATAGGGTTTGTATCAAGTTTTCCTTCTCATAAAGTGCTGTTCTCTGCATAATATGCTCCCTCTGTCGGCTCTTACGACATCCATGGGATGATATGGGGTGGTGACATTCCGTATTCTTAATCCGTCACCACACGGACAAGGTGAGTGTTTCGTTGAAATTATCTTTGTTGTGGTCACAAGTTCGTATGATGCGCTTGACCATTAATTATGAGAGCTCAGCTTGGCGTCAATGCACGTGCTCAACAATTCTAAGATGTCTTTCTAAGTCTGAGTTGAGTTCTAAGAGAGAGTTGTATCCAGCTTAGAACCAGCCTATTTTGACGCCCAAAAATGATCTGGCTGAAGCAATTGACGAATGCATTCTCTCTGAAATTGAGGGGAATGAAGTGTTCTACACCTCTATAAACACTGTCGTCGAGCAAGAAAACGCCACACATTATCCCGTGGAATTTCTGAACTCCCTGTCAACAAGTGAACTTCCAGCGCATACCATCAAGCTGAAGGTCGGTGTCCCGATTATGCTTCTTCGGAACCTATACAGTTCCCCGTGAGTGTTTGCTTCGCGATGACCATCAAAAAGTCGCTGAGGCAGACACTGAGGGCAGCGGGTGTCCTGTACGTCGCTTTCTTCCGCGTCACCAGTCCTGACTCTCTTTACATTTTGGCTGCGGAGAGCCAAACCGCTAATGTTGTGTATCGAGAAGTCCTATAAGTATGTATTTTACCCTATTATGTATTCCTTATTTTCTCCATCTGCTTCAGTCATAACTTATGACTTAATTCAGCAGAATCACCATAAAGTCATTTATTCAAAACAGGCTGAAAATCAGCACTTTTTGAAGGTCAATTTTACAAAAGACGGTTTCCCTCTGTTATTACACTTTCTGCAGGTATGAGATATAAAGAAGAAACGGGTAAATAAATGTTATTTTAAAAGGTATTATGGTAGGTATTTATTTAATAGTTAGGTGCTGTATAGCGTTCACGCCGACGACGTCGCGGGCAGCAGCTAGTATCTACTAAAACAGTAAATTTGAAATGTAAGTACTTCTCAACCATTTGACACAATCATAAGGGCTTGTCATTCTTGAATCCTTTAAATCTAGCCTGTTCAGAATGTGACCAAATAGTTTTTCAAAATAAATTCTTCGGAATAAACCATAATGGATAGTGTGTCACATATTCGGATCACGTATAAATTCTCGGTCGGTCGGCGACTATATTGAATCGGTTCTCGTGTCGCCAACGTCGCGTTTCGTCGCAGCGTCGTCGCTCCAACTAACACACTATTACACCACAAAGTTCAATTTTAACGAGTTTCACTTGTACCGAGTGGAAATACCTAGTGAATGTTATTGAAATTCTCTGGGGCACACTGGGGTAATGCGCTGAGAGCAAACAAGGGCTGTGTTTCTGAGGGGAGTTGGGTTTCTAGACGTAGACTCTAAAGCTGGGATAGGTATAATATGACAAATACACTTTGCATGTGATGTTTGCTTGAGCTGTTGGAAGTAAAGCCCGAATGCTTACATAATTATGCTATTGATGATTAACTAACGACTGTTGGTAAACCCTAAATAAGTGGCATTACGCAGATTTGGTAATTACGAATCTCGCAGTACTTCCAAGCTGTGACCGTCCTGTATCTCAAACTTAATCAAATTTAGTTAGGTCACATAGGGACGCTCTTAAACGCCATATGTCGATTCTATTAATTTATGCATCGGTTCCGTGCATGACCGAAACCAGTTTATGAGGACTTCAAGCTATAGAATAACATAACATAACTTCACGCCTTTATCCCCGAAGGGGTAGGCAGAGGTGTTTTATACACCCACACTTCGCCAGTTATGTCTCGGTCTCAATGTAATAGGGGGCGAGCCTATTGCCTTCTACCGGGCACGATGTTAAGCGAGCGATAATTATAATTTATTAATACACACTTAACTTCGAAATGTCAGAGGTGCCCGGGGTATCTGGGGATCGAACCTAAGACCATCGTCTCGGCAATCTGTTACGTACACCACTGGGCTATCGCCGCTACTAAGCTATAGAGGTTCTGTGCGTAAAGTGACCTAGGTTTGGTCTTCACCCATTGTAAGAAACCTCCTTGAGTATTGAAACTGAACTATCTTCGTGACATTCGATTCAATATCGTACTTATAGTAAAGCATATTTTTTGCTGAAGTCCGCTTTGAGATGTTATTAATAAAAACTAATATGATGCTTTTCATTTTGTGTACCTGCGTTGTAATGGTCTTCAAACGCAGGAGTTCGTTCTTTTATAAGCACTATTACCTAAATTAAAATCTCGTTTTTGATTACTTCCATGAGTAATCGTCATTTTCAACATCTCGTTTATCAGAAAGACAAATGATCCTAAGAGTACCTCGTCCGGAATCCGGATCATCAATTCAGACAATTATTACGTCGTTAAAGATAAGCTGATTGCCCGATTTTTAAGTGTCGGTTTAATATCGACAGACGTGAATGATCCCTATTTAAGATCTTGTACGAAGCAAAATATTTTAGTACAAACTTCAAAGTTCTTAATTTGAAGTAAAACCTATCTAGGTACACGACTTCTGGATCTGTATTAAAAAGTAACTAAATACTCATTGTATTTAATACATCGCAGTTAGCTCTTCGAAATTAGGCATACATTTTCTAATATTAAATTTATTTACATTGGTCCGATAGAGTTCGGGATTTGCCCCTTTGCACATCGCAATTACTTTTCTTCTGTGATGAAATTGTCCGTTTATATCGTAAACTATAAACAGTTTATTAATTAGATTTAATATATTTCTGATGCTATATTGTAGCACAATAAAATTACGTTTCTATACGGGGTGTAAGGGAGGGTGTACCGAAAACCGATACCAGTGATTCAGTACATGATACTGAGGCCATTGGTGGTCGAATTTTCCGGAAAATTTTCATGAATTTTCCGATTTTTCTTTTGAATTTATTGCCATATAATGTAATGAAATAGTAACTATAGTCGAACCGCACTAATATTTTTGTAAAATCTAATAATTAAACATGTACATGGTGCGTTTACTCTGACGTGACATCGACCGCGACGCGGCGCGAAGCGCACCAGTACATGCATCGTAATCACTGCCGCTACCACCCGCCGCTGTAGGGCCGTAACAGCTTATAGTGGGAGTTTGCGTGTTCCTATTTACATCGCAAGTTTTTGAAAAATTGTCGAGCTCTTAGATATTTTCAGAAAATTCGACCGCCAAGGGTCTCAGTATAATGTACTGACTGAATCACTGGTATCAGTTTTCGGTACACCGTCCCTTACACCCAGTATTGTGTGCCAAATTTCATACACCCCTGTTTGCGTAACTTTTATCGAATTGGGTAAAATTTCCTGCACATGTATCAATATTTGGGTCTATAATAATATGTAGGTTCGATCACGATACCATTGTCTTGAATGATATCCATCATATATCAATTTTGCAGCAGTAATTCGATCATCCTTTCCTATTACAAAGGACTTCACTTGCGGCCAATATGGATTCCAAGCTGCACCGAAGCACGTTCGTGTCTCTTTGGCCACACTCGGTAGTTTCCGCCATCCGTGTGACGTGAAACGATGACGTCACACTATGAAACTAAGCTACATTGGACGTGAATTGGACGTGGCTTGATATTGAATTCCGTATTCCAAGGACTGGGGGTTTAAATTTAAATTGGTCGTAGAGCATTTCGGTGTATGACTTTTTGTTGCAGGTACGAGTATTTTTTAAGATCTTTGATGGATGAGCCTCTGCTTAAGTGGGTAATTTCAGTTCAATCGTTTTTTATTATTGCCTACAAAGCTGGTGTTCTGGTACCTAAATCTGTTCAGTTAAGCTCTGTAATTGTATAAGAACTGGGTGATCATTATTCCAGCAATAGGGTTTCCAGTAGCTAAAGATGCAGTTGAGTGATGCTATTAGCTACTACGTCATAATTATATGTCCACGTACAAAACGTTTATTAAGTAGATGGTTCTTGATATTGGAACGGTGTCACCATCACAACGTCAAAAGGCTAAAAGGCGTATACCTAGAACCGGTACTATATGTATATTTATTTATTCTCCTCACAACACACAAACAAGTTTACATTGCACCATTACAGTAAACACTTTTATAATTGTGTGAGGACTGGTGTCTGAAGCAGGCGTGAGCCTGTATCACAGATCACCAGGAACTCACCTAGCAACATCCGGATACTTGGCGACAAATTCAGCAATTTATGTACTTAATAATAACAATACAATATAGAATTAACTAATATAAAAAGAAGAGAAAATACTAAACTTATAATTATATAATATCGAAGTGCCTCAAAATAAAACTTGTGCGCGTTTCTAAGTGTGTGTAAGTGTGTGTGAGTGAGTGAATGAAAGAGTAGTTGTTTGTGGTGCAATGCACGTGTCTTTATGTGTAGATTGTGTATTGTGTAAGATGTTTGTAAGTATGCCAGTTTTTTGGTCATCGGTTAGGCTTTGAAGATTAGTGCTAAAGGTTATAAAGTAAAATTCTGCTAAGTAAACAGATTTGAAGTCTTAAAGTTATTTTAAATTGTTTTTCGGGATATGTACCACGTAACAATTTAAAATAAGTTTAAATGACCACGAAAGTTTAAATATCTTAAAGTTTTGAAAATGAACATGAGCTTTCAAATTCTACCTGATAGCAGTTCAATATGGGCCTGAAAAGTCAACTTATTGTCAATGATATCTCCTAAATACTTAATGGAATCTGTTTTCTCCAGGGTAGGACAGAATCAAGTATCAGTGGGATCAAAACACGTGTGGGAGTAGATATTGAACGAGTCAACATTGCAATTTAAACTTCTTATTGCGAAAGCCATGTACTTAGTTTTCTCAACATTTAATGTCAAAATATTATTTTGAAGCCATCTATTCACTCTATTAAAACCATCCTGGGCACATGCAAGAGCTTGAGTCCAACTTTCACCCCAGAAAAGCAGAGCTGTGTCATCTGCAAATGTGACTATCTTACCGTGGGAAAGTTTCAGAGAACATAAATCATTTATATAGGCCAGAAAAAGAGTTGGACCTAATATACTGCCTTGGGGGACACCAAAACATATAGAGATTTTGTCACTAGTGTAGTTTTCAATGCTCACTAATTGTGTACGGTCACTAAGGTAGTCTTTTAGAAGATTTAAGGGCAAACCCTTTATTCCAAGGTTCTCAAGCTTTTTTAACATCAGTGGGAGAGAGACTATGTCAAAAGCCTTAGCCAGATCTAAGAAAATTGCTATGACTTTTTGATTTTTGTCCAGATTTGTTACTATTGTGTTTGTCAGCTCATGAACAGCGTCTGCAGTTGACTTTTTAGCACGAAATCTATATTGTGCGTTTGATAGTAAGTTGAAGCTTTCTAAAAATCGTACTAATCTTTTATTCAAAAGTCGTTCCAGTAATTTAGAGAGCGTTGGCAGAATAGAAATTGGCCGATAGTTATTGACACAGTCCCTGCCCCCCTGACCCTTGTATATTGTACAAATCCGCGATTGTTTTAATGCTGTTGGAAACACTCCAGTAGATAGCGATAGGTTACAGACGTGTGTAATTGGCAGTATTAAAACTTCTTTATGTGTTTTCAAATAAGGTGCTATGCCAAGATTACCACTAAACCCGCAGCAGTGCCTGTAATTGATAGTTGCCACACATCGGCAGGTTAATACACGGAGAACCATTTTAGAATCAGTTATTACATTCATGACCGAACAGAGAACCTAGTCCGCCGTACGTCGAACGCATTGACTTTGATGATATATGTACACTGTTGGACTATATTAGGCTCCATCGTGGCTGAAAATCATTTGTTAATTTATTGATATTTAGATGCTTTTTTATTATTTTTGGGTGCCAAAACTTCTTTTCAAAAATTTGCTTGATTTTACTTCTAATAGAGAAATTTTACGTGATGATTATAATTGTTGTGATAGTAGGTAATCATACGCTATTAAGAACACCTTCCTATTTAAAATCGATTAAAAAGTCTGTTGGTCTACTTGGTTACTGCATGAAGCAATATTTTGCTTATGGTCTTTAAAGAAATAAGCTAAATGATCCTTGTACTCTATAGAATGTTCCCACGTTTTCTTAAGTTTTGCTAAAAACTTGTACCAGTCTTTATAGATAAAACAAAGACAGTTTTTGAACCATTTTTCAACATCTATTTACTAGCTTCTTAAATGTAGAGACATTACAAACTTTCATAAACATGGGTCTCTATTAATTATTTATTTAGAAAAGACAACTCCGGCAATAGGGATAAGTCCTGTGTGTAAACGGACACAATGAACACCCGGACTAGAAACAACAACACAAGTGTTGTTTCGTGTGGGAATCGAACCCACAACACGCCAACCGTGAAGTCTTTTTAAATACATATAAGAATCTTGTTCATTTCTTGCATAGAGCTATAGATAACCATGAAATAAATTAAAAAGTTAATAAGTAAGTTCCTAGAATTAATATATGAATTTTATTATCAGATATAAAATAAACAGCTTCCAGGATAACTTCATAGTTCTCTCCAAAAGGTATTCAGTGGTTCTCTCACAGATGATAGAATAATTAGCTTAATATTTTTCATCTAATTCAAAACCAGAAACATTCAAAATTCCGCGTGACTTGAAAAACACACACGACCTCGCCGAAATAATGCAACCAGCCGCCTATTGCATCCATATGTATACAAACTTCTAATTATTTAAAAATCCAGCAAATATTCATCATCCATAAAAGCCGGGCCCTCAAACCTTTGATCCTCGCATAAACCTTTATACGAATAAAATGAAGCGAAAATGAACTACAATTAGCTAAATTGCCAAAAGCCCTAACGTGCGATCCCGAAAAAATCTCGCCCGAATCTCCCCAACAGTGAATGCCCCCCTTACGTGGGATACAGGGAGGGATTGGACCACTTTGGGTGACAATTTGCGGGGACGTCCAGGGAAAATGGAATCGTCCATTAAATCAGTGAGTATGCTCTAAAATTATTCATGCAAATTACCGCCAATGATAGGAATGCTGCATTTCAGTTCAAAACGCCGATTGGCAACCAAAAATTAAATTCGTATCCGTGCAGATTTATACAATGGATTGCGTTTATACTTTGATTCATGCAAAGTGATGTATGTTATGTCGGTTACTTTTTATTTTATGTCATTCGTTGTCAGTTCATGCCGATAGATATTGTTCATATATAAAAGTTCCATCTGTTGAGGCGCTCAATGTAAAACATTTGCTGCATACCAACAAGCTGGTTTGTGATGCGTTAAAAAATATTAACGGTATGTACAATATACGTTTTAAAGAATATCCAATTCTGCATATATTTAAAATACTTTTATTATTTATAAAGCGAATGACTTTCGTATTCACAGTTTAATCCGATCGTTGCCAGTCATTCCGTCATCGCGAATTCAATGGCTTTGTCTACCTATAACTATGACGAAAAAAAAATACAGATAAATAATTATAAAGCATATTTTCATTTACCTATGTGTTTATTCTCCATGAGGCATTTAATGTCTTCCAATTGATAGGCATTATACAATATTATAGATTAACAGTAAAATCGTCACCAAATAATAAATCAGTTTGATAATGATTGTTCATCGGCAATGGAGCTACGAATAGGCAATGATTAAAATAATGATCTGATCAATTTAATATAATAGAAAGTGTAATTTATAGTACCTACAATTTTCATATCAAACGGCTCATCGTAGCAAATCTGTTACGGTCTAATACAACCACAAACTTTAATAATCTTACCCTTGCGGTTACGGCGGGTAATATTGCAATGGCCATTAATAAGAAAATATGATAGATCGTAAATAATGCTTTTAAATATTAAAGAAATAAACCTCAAACTACGTAAATTCTAAGATTTACTAAACATACTTACGATGTACTAAACTTACTTGACATCTTATAGAATTAAACCATTTTTTAAACTGGCAAATTATAAACTGGTGTTTGAGCTGAGAGCTCTTAAATATTTTGGTTTGTGTACTAAGTTTATGGAGGGAAAAGGTGTGGTGTTCACAACAGATCGAAATGCAGAACAGTTATAAAACATATTGTATTCATAGCGTGACGGTTGTGTGGAATTTATATCAGAGCACTTTCGTACAATGTCTTAAGACGAAAGCCTTTGACCAGTGTGTGTTGCCAGTGATGATCTACGGAGCCGAGACGTGGTCGCTAACTATGGGCATTATCGGGAAGCTCAGGGTCACTCAGAGGGCGATGGAGAGAGCTATGCTCGGAGTTTCCCTGCGAGATCGAATCAGAAATAAGGAGATCCGCAGGCGAACCAAAGTCACCGACATAGCTCTCCGAATAGGCAGGCTGAAGTGGCAGTGGGCAGGGCACATAGCCAGAAAAACCGATGGCCGCTGAAGCAGAAAGATTCTGGAGTGGCGGCCACGCACAGGACGTCGTAGCAGAGGTAGGCCTCCCGCAAGGTGGACTGACGATCTTGTTGGGGTCACGGGCAGCGGATGGATGCGGGTGGCTCAGGATCGGTCTATGTGGAGAGCCTTGGGGGAGGCCTATGTCCAGCAGTGGACGCCTTTCGGCTGATATGATGATGATGATGACTATCGTACTTCACAGGGTATGAAAAGCAGTCGTTCCGGCTTCTTGTCTCAGGGCTTACAGGCGGTATAAAATACCAACACCAGAGTTGGCCACACACTCATACGAAGAAAACGCAAGCGAAGGGATCGTGAGCTAAAAGGCATCCAATCAGTAGATACAGTCAGTAGCTAGTTAGCTTTAGTATTACTAATAAACATAATAACATAACATAACTTCACGCCTTTTATCCCCGAAGGGGTAGGCAGAGGTGTATTACAGACCCACACTAATGCTAGTATTAATAATGTAACCTTATTATTTTTAAACAAAAAACGTAGTCTATGTAACTTGATATTAAAAAGCATTAAAATTTTTGATCAAATTAACCATCCAGTGAAGTGTTACAAAAAAAACATACCGCATGCACAAAATATGAATATTACAAATTCACAGTGGGAAATGGTGTATTCATAAAAAGCATGTAGGCTGCGCATATTTTTAATTAAACTCTGGCTGCCCACCTGGGGCTTACCTAAGTGAATTAATAGCGACTATAAGTACACAAGCAAAGGGTAAGGGGGAGCTTTAATGGGGAAATTATGGACCAGATTATGAAGAAATCTGTTTAGGGTTTGGATGGATGACTGACTTTTTCCTTAATGTAAAATAGAGCAAAAACTGCAACGAAAACCACATAGTAGTCGCGGCCATACTGAGCTTTTTACAAGCAGTTTAAAATTCGGCTATGGCGTCTTCATAATAATATGCGCTTGCCTTATATAATTTATCGTTTTGCCCGAAAGGAAAATATAACATACTTATTCTAATTCTAATTTTTAAGTAGGTTATTATAACTGTATAATCGTGTATATTTTTATTAGTTATTCTAGAGACCTGCTTTAATTTGAGTATTTTATAGGTAAAAAAACCGGCCAAGTGCGAGTGGGACTCGCGCACCGAGGGTTCCGTACAAACCTGTAGATATATATCTTAATATATAAAACCCTTGCGTTACTTACTGACTGACAGACACGCTACAGCCGAAACTATTGGGCGCTGGAAGCTGAAATTTGGCATGTATGTTCTTTGGGGACAGTAGGGGTGCGGCCAAAACGGGTAAATTTAAAAAAAATTGCAGGCTTAGCTGCTGGCGTCCTATAGTAATATAAAATAATAAAATAAAATAATAAATAAATAAAATCTTTAATGAGACCATAATCAAGTGTACAAAGATAACTTAAAACTATGTACTTACAATTATACAGACAAATCCATAGGGACACTAACGTCTAAACTAGGCCTAGCCTGTGTCTTAGACGTTAGTTTCTTCCTGTTAAGTTTATGATAATAACACTATTTATTTTAATATTGGTTTGCCACACTTGTGAACATATTTTTCACTTTAATAACACGGTATGTATTTGATAGGTACCTATTACAAAACATCACATTACACATTACATTTTTCGTGACAAATGATCGACTGTAATAGGCAACAGCGAGTGAATAATTATTTTACAGATACCGTCATTTAACAAAATAAAAATAGCATTGTACAACAACTACAAAAAGTGTGAACATAAGCATTTTTTTTTTAATTTATAAAACAGTATTTATATGTTTACGTAATTGTGTTATTAATGGTAGATTATTATTATGCGTGGATTTAGGTATATGTATATGTGTGTGAAGTATGGTTGTGAATGCGCAGTTGCAGGTATGTATGTGAGTTTGTGCGTGTTTTATTTTGAAATTACAAATATGTTTTCTATGTCATAGTAATTTTGAGTTTTAAGCCAAACACAAACAGTTAGAATTTTCTTACATTCGTGAGTATTGAGTTCATATATTTTAAGAATTTTATTTAATTTATTGTATAGAAATGGTCCGATATAAAACTGAAATTTGTTTGTAAAAAATGTGTTAGTGATGATTGTGGGGCAAACTTTGTCTTTGCGTCTGATTTGAGTTGTTTGGTTATTGAAATTAAGTTTATGATGCTGACACATAATGGTTTCTTTGATAAAAAGTTGTCTCACTGTTAGTACGTCACATTCGCGGTACAGGCTAACTGTGGGATACCGAAATGGTTTAAAAGTCATAACCTTTAATACCGCCCGCTGTGCGCGTTCTAGTTTCAGCATGTGTATTTTATGTGCGCCACCCCATGATGTAATACAGTAGGATAAGATCGATTGCGCCAGTGCATAATATACTGTTTTAAGAAGAGCGAAATCGGCAACATGTCTCAATTTCTTAAATATGTAGATGAGCCTCCTCATTCTGTCTGCTAGTTGATTTATATGTGGACACCAAGTCAGTTTTTCATCTAGTAAGATTCCTAGATACTTTATAGTCTTTGTCCTTTCTAAATAACTGCAATCGCAAGTATTAGAATTATTTAATTGACAATAATAATGTACTTGAAGTTTAAAGTTTTGTACTTCTGCAAGTGTACGTTCAGTGCTCGCAAAAGTAATAAATTTAGTTTTGGATATATTTAACGTGAGCAAGTTTTTACATAACCAGTTTGCTATTATACGCAATCCTATTTCTGCATAATGTTTGGCGTCCTCCCAAGACTTCCCGTGAAATATGATAGCCGTGTCATCGGCATAGGTGAATAATTTGCAATTTTCTAATTGTAGTTTGCAAAGACCATTAATAAAAATTAGGAATAACGTCGGTCCAAGGACGCTTCCTTGGGGTACACCATACTTAATAAATGCTTCATCACTAACAGTACCTTCTATAATAACCCTCTGAGACCTGTTTTTGAGATAATCTTTAAATAATTCCAAAGTGACACCTCTTATTCCTATTGCCTCCATTTTATTTAAAAGGATCGAAACAGGGACCGTGTCGAAAGCCTTGGCTAGATCTAAAAGTACTCCAATACACCTGTGCTTTTTATCTATGTTTGAAGCTAGAAAGTCTGTCAACTCAGAAACTGCCTGTGAAGTTGATTTACCTGCCCTAAAACCAAATTGATTTATCGCCAAGATATTATTTGCTTCTAAGTATGATAATAATCTTTTGTTCATAATTTTTTCCAAAATTTTAGATAGAGCAGGCAGCACTGATATTGGGCGGTAGTAACTGACCCAGTCCCTGTTTCCCCCCTTGAATATAGGATGAATAATGGAAGTTTTAAAGATCTTTGGAAAATATATATATTTAAAAATATGTGTGATGTAACTAAAAATTTTAGATGTTCGGCATTTTAATAATAACTTTATATGTGCTATAAAAAATTGCTATGCCAAATTTCAAGATACTAGATCGACTGAAAGCAGCCTTTAGTTGAGCACTTTATATGAATTTCAATTTAATACCTCTACGCGTTCATGAGCAAAGGGGTAGTAACTTTAAAATTATAACAAATATTTTAATTATACGCTAATTTAAGGTTTTCACAATTTTTACTTTATCTGTGCTATAATACGTTACCTCGTACCAAATTTCAAGATTTTAAGTTCTCGGGAAGTATCCTGTAGGTTTTGGTTCCCTTGCGAGTAGTTGCGAGTTTGAATATATGCTTAAATCGCTGTTTCTTTTAATTGCGTTTAAATAGAAGTTTGATTTTGTTACAGCTTTACGGTGTTATAGACCTGAGTATTTGATATGAATTTCAATTTAATACCTCTACGCGTTCATGAGGAAGAGTAGTAACTATCAAATTATTAAAAAACGTTTTTATTATATGATGTATCTTAAAATTTAAGGTTTTTGCCATTTTTCCTTTATCTGTTCCATAAGACGTTGCTGCGTACCAAATTTCAAGATTCGCCGTTCACGGGAAGTACCCTGTAGATTTAGATTCCCTTGCGAGGTTCGAAAATTACGCCATAAACGGCGGTATATTTTGATTGTATTGGCTTAGAGGTTTGATTTTTTCACAGCTTCAACGGACAGTAGACTTGAATATTTGATATAAATTGTTGTTTGATATCTTCTTGATATCTTCCTGAGAAAAAGGGTCTAGACAGACGGACGGACAACAAAGTGATCCTATAAGGGTTCCGTTTTTTCCTTTCGAGGTACGGCACCCTAAAAATTAAAAAATATTATATAGGTATTCACGAACACTCACGATTTATTTCTGCATTTTTTCTTAAGCAAAAACTGGCAATTTAATACTCACTTAATTTTGGCAAACTACTGATACATGAAGTGGTTTTGAACCAGATACCCTCCGCGTAGCAGTATGCTAGCCCCTCTCTATGCATACGGCAAAGCAAGTTACAAAAATATTTGCTGAACATTTAACACAAAAACGAAACATGAAACATCCCTTCGAAAGTAATCCACGAAAAAATTCGGCAAAAAATATTGTCCCGTCCACAGATTAAAATATATGCATAGACAAAAAGTAGTGCAATGTCCATGGACTTATGAAAAATGGCTGCCTCTATTTGTTTGACGTCACCGCAGGGTGTTTGATGGACTCCCCCCCGTGGGATCTCCACCTTGTCGTGATGGGGGGGCTCAGTAACCGTGGATTGGTCACCCGCGGTGAAGCTAAGAGGGATCCAGGAGGGGACGCTCCGCGTGGGCTTGGAGGGTCCTGCGCAGGATGCGTCCAACGGTGCGGGTGCGGGGGACAGTTCTGTCTGTCCCTCGCAGTCGGGTGCGGTCGCGGGAGGAGAGGCGTGTCGGTGTTGCGTTGCCGCGCGCCCTATCTCCCGCGACCAAATGGGGGCGCACCATTCGATGCGTCGCGGTGGGGCCGCAGAGGAAGAGGAGATGCGGTGTTGCGTTGCCGTCCTCCCTATCCTCTGCGGCCGCTGGGCGTTTTGGCGGCGGAGTCCAACACCTTAATCCGTCGCTAAGGGGGTTTTGTTCGGGGCCCGCCTGACCATCTGGCGGGCCAATACCCGTCGGAGGGTGGCGACGAGTGCTTTGGTGATGCCCCACCCTCCAACACACGGGTACATGGCGGAAGTCGAGGTGGTTTTTAGTGGAAACATCACATACTCCGGCTCTTATTTCCCCCAAGAGTCGGAGATCCGAAGGGATTTTCCACCTCGTAAAACAAAAAAAAAAAAAAAGGGTGTTTGATGGACTGCCTTTGTTTGATAGAAAAGTTATATATATATATAATTATATATATAGTTTATTAAAGTAACTCAGTATAACCGATGCTGCACACTGAAAGATATAAAACTGAAATATTTTTTTTACTTGTCTTTGTGACTTCAGTTACGACTTGGTGAAATCCATGTGAAATCTATAGACTCGATCATTAGTGACATCTGATGGACAATGATGGAACTACGAACACACTATTTAAAGAGATTGAATCACGATAATACGTCAAACTCAAACTCAAATATGTTTATTTCCATAAAAATGTTTAAATTTTTTGGACACGTCAGAAACTCATACAAATAAAAAAAATAAAAAAGTAACTTTAAATGCATATAAACATAGTTGAGCATTGAAAAAAAAATGCCTGTTCAGAAAGTAGAGCCTCGTGAAAAGAATCAGGCAAGAAACTCCGGGCCACTCTTTTCTACGTCTTGATTCTATACAATTTAAAAACTTTGTAACTACATTGAATAGGTATATGAGCTGGTGTGTCTATAATGTTGTTGTCAATTAATAAGGCTTTTTTAATAATAATATAAAAGTACTAACTAGCATAATATAGACACAATAACTCACACTCACATGAAACTTAACACTAATCAATATAATCTAGTACTGAATAGTACCCTTTTTGACAAAGTTTACGTTTTATAATACATACATACATACATAGACTCACGCCTGTTTCCCCGAAGGGGTAGGCAGAGGCATATTAAACGCCCACTTTTCGCCAGTGTTATGATCCCACGTAATAGGTGGCGAGCCTATTGCCGCTTATTGGGACATTTTATTTGCCAGAGCCTCGTCCGTTGATCGGCAGGTGCACCACTTGCAGGTGAGGTTGGCTTGGGACCCTAAGTTCTTGGTGGGAACCCTATGCACCCCGTTTTATAATCTTTTTGAATTTATTATAACTTAAATTTTGAATATTGCTTGGCACTTTATTGTAAAAGCGCACACATTGGCCTTGAAGAGATTTTTTTATTTTCTCTAGCCGGGTAGCCGGCACTACTAGCTTACTCTTATTTCTAGTATTCAAATTGTGGATATCACTTTTCTTTGAGTATGAGGCCTTGTTTTGGAATAAATATATTAGGTTGGAATTAATGTACTGGCTTGCAACTGTTAAAATGTTTATTTCCTTGAATTTATTCCTTAACGAAGCCCCATAATCCAAATTATAAATTGCTCGAATAGCTCTTTTCTGCAGAACAAAGATGGTCTGAATGTCGGCAAACCATTGTCATTCGTCCCACAGGCGAATACCGTATGACATTATACTATGAAAATAGCTATGATATACAAGCCTGGCAGTGTCAATGTCAGTTAACTGGCGAATTTTCCTAACTGCGTATGCTGCAGAGCTGAGTCTATTCGACAATTTACTAATATGTGGTCCCCATTGCAGCTTAGAATCTAGTGTAATGCCTAAAAATTTGGTGTTATCCACAAGATCCAACACATCATCCTTAACCTTCACTGAGGTGTTCACTTGTTTGACGTTAGGCATCAAAAACCGAATACATTTAGTTTTTAGTCTATTTAAAAGCAGTTTGTTAACCTCAAACCAGCGAACCACCTTTGAGGTAGCAATGTTTACATGGTCTATATCAATTTGCTGTCGTTTTAATTTAAATAAAAGTGAGGTATCATCAGCAAACAGTACTATCCCGTGCTTGTCATTGACGAGGTGTGGTAAGTCATTAATATAAACTAAAAATAAACCGAACCGAAATGACCGAGGATTGAACCCTGTGGGACGCCTATTTTGACTACAGACCCATGCGAACGCGTCCCGTTGACATCAACTCTCTGAATCCTATTACTCAAATATGAAGTAAGAAGATGCAGAGCAGAACTACTTAAACCATAGTGATGTAATTTCCTGATCAATGTATCATGTTCTACACAATCAAAGGCCTTGGACAGATCACAGAAGACACCTAAAGCATCATGTGAATCCTCCCAGGCATCAAAGATATGTTTTACAAGCTCAACACCGGCATCGGTCGTGGAGCGCCCCTTTGTAAAACCAAAGTGTTTAGAGGGAAGAAGCTCGTTGTTATTAAAATAACTTTGCAGTTGGTCTAGTATCAATTTCTCGAAAATTTTGCTAAATGTGGGCAGCACAGAAATTGGCCTATAGTTCGTGGGATCTGATGTGCTACCTGCTTTGTACAAGGGTATTACCTTGCTATCTTTCATAAGATCAGGAAATACACCACAGTCAATACACTTATTAAATATTATAGCTAATCTGTTAGCAGCTAAAGCAATAATGGACTTGGTAATAGTTACGGAATTTCCCCACAAGTCTGCAGTCTTCTTTAAATTTATAGTATTAAAAGCTTTTATAACATCATTTGAATTTATATACTGAAATGAGAAATTACTATAGGTTGTACTCATGTTTTCTTTTAAAAGAGATTCCGCTGCATTGGTTGATGAGTCCAAAGATCTAGTAGTAATAACGGGGATATCAGTAAAAATACTTTCAAACGCCGATGCAACTTTTGAGTCTGATGTAATAGTGTCGTTATCAATGTTCAAACTAAATTTTGAACTTTTACTTTTAACTTTCCCAGTCTCGTGGACCAAGAACTAGGTTTTGTTTGGGATCTGGCGCTTTAATTTTTTGTTTAAAATTAAATGTACAATTGAATTCTCCGCTGCTACTTTCAGTAGAAAATTTTGTATACATTTTCGACGAAAATAGAGTCAAAACTTTAATTTTTAAAAAAATAATACACTCGCATAAGCCTGCCCCATTTCAGTACGCTCGCTTCGTCCAAAATTTAAAACACCTCTCACTTCTCCAGTACATTTTTGCTTTTACGATTCTTTTTCTGGGTGTTTTGACATATCAAAGTATCAGAGAGAGTAGAGCGAGAGTTGTCTTTTAAAACATAGAGTCATAACTCTATATTTTAAAAGACAACTCCCGCTCTAGGAATAATTTTCCTTTTTCATACAAACTTTAATTATGCCAAATCTAACATGCTTGATGCATAATGCGCTAATATATATGAGCATAATTTTTCATTTTGAGATCACAACTTCTTTATAAAGAATCAAATAACGGACACAAAGAACAAATGACTCAGAACTACAATGTGTAGATCACACATTGGCGCCCTGACAGTAGCAAAAATCGGCCCAAATTGAAAGTTAATTATGATATTCAGCACCTTTGATGTTAATTTAATATTTAATTCACATCATTTCCCTAATTAATATTCGGAATATTATCAAAGATGAATACTTATAAACCTAATAAATTCTCTGAAGTTTATAATTGTTTTTTTTTATGATGTAGAATGGCGTAGTGGTTTAAGCAGACGTCACGACGCTTAGCTGTGCACAGTGTGCACTCGCTAACGGCCATTTTCAATATTCGATCCATACATGGATTTTGAGATTCGAGATTCGTGTTTGACATATTTTGTATGGAGCTTATGTCAAAAACGAATCTAAAATCTATTCTATCTATAGATCGAATATTGAATGCCGTAGTTAGTGAATACAATCCCACTCGGGACAAAGCTTTGCAATCCATAAACGTTAGATCCGTGACTAGTAGTGCTTTTTTCCGCTTTTAAACATCATAATCATCAGCCCTTTATACTGTCCCACTGCTGGGCACGGGCCTCTTCTCACTATGACAAGGTCACAGTCCACCGCGCTGGCCATTTGTTAATTATCACTTGCTAAACGGTGAAGGAAAACATCGTGAGGAAACCTGCATGTCTGAGAGTTCTCCATAATGTTCTTGAAAGACATGTGAAGTCTGCCAACCCGCACTTGGCCAGCGTGGTGGACTATGGCCTTACCCTTCTCATAGTGAGAAGACGCCCATGCCCAGCAGTGGGACAGTATAAAAGGCTGATGATGTGTAATATAAGGTTGCCATTGAAGGACTCAATAGCACCTTATTGATTATGTGAAATAGAAAATAAATAGTTCGATGTTTAGTTCTAGCCTATCTTTATCTATACTAATATTTTAAGCTGAAGAGTATGTTTGCTTGAACGCGCTAATCTCAGGAACTACTTCTTTATTATAAAACGAAGTCCCCGCCGCGTCCTATCATAGGATCGCGACAAACTCAAAAACTACCGAACAGATTATTTTTTTATAGTAATAGGCGGCAAACGAGCAGACGGATCGCCTGATGGTAAGCAATTACCGCCGCCCATAGGCACAAGCAACACCACAGGAGTCACAAGTGCGTTGCCGCCCCTTGGGGTCAGAAAAATGGATAGGATGAGTAGTGGGATGAGGGAGAAGGAATATGGAATAGGGGATAGGGCCTCCGGCACTCTCACTCGCCGAGCGAAACGCAACAGTTTAAGTACTGTTACTTTACGTCGATTTTCTGTGAGATTATTAAATATTTATTATATTCCTGAGCAAGGTTTAAGGTGTTGGTGGTGTAATTCACGTGGGTTGAGTCGCGGGACTCGCGGACGAAGTCTTGTTTACACTAAAGGTAAGTTCATTTGTGTAAATCTTCTGTTACAAGAATTTGGTGAAATAAGGATCACTGAGGCACGGAGCAAGCGATAATTGACCGTGTGCTAAACATTCAAACAAATATGAATTAATGAGGCTATTGCCGCTACTGGGCATTTTACCAGAATCCGTGCTGCTTCTGAGAATTCGGAAAAACCCAGTCACAACTATCAAATTTTGCCCGACCCGAGAATCGAACCCGGGACCTCTCGATCAGTAGACGCATATGCTTTACACGGAGGCAGTCACAGTGAACTAAAATAAATATTAAAATATTATTTTATCGCACCCTGTATAAATCATCATTAAAACAATTTTGGCACCGCACTCCCGTTTGCAATATCCCAATTAATAAGTCGTGATTAATATTGAATCATTTTGATATCACACGCATAAAGATCAAAAGGAAAATATGCATGTTTTGGATGTAAAGTAACGCGTTCCTTTTAATGGATCAAAGAGTCAAACGGTTAAAAAAAATATATATATACCTATTCTTTTTTTAATTGTTCTGGAATGGTAATAGATTCGATGTGTATATTACACTTTTACTGTAATATGTTACTTTGTAGAAACGATAAAATTAAGTAAAAAATATTTGACTACGCGCGTTTTTTTTTTATAGACTCACGCCTGTATCCCCGAAGGGGTAGGCAGAGGTGTAATATTACACCCACATATCGCCATGAATTTTTTGGTCCCACGTAATAGGGGGCGAGCCTATTGCCGTACCGGGCACATTACCAGACTCCGTGCTGTTACTGGGAATTTCCTAACGGAAAACCCAATAACACTTTGCCCGACCCGGGAATTGAACCCGAGACCTCACAATCCCACGCACACATTTATGCCGCGAGACCAACGAGACAGTCAGGTTTTAAAAATGTTCTCGCTAAGAAAAGTCTCTGCGCGACCACGATCGTTGCAAGACGATCGAAACGTCGGAAACAAATAGGTATTATAATTATAATATATACCTTAAATAGGTTGATTTTACGCGATTAAAAACCGCTAAATTATTTGTATAACGCTAAGAAAAGTTGCCGGGTCCATGCAGGAACACTACATAGACGCTGAAAAAGATAAATATCTTATTTGGTCTAGACACGACGCGTGAACGTTGAAGAATGTTTTTGTCTAGACCTGAAATAATTCTTGTCGTCTACATGATAATTCCGTCTTATCTGAAGCATCTTATTACGGCAAACTATATCGTGAACAAAATAGTTCTGTCTATCCCCTTGGAAACTATACCGTGTCATGAACTTGATATCTTTTTCTTTGTCAAATATACTCATAACTCCGTTTCACAAAGGTTTTAATATGTCACTGAACAATTTCTTGAAAATTGAGTCGATTGTCTGTGGCGATGATGTCGAACCCTTTTCAAGATGACATGACACTATATTCCAAGAATAGTAATTCGATATTGGGGTTATTCTACTAAAAGCCGTAAGGACATTGAAGGATAATGTGTGCCCTATAGATGCAAAGGTTAAGTGTGTCCGAGCTTTTTCACATTATCTACAATGTGCCAGCAGATAGGTATAGTCAACACCATCATCATCGTCCCAGCGTTGTCCCGGTTGCATCCAAGACTTACATGCCTTGGAGACACCGTTCCGCTTCAAATTAGCTTTTCCATAGAGCGACTTCCATTTGACCTCCTTAACCCAAACGGATAGCCTTATGTCATGAAAAGACATTGAAATTAAACTACAGTTTACGGATTTTACAAAGTTTCACCAAGTAATTACAATTAAACCGAAAGATCTAAAAACCAATATTTTATCACGATAAAATCCGTAAACTGTTGTTTAATTCGTGTAAACCAGAGAAGATTTATTACAAAAAATCCCTTTGTGTGATCCGTTTCGCGTCTAGGTATTCTTTATGGCCGTTAAATGAACGGTCCCACGTGATACATGATGTATGCCTGACTGCCTGTTGTAGGAGAAAATAAAAAAGTACGGTTTTGAAAGAAATTTAAATACTATTACTAATTTGTACTAGTGGTGACTGAGTTTAATCCTGAAAGCACAAAAGATATGACAAGCTCTGCCTACTATCGCCAATCTAGTGACACTTTAAATTCCAAACAGACAACCTAACACTTTTCGACTGATCTTTATGTCTGTTTTTTAATTGCTTTTAGAGTTGTGTTTAAGAACTAAAAATTACATTGCTCGACCCAGTAATCATATCTAGAGGCTTAATCTAAGAACACATTTACCAATAGTTCACATATAGGTATTTATATATTTTCAGAAAGAAAACTAAATATTTCGGCAGCAAGTACAACCACAGCAACAGTTTAACTAAAATACTTAACCGCCAACATTCCCAGACTTGCGAGAACCGAATACTTGGACAAGTAGCGGTCTTCAAACATTCAAAACAGCGCGTCATCTGATTCAATAAAACGTCTTAGTTCACCTCAAATTGTAGCCAAACTCAAATATTTGTCCAAACATTCACTATTGGACAATGCTAAGTAAGCGCCAAGAATCTACGCTGTCTGGGGGTGCCTATGAAAACTGCGTGAATCTTTACCATTTATTTTTGGCGCCAATATCCAATCCATACTATAGTTAGAAAGTACATATGATATATCCTGGACCCATACTTTGTGAACAAAGCATGGTTCAGCTTGGGGTAACAGGACACTTAAGCTCATCTCTCTACACACTCAAAGCTATTACAGGTAGTAGAGCCTTGCTGATTTCAGCATGAATGTGCTGGCTCGACTGGGGAAGTTTTACTCTCTCACAGAAAATCGACGTAAAGTAACAGTACTTAAACTGTTGCGTATCGTTCGGTGAGTGAGAGTGCCGGTGGCCCTATCCCCTATTCTTTCTCCCTCATCCCACTCCCCATCCTATCCCTTTTCCCAATCCCAAGAGGCGGCAACGCACTTGTGACACCTGTGGTGTTGCTTGTGTCCATGGACGGCGGTAATTGCTTACCATCAGGCGATCCGTCTGCTCGTTTGCCGCCTATTACTATAAAAAAAAGCTGTAATTTCTTCTATTACTATACATAACAAACGATACAACTGCTAAGCGGTTGCACTTTTGCAAAATGGCTGCATGTTTTGAATATCATAAAATTAAGGCTATGATTGCACAGATCGTGTTTCATTCATAACGAAGCGAATGCCTCGGTACGTAGCCGGTAACAGCTCCAATGTGTATGTTTAAAATTAGACTAAGGAAGCAGGGAGAGGCTGAAAAAAAGTCTAAGTAACACACATTATTTCAAATTATTAATCAATTATTATATCATTTCTTACCAAGTAGGTAATGCCTATGTAAACTTTTAGATCTAGAGGACTTACAGGCTGGTTGTAAAAAAAATCGAGTATCATAATTTGTTTTTTTCACAAATTCAAAAGCGAATGCATTTGTTCGAATTTTATAGCGTTTTCTTTGCTTATTAAAATTAAGTGTTCTGTATCAATTTTATAATTTAAACAATAATTTGAAAAAGTTTTGAACAAATTTGGATTTTGAGACATTTTTTTACGTTATGGAGCGACGTCATTTAAACGCAGATGAAATGCTAAGAGCTGTAGGGCTTACAAGCGGGAAGAAGTCAATCTCAGGTATCTCGGTATTTTGGTATCAACAGAAGCGTTATTTGCCGTCTTCATCAACGTTACACTAACACGTGAGATCCTGCTGAGCAGCACCCAGGTCGAGGTAGGTGTACAACCAGACGGCAAGATCGATACATACAACTGACTGCAAGACGCCAGCCGATGTTAACCCTCCCGAGAGATAGGTTTAAGGCTACAAAATTCAAGTGATGTTGTTGTTAGCTGCCAAACTGTGCGAAATCGACTGTATGAGTATGGCCTACGAGTGCGACGGCCAATTAGGTGCCCACCGATACGTCATGGGAATCGCGCTCGTCGAAATTAATGGTGTAGGGAACACATTACATGGACCCAGAAACAATGGGATAAAATTTTATTTTGCGATGAGTCTCGATTTGGGTTCAAGCCTGATACTAGAAGGGTAAGAGTGTACCGTCGTCCTGGAAATACTGAAAGACTGAGGTGTGTTTAGGAAGTGCATCTATACAACGGCTCAACCGTTATGGTATGGGTGGGTATTATGAAGAACAGACGAACTGAGCTCGTTTTTGTAACATGAACGCTGGAAATTACGTTGAGGATGTTCTAAGGCCTTATGTCCGTCAATTCGCACAAACGCTTGGCTCCGATTTCATGTTGATGCATGACAATGCGCGTTCGCATACAGCTTTGCACACGCGGGAGTACTTCGCAAGGGAAACCATCCTGGTATTGCCTTGGCCTGCACAATCGCCAGATCTCAACCCCATCGAGCATGCATGGGACATGCTCCAGAGACGTGTTTTAAAGGACTTGGATGGAGTGACAACAACCCAACAACCGATGGACTTACTAAAATTTCATTGGAATCGAATGCCGCAGGATAACATTAACAATCTCATCGATTCTATGAATAATCGGTCCCAGCAAGTTCTCAATAACAGAGGAGGCCACACTTTGTATTAAATTATGCAATTTTTGTACAACCATTTAATTTTAGTTTAAGTTTTAGGATTAGGCACCTTACTTTGTACTACGTACATACGGTACGTACTCGTAAGTAATTATTGTTAATTAAGATTATTAAGAAGAATAAAAAATCTAATAGTTGTTTATTATCAAAAAAGCATGAAAAAATAATATAAATAAGAAAATACTAAGGATTTAATGTGAACACATTGTAAAATTGAAATTTGTAGGTATGTGTTGCTTAGACTTTTTTGATGTGTGTAGGTACATGTAACAGGTCTCATCGCATAATCATTGCCAAAATAAAGGTAAAATAATGTTCCCCTGCTGCCTCCGTGGTCCAGTGGATAGCGTATGCGACTGCTGATCGGAGGTCCCGGGTTTGATTCCCGGGTCGTGCAAAGTGTTACTGGGTTTTCCCAAATTCTCAGTAACAGCACGGAGTCCGGTGATGTGCCCGATAACGGCAATAGGCTCACCCCCTATTACGTGGGACCTAAAAATTCATGGCGAAATGTGGGTGTAATATTACACCTCTGCCTACCCCTTCGGGGATACAGGCGTGAGTCTATAAATAAATAAATAAAAAAACGTACCCCAACGTTTGGGCATGGCTGATACCGTCCATGACCATGGTATGACTCAATAAGGATCATGACGTAACCAGCACGACTCAATCGCTGCTATATTCACCATTAATCCACAAAATCGCTCGTCTAGTAGCCGACCAGTATAAGTTCAAACACAGTCGCCGGCTTCGTTCTAAATCACACGGAAGCCCGTTTGAGCCATTGCCAACCTTACTAAACTAAATCGGATTTAAGCCTTCACAACGTTAACGAATTTTAAATATGGGTAGTTAGCTCCCTGATTTCTAAAGAGGATTTGCCAAACATTATACTGACTTGTTGGAAAGTTTTTGCAAAACGTAACTTTTATTCAGCGTGTCTATATTACATGCACGGTTTAATGATCACTTATAAAAGACCTGTCGGATCCAGTGGCGTGCTTTCGAAGAAACGTATAACCAGCAGCAGACTGAAGATGATGATGATTAAAGATCACTTTGCCAGACCTTCAAATCAATGTTTTTAAAGTATTCTAATTACGTTTTTCACAGGCACGGTGTAAATTTGTAGAAAAACATCACAGTTATTAAGTTGCGCAACGCAACGTAATACAAATCAGCGCAACTTGTGCTGATTTGTAATACTTACTTGATCAAGTTAATTTATTGAACGATTCTTGATTGCGTCGAATAATTTAGAGAGCAAATACCTCGTGTTTGTCTCCGACATTTCGACCAGTCATGAAAGCAGTTTATAGAAAACAATTTAATGACAAACACTTTATGACAACCATATTATTATGTATAAATGGTCATAGTTTAGATTATGAACTCTGATATTGCTTAAAATAAGTAAACACTGCGCTTAAAGAGATCATGACCAAAAGGAACACCTTGAGGATTTCGTCACTTTTAGCTGATATCCGCCTATTAGTAAAACATTTGACTGGATATATTTTTCATTTTCGGAGCCGGGTCACAAATCCTTTCAAATTGTTCTATGGCTTAGACTGTTATGAACTGTACCGTTAACCACTAAATAACATCGATATATATTATGTACGAGTATATTAGGCATTTTCTGAAAATTGTATAGATCTTAATCAAAGCACAACTTTCTACTTTCCAAACTAACATTAGTATAGAACAAAACAAAAGGAATACATTTCCAGCTTAATTCACACATTCCACAGCGTCTCATTCCAACACTATATGACTACCAAATGAGAAAAAAATCAACCACATCTGCGATGAAACCCGACCACGGTTGAAATTTAATAAAAGATAAAACCAGTAAAATATTGTTGCCGAAAAAACAAATATCAAAAGTACAATATCGGCGAGATATCGTTTAGAATAATCGAATCTGTGGGCAAAAACTTTTGAGGTCCATGTTAGGGTTCGAAAAAAATATGCAAATGGCCGGTACCTATAACAGACAATCTTTGGACCCCGAAATCAAAGGTCCTTTGGTACACCCACATAAAAAAGTTACTATATACTACACTTATGAAAATGAATTTATTGAGATACCTAGATAGATAGACATAGAATAATGAACGTTATAGATGTGGTATACATTTAGTTGCTATGTGTTGGACAGATATGGTCATCTGCTCAACACTGCATCTTGCACATATTGTGACAAAACTAACGCTTTGTAATTAGAATAGTGTTGACAAGAGAAATGATTTTTATATAATACTAGCTAGTCACTCGTGCATATCATATCCTGTAAAACACTTTTATAGCTTGTCGAAATTTCGAATTACTTCAAAATGTATGTTCAGATAGTTGTTTTCTGTTGTATGTTGCTAACGTTATACGTTTTAAATGTAAGTACCTATTTTATCTCATCAGCTACGACAGCCCGGTGTAGAGACGAAAAGACTGTCAACCAGAAGGTCTAGATTGAATCCGCATGCCTCGGAGAGCTAACTGTCGGACTTGGTGGTCACGACTCAGGAAGATCTTCAGCTAGCCAGTTCCCTCAATTATCATAATAGTCTAACCAATACGATAATGATATTTATATGGATAGCGGCGGTTAACGGTCGACAGTATTGGCTCTATAAAACAGCTAATAATCTGTCAAATCAGGTTACACTAGAAAGCAGACATCGGGCTCCATGATTAAAGTTTTGGGATAGGACTAGGATGATGACGACTCGTTTTACGTACCTATACTTAGACATCAATAGCGGATTTGTAACTGACATGTAGGCCTTCGATGATCATGCTGACTTATTATGTATAGACATCGATAACGTATCCATAGAGCTGTTTTCTTTCATCTATGTTGATAGCAGTATTCTCCTTCTATAAGTCTGGGCAAGTTTTACTATAAAACATTTTGTCGAAGTTTAAGTGAAATAAATCTAGCTGACTAGAATATTCTTTTATTCTTGCAATATCTAGATTAAATCATATAGTAAGTTGAAACATTATAGGTTCCTTACAGTAAACTTTCAAATAACCGTCATGATATCTCGAAACGCATTTCGAAGACAGCAAGACACTTGTGTGAAGTTGAAAACATCATGCACTGTGGCTATCGCCACACATTTATCTTAGGCACATTTCATGACGTTTTAAATAGGTTCAAAGCTATTGTAAGTATAGCCTATCGTAAGCTATAGGGTATTTTACACCATGTGAAAAAAAATATAATAACGTATATTTAAGATAGTTTTACCGGAAAACATACGGACAGTTACAGGTCATAAAATGAATAAATAGAATTTTAAAACCATTTTAAAGAATTCCGTTTTATTATCTGTGATTTAATTACGCAAAACGGCAGCCGTCATGACGAATGTCATTAACGTCACATGACGTCATAAACTTAGTAGAATTTAAACAGCTAAACCACGTGACTGTCAAAAAAGCAAGCATCAACAAGTAGCTACGTGCGTTGTTTACTAATATGTTTGCGTAAGCAAGATGGCTTCCAACGTTTTTGTCTGATAAACCGCGAACATTTAAAATGTAAATTTAAAAGTTGTTTAAAAAATACTTATCAACTGAATATATTTTTTGTAATTTTTCTACTTCTTTCTTATAGTCATAGGATCATCTTGAGACACTTTTCAAAAAATGGTGTAATACCCTATTCTCATACTAACATTTCTTCAGATTTTTCAGAGGTCTACACAAGGAGCACCAAACTCGGCACAAATCTAAGCGTATCGCACGTATATAGTTCTTTATGTGAGTTGTGAGCCGGCGAGCAAATCAAACTCACAACCCACAGCGCAGTGGCTAACAGCGAAGCAACCGGTTAAATCACTTCTTCACCCGTACGGTAGCTCTTAATAGAACTCGTCGCCAGCATTTTTGTAAATAATGTTAATAGCAAATAATATCAAAGCATCTAGCTACCATCTCGAACACCTAAAAGATTCAAGAGCAACTGCTGGGGGTTTATTTAAGTAAAAAATAGAATCTATAAACATATTCAGATGTTTTTATTACAATATAGAAAAATGTATTCGTGAGCGTAAGTTCAAGGCTTGCCTTAGTTGCCTCACGAATAATTCTAATTTTTAAACTTTATATTATTTATCTTACTATGAGAATTGCTTAAACATATCCTAATATATAAGGCAGGATTGTTTGTCATTCTGTAAAGACGCCCTTATCCGTGTGGTGACGGATTAAGAATACGGATTGTCACCACCCCATATCATCCCAAGGGTGTCGTAAGAGCCGACAGAGGGAGCATAATATGCAGAGAACAGCACTGTAAGAGACGGAAAACTTGATACAAACCCTATACCAACCCGTTTGGCCTGCGTGGTAAAGTAGGCCAATTCCTCCTTTTAAAGGAGAGGCCTAGTCCAGCAGTGGACTGTTAAGGGCTGATGATGAAAGACGCCCTTGCTGACCACAGAGTTCTAAACCCTTACATGTGGCAGATGGCACTATGTGCTACCATAAGGAAACCAACTATTTAAAAAAAAATCTATGACGAAGTGGCCTGAGTAGCTTAGTCGGTACGGTATCGACGTGGTCGCGGGTTGAAGTCCTGCCTAAAAAAAATATTTTAAATTGCAGATAAATTTACTCTAGCAAGAAATGCTCAAAAATATATTTTAATAACTATTCAATTGCCACCAAACACAATTAATTTTGTGGTTTTTTGTTTATTGGTCGGATAATGGAAATCAGGATCTGTTTTGGCCTCATGGTTCAATATTATTTTTGCGTATTTTTCTATAACTGCAAGTGTGTACCTACTATGATGAAGTGTTGAAATATTCGTTATTATAGTTATTACGATCAATATACCAAAAAATAAAAAGAACACAGAATTAGTGTTATACAACGTCAAATTGGTTTTATAACATTAATCAAACTAAAAAACTTTGAAAACCAATACCTTCACGAAGTCTGGTCTTAGTCATATATTTTACCTACAATCACTTGCAATGTATTTCTGCATAGTAGTTAGTCTATGATCGTAAATGACGTCACATAAAAATAAAGAAATACATTTTAATGTGGTATTATGATACATTTAACTCTTTTATTTACATAAATCATTAAAAATATTGAGTCACGCTACTACAGATACTAGTTCTGATTCAAATTAATCGATATATCGTCTCCACACAGTCAATAAACGAAGCGGATCCATACTGCAGGAAAGTCAAAGTGACACTAGATTGCTTTGCCGGTATGTTCATGCAAAGCATTTGAACAAAGTATATGTTCTGAATGCTACATCTAGTACTTTAGTACATATATATCGATGACATAGTGTGACACTAACGATGTTTTCGCTAAGACACTATTTATTGCCCGGACCAAACGTAAAGTCCGACTCATTAACGGCCCTGTCACGACCTTGCCGCTATGAGCGGCGGCTTAGCGCGGGGCGGCGAGCGGTAAGATCAAATGTATAAAAACGTTCGAAGCACGCCACGAACCGCCGCGCACCGCGATAACGCGCGCGTTTTTTTTTGGCGCGAATGGCTGCGCGGCGAGCGGCGCGGCGGGCGGTGCGGCGAGCGGCGGAAACAAATGTACTGCGACCGAGTCCGACGCCACGACTCCGAGCGGCACAGACAGCGTTACGCGAGGGACGAACTAGGCGGTTAAACTATTTGTTAAATATTTTGTGGCGGTAATGAATACGGAGACATTTAAAGTTGAAATTTTAAAACGGTCGCGTGTATGGATAGCAACACATCCGCTGTATAAATACAAAAATGTTAATAAAACGTTGCGAGATGTAATGAAACAATGTTTTACAGAATTTAATGGTAGGTTTTAATATAAATCGCAAACATTAAAACATAGTGTAATGTACATATGTAACTATTTAGGTACAGACACAGCTACTATGAAAGTTAAAAGCAGAAGAGTAATGGTGTCACATTTTACATCATTCGTCTGGCAGGATATAGCTGTTTACTGCTTTAAATAGGCTTGGAATTTGGTTGTGCAAGCTTCATTAGAAAGGTATGTGATTATTTTTTAATATTAACAATAAATACGTTACAGAACGACTCATGTACCTACTTACATAAAAATAAACGACATTGTAAGGCATAAAAAGTTAGTATTTTAAGTTGGATAGGACTTTGATAACCTATGTTAATTTTAACGCAAATATATCTCAGATGCGCGTTGTTATTATGAAACATTTATGAAAACTACTATTTTACAATGCTTTGTATACCTAGCCCTTATATATAATAGCATTGTCCCAGTTATATCCAAAACCTTCACCATGAACCCCGGGTTCAGCGTCCTAGTCTTACCAGATCTGACAGAATATTAGCTTTGCCTCAGAGCTACTGCCTCCGCAAACCAAATGCATATCAATGTTCCATGGCTTAGACTTGTGTATATTCAGGAGAACTGTCCCATAGCAACTGCCAAAGATCTTCATGACAGCCAAACCGTACAAGATAACTACATAATATAACTTCATGCCTTTTATCCCCGAAAGGTAAAAAGAGGTGTTTACTAAACACCCACGCTTCGCAAGTTATGGTTCGGGTCCAATGTAATAGGGGGCGAGCCTATTGCTATAATTATTAGCGGATTAAACTTTGTCCCCATAAAGACGTGGGATCTAAAAAGAATAAATGCATGGCTTCGTTAATATCTAGTTCAAACCGAAGCCAACGACAAAGTGTCCCGCCGCAAACGTAATTGGCAACAGAATATCGGCATAAAAGCCTTCTAGACTTTATCTCTCGAATACAATTCCAGGATTTAGTCCACGCTCTAATGTCTGATTACCGGTATCGAGTTTAGCTCATGGAACTTGTAATTGAAATGAACCGAGAAGATTACGTGGGAAAATGAATTGAAAAATTAATTTAAGCTTCGAATAAAATTAAATTCTGTATTATAGTCTTTTCAATGCATTTCTTGTTCAGGTTTAGAAGGAATTGAAGAAAGGGTTGTTTGCGCAAAAGGAACTGTATAAAATGTTTTTAACCCTGGAAACTGTGCCTCCCATATTATGTATCTTTAGTTTTCAAACTGGTTAATTTTTTTTACTTTTAGCTACTACTTATTGTTAATTTAAGTTGTTTGTTCATAATTGAAGCTTCTGGACAATATCTAATCTTAAACAATATGAAGCTTGTGTCGCACAAATGCATAGTACTGAAGACCTAAGAGGACAATCACACATACAAATAACAAGTTTTCTAAACACTATTTAAAAAAATTGACTTATGATATACTTTGAGCTATGGAGGTTTGGTCAGTTTTAAATGCTTTTCCAATATCAAAATGTAGATAGTGCTGAGTAATTAGGTACTAAACATTTTTAGGGTATTTTAAAAGTTACATTTTTGTCGCGCAAGACAATTCTTAAACCAACGCAACATTCTAGTAAACTATTATGTAAGGTTTCACAAGTTTGCTTTCAAGTTGTTAAAACATAAGTCCACAATATCTTGTTCCTCTGATAGTACAATATCACGTAACAAAATATAATTTTAGCAGCGAGAGACTATGAGAAAGGTAGTGTCATATAAATGTCTACGCAATCTTGATCTAGTGCCCACTTAAGTGCCGCTTGGTGTCAATCGTGACGTCTACTTATCTTAATAATTCTGGCTGCGTTAGGATTAAGTAAGAATTTCGAGCCTATTAGAATTTTAAAGTGACTAGACGAGACTAGACGCTGGAATGACATTGCATGTTGAGTGCATGCGGAGTGGTTGAAACAGTCGCCTCGCCATTTACACAAGCTCGCCTTCGCTACTCGAATGACAATCACAAATAGTATAAGATAAGATATACATATAAAGCTGAAGAGTTTTTTTGTTTGTTTGTTTGTCAGGAACTACTGGTCCGATTTGAAAAATTCTTTCAGTGTTAGATAGCCCATTTATCGAGAAAGGCTATAGGCTATATAACATCACGCTATGAGCGACGGGAGCGGAGCAGTCGCCTTAAATAACGCGGGTGTAACCGCGGGCATCGTCTAGTACTATTATAATAAAGCTGAACAGTATGTTTCTTTGTTTGGTTGAACGCGTTAATCTCAGGAACTACTGGTCCGATTTAAAAATTCTTTCAGTGTTACATAGCCCATTTACCGAGGAAGGGTATAGGCTTTAAAACATCGCGCTATGAGTGACGAGAGCGGAGCAGTAGCCTTAAATAACGCGGGTGTAACCGCGGGCATCCTCTAGTAAAGTATATAATTATGTTTAGTATAAAATGTATATAAAATTCTGTTACGGACTGACAGACAGACAACCTACAGCCAAAGCGCTACGCTTAATAAAGCGCAAGAATCTGAAATTTGGCGTGTACTCGTATGTTCTTTGGGAAGTGTAGAGGAGCACTAATACAGGATTTTTGGAAATTCTCACCCTAAGATAGTAAAATGGCCCCACGCCGGTAAAGCCGCGTGTGAAGGCTACTACAAAATTTGTTAAACGGATTTTTTTCAGTGCTACTACGTATGCTAATGTAAACAAAACACGTCAAGTAGAACAAATACGAAAAGTGACTGGCCGTCTTTACGAAAACCGTAAACACTACTTACGCTTAGGTACCTACTTAATAAATAACAAAAACATAATAAGCATTCCATTAGTTAATTAAATTCATGTAAAAAGCAACAAAGGTTAGTTAGAAAACAAACAGTTTCCTCCAAGAATTTGGCAAGAAACTGCATCTATTCTCAGATGAGTTCGGGACAAGGATATTAGTCCGATAGATACCGCATGCTTATGTACTAAATATTACGCCAATCAACATATTATTTTGCACTATACTGTATAATCTAATAGGGTGTTTTTGATTACTGGTTTATCTGTTATACTAAATAATATCTGTACTGGTTTAATTCTTACAAATTATATTCTGCACCGAACGGCATAGGCAGCGATAGCCTAGTGGAGATACCAACAGACTGCCATGCAGAGGGTATCGGTTTCGAATCCACGGCGCGCACCAATGACTTTTCAGAGTTATGTGCGTATTCAATTGTTAATTATCGCTTGCCCCGTGCCTCGGAGAGCACGTTAAGCCGTCGGTCCCGGTTGTCATGAGGATCTTTGAGAATCGTTATAGGGCGTCAGTACCTTCTAAATAAACTGACACTAGTCTAAACCAAGGAAAATCGCTATCCCTTCGGGTTGCGGAAGTCAGACAGGCAGTCGCTCTGTGGAAAAGCTAATATTCAGTCAAATCCAGTTAGAATAGTAAGCGGACCCCAGCTTGAAAGTGGGATAACGCTAGGAGGATGATGATATTCTTCACAGAACGGGTTCGACCCCAAATCGACCAAAGTTTTACTGTTACAGATTTCTGAATGAAAACAGAGTATGGCGATACCTATAGAAAGTGAAAGTCGTCTTGTTGGTTATTAATTCATTATTGATATCGCGAGGGTTATACCTAATATTTATGGCTGGTAAATTATGACAAGTTCTCATCATTCTAACTGGATCATAAATGGAGGTAAATATCTCCACCTATGATCCAATTATCAAAACATTACCATAAACTAACGTCAAAGTTCGCCAAAATTCCTCTTCCAATTCTATATCAATGTGCCGACATATCTATTTATCGCTGCAGCCAGGCTCTGATTGCGAACGTTGGTTTCGAACAAAAAAAGAATAGAACCTTTTTGCTCACAACAATCCGGGGCGGAACAGAAAAGATGCATTAAAATTCACTTTGTAGCTAACTTACTAATTAAACGTTTCTTGGCAGATTAATGGCATAACAATGCCTTTGTTTAAAAGCAATAAAAATGGCGGACGTAATTTTTCGATCATACGATTTTATTTAGTGGATCTCTCCGCAACCTCGGCCTTTGTAAGCTGGTTGAAACGTCGGAGAATAACAGAGATATATCTTCAAATAAATTAACAATCGCGAGTAAGACCCGTTAAATAAAATTGTATGATGTAAACAAATCGTGAACGTTTTAAATCCATTCTAATTATTTTGACTTTATCCGTTAATTAATGTAGCAATAAGTCAACTTTTTCATTATATTTCAATAAAACAATATCCAACCAAATCATTAGCATTATAAAAGAACTTTAATAGCTTTTATATTCAAATAAATTGCAATTTAACTAAATATATGGGTTTCAACGTTTCCGAGTGTTTTGAAATCGACCATTTTATATACACTGTGATATGGAGAGCTATTTATTTTACTTTATTACCAAATTGAATAGTTTCCAACGTTGGCTACTTGTACATATATCAATATTAATAAAATATTTATATATTACCAGATTATTAAATATTGACCACCAAGGTACTAAAGATTACACGATTCCTTAGACTATCGGTTAAGTCATCAGGTCCACAATTATTAAAACAATTTTATATCAAAGCAAAGAGCCGTTTATTTATTACTAACGTTACCCTATATTCGAAACCAATAATTCGATTTATTCCGCTTCTTAAACATTTCATTTTTAGGGTTCCGTAGTCCACAAGGAACCCTTATAGTTTCGTCATGTCCGTCCGTCTGTCCGTCCGCAGCCTAGCTCAAAGACGCCTGGTGCTAGAAAGCTGATATTTGACATGAATATAGACATACGATATTGCAACATAACTGTAGAATAAAATTTAGGAAAATATTTTTTTTAAGGGTATCTCCCCTACATATATAGTGGGGTTCAATTTTTTTTGGTTGAGTACCCCATTTTGTAGGGTATCATTGGATAGGTTTAAAAAATATATTATTAGTTTGCTCAAATCATTTTTCGATCAAGTGATTGGTTTGTGAAATATCAAGCTTTGAAGTGAAAAAAATTGTTAGACTCAAGTGTCCCCCCCCCTCTACCGGCTAAACTATTAATTTGGAAGAGGTGAAAAAAATCACAAATATAGTACATATAACGAATTTAAAAGGAAAACTATCACGGCTAAGTAGACATCACTAGTTTACGAGTAATCGTCAATTAACTTATAAATACCTATTTCTGTGAGTTTACATTGGGAGCGCTGGCTTAGATGCCCGTTTTGAGTCCCATGTGAAACAGAAGTTATTATCAATAATGGCCATTATGGGCAACTACGGAACCCTACATTGCGCGTGGCCCGACACGCACTTGGCCGGTTTTTCGTTTTCCGATCACTGCACCTTTGTCAAATCTTTTGTTCGTAACCATTCAGATGGTATATAAACCATTGTACCAACAATAGACAAGTTGAAGCTCCTTGTCTATACAATGTACACAATACTAAACATGTCCTTTGACAAAGAAATCTAGAAAGATAAATTTATAAGTTTCTTGATAAGTATTGTACCCATTTCGACTTGCCTCGTCAGAAATAGGAGTGTAGGTACTTTTAGGATTTAAGATAAATTCGGTCAAATTGATAGTTTATTTCGTGCATCTCTTCGATCTTTTCAAGCTTTTCACAGATCCCATTCAGTGTGCCAGAGTATAGTATGGCGTAGACGATCACGCCAGCTACATATCGCACCTTTAAAGTAAAACCGTTACTAAACGAAAATTTTCATGAATTGAGTTATCAATGCCATCTATTTAAAATATACGTAAACTGCAGCATAAACTTGTCATTTTTGTAAAATATTGTATTTTACGCCATCTGCGGTAAATTAAAGCGTTACTAAACCGAGTCATGATCGGCTCACGAAATACAATATTGTGTCTATACCAGTAAGAACATGTTCGTAGAAGAGTGATGACCGAAGTTTAAAGTAACAGTGTTATTATTTGGATAAACACGGCTGTACGTCACAGAAAAGGTAAGTTGTTAATTTGTTTTAATAAGAAAAGTGTTTCAATTTGTTTAAACACAGTTTTTGTGTTAAGAAATTACGCAATTCATAATAAAATTTCATTGATATAATGTTACAGTTTGTATAGTCACAGTTTGCCTTTATTTTTTTAGGTATTAATCCAATAACGTTTATCTATAAAGAGTAACCATTTGTTTAGTTACAGTTTTCAATAAGTAAAGAGTAAATTAAACCTTATGCTTAATTACAATAGTGGGACATTTATGTTAGTCACATTTTATTTCTTTACGCAACGTACATTTGCATAAAAATGTTAGAAGTAAAATATTACATTTTGTTTAAATTCCGTTCAATATTAAAATTTACTTCATAGTTTATGAAACAGTTAATTATAACGTTACACATTTCTTTTAGTATCACTTTACTACTAATATAAATAAAAGTTGTACTTAAAGTAACTAAATTTATTTAAGTTAAAATGTCAATTATAGTAATACAATGATAATAATAATAAAACCACTTGCTTCAGGTTGTAGCGGCCAGCTACATAACACCCGCACAGCGCCATCTACCCAATGAAGACGAAACTACTACAACACGCTACTACTGCAACTACTAACAAGGCGGGAAATATTCAAACAGTCCTGAACCGCGATATCAACTTTCGCGAGCCAAGCGGCATATATACAAGTTCAAAAGTATGTCCGTCGGCCTGCAGGCCACCAAGCACGACCACCCAGCTTGGTTAGAGGCTCCTCCCTCTAGTTGGAGGAACACCACACCTTTATCCTCCACAAGGTCATGGCCCATTTACGGAACCCATGTTGGTCACGCATTTTGGAGGCTATGGAATCTAAGAAAGATTCCGTAAGTACTGAAAACTCCATACTAATATCCATGGACGACCTTGATTATAATTTTTCACGCGATGCAAATCCGATAACTGTCGATACTTGTAGATCTACTTCTTTATTGCAAGAACAAGCACTACCTCAGTCCGTTAGTCATACTATGGAAGCCGAGTGTTATGTTCAACCAGTTGATGACGGAATACCAAATCCATATTTGAGCGGAACTGGTTGTCCAGAAATAACTCCAGAAGAAGACCTTAATGTACCAGGTCCTAGCAGTAGAGCAAGATTCTCTTCAACTAGCTCAACATCATCTTCAAGTTCATCATCAACAAGTTCATCTTCATCATCTTCATCTAGTGCGTCTGAATCGGGTAAGGACTTTTCCCCTGATGAGGCAGATTGCGATCCTGATTATGTACCAGCAACCCCACCTAGGCGTGTATCTTTTAGCCCAACTCCTCTAAATAGTATTTCTGTACAACTAGTTGAAGAAAATAATTTGGGTCCTCCAGAAGATAACAGAACTTATTGTCTTTTTGTCCCTAAATTTACACACGCTTTTCGATCTTCCCCTTTTTGGAAAATCCCACCTGCACTCGCCCAAATTGACCGGCGTCCTTGCTACGCCTGGGCGGCCTTGGCGTTTGCAAAATTACCGACGTAAGCTTACCAGCATTCCTGTCCTCGATCCACAGTACTGAAAAATTGACCAGGAAAATTTTAGCACCCACACTGGTCTATTCTGAGGTGCTATGTAAGACCGATGCCATGAATGCTTGGAGAATGGCTTGTCCAAGCACCGAGTTACCCCGAATCCCATCTTCCTAGAGGCAGTGGAACGGGCCGCTTTGCAGCGTGATACGAGAAAATCTCTTAAGTACGTCGTCCAATGCTGCAGAGCGTGCTCGTTTGCTGGCTGTGGGAGATTGGGAGTCGAGGCTTTGGTTTCAGGCAATGCCATCGTCCAACATAGGTACCATGTTGGACGATACAACTTTCCGCATTGCTTCTTGCCTTCGTTTAGGTGCGCCATGTGTTTCTCAATATCGCTGTCACTGTGGAGAGGCTGAGAGAGTGGTCTGTCATGCAGCAGGAGCGCAGGTCGTACTTCACGACACGCCAACCTCAATGACATACTTCGCCGGGCTCTTGTCACCGCTGGCGTTCCAGCCCAACTTGAACCTCAGGGCTTGGCACGCGACGATGGTAAGAGACGGTATGTCTTTACTGCCATGGAAGCTGGGTAGGCCTTTGGTGTGGGACGCAACATGTGGCGACACCCTTGCGCCATCTCATCTTCCTAGCACAGCGGGTTGTGCGGGCACTGCTGCTGCTTCAGCGGAGACTCTCAAAAGGCGCAAATACATAAATCTAGTAAGGGATTATGTATTTAAGCCGTTTGGAGTTGAAACGTTGGGACCATGGGGTCCAAGTGCGAGATCTCTTTTTAGAGATCTTTCAAAGAGACTTGTCGACGCCTCTCGTGACCAAAAGGCTGGCCTGTATTTGGCACAAAAGATCAGCATTGCCATACAACGTGGCAATGCTGCCAGCATTTTGGGCACGCTTCCAATTGATGGCTATGTGGAGGATTTCCATGACGCCCTTTAAATTTAGCTTTTACTTTTTTTATGTATTGCCTTTTATTTGTTAGTTATTTAAGTATAGAAATTATTGTTTTAATGTTTTTGTATATAGCCACTTAGTTATAGTTAGTTTTAATGCTATCAAATTAAATAATCCTTAGGAATAGTTACCAATAAAAAAAAAGTAGTTAATATAGTAAGATACGTAGATACATGCAAAAGGTACTATGCCAAATGATTGTATGGATCTCTCTTTTTAAATTGTAATAAAATATTATTAATTTCGAATGTTTTTTTTTATTTGTTAATATCATAACACCACAACAAATGCCAACTTTATGATTTTTAATTTAAATGTTGAATAATATTATTTTATTTATGAAATTTTAATAGTTTTCTATTTAGTAACATCATTTGCACTGTAATTTCATAGTCATATACCATAACGAACAAATTATTAATGGTAAAGTGTTACTATAATAATATAAATCAAAATAAATAATACTGTAATTAAAAAATAATAACTTTACTAAATCACGTGTCATAATGTAAACAGAGATCTATAATAGGACCTCATTAAATGTCTTAAAGAACCCTGCACTCAGATTTTATTGACAAAAAAACGGTGACTTTTTTCTAATATTGGCTCTCCTGTAAAATTTTATAATTTCGTTTAGTAACGGTTTTACTTTAAAGGTGCGATATTATGTAGCTGAATATCAACCTTTTCTCTTTTATTATGTTTTTCTGTCTCTTTCTGTCACAAACGACATCCGCTAAATCAGTGAGAATTATGTTTTAGGATTACCTAATATTGGTTATATTTTTCTTACTCACCCTTCGAAAGGGGCAGGCTCTAATGAAGTAGACAATTGAGCTTGTACCAAATTATATTTTCGTTACCCTCAAATACATTCAAGTCAGTTTATGTCACTAAACTTTTCAATAGTAACTTTTCAAAATCCCTCATATGTGATAACAAGTGATACAACTCGAGTTTCGGCCACTTTTGTAGTTAACGCGATGTTCCCAGAGCGGCACAGTTCCTTCGATTCGGTTAAAATAAGAAGTTGAGGCAAACGAAACTGAGTTGTTTTAGTGGTTGAGTTCCAATAACCGTTTTTCTACCTCCCAAGAGTTAAGTTAGGGTGATGCTGTTTTATAAGCGATACAATAGCGAAGCGACAGCGAACCTTTTTATGTAACGAACGAAGCTATGGTACACAGCATTAATATCGGAGTTGCTTAAGCGGATGTCTCGCTTTGGATGGTTAAATTCTTGTGTGATACACAAAATAATGTTTCGAGTCTGCGTGTTTTTTATGCCTGGATATGTGTTGTATGTTTGTAAAGTACCCCGCGATACTTCATTTGCCGAAATAATACTAAAAAATATATTTCATTTAAATCTTTTTATGGATTCATCAGACATCAGTCATTCCGGGACCGCTGGTGTCAACTACGCCAAAACTTTGGCGCAAACAAAAGATATTTCATCACTATTTTGTCAATAATCATGCAATTAAGGCCTGTTTCCTTAAAAATCGGTGCCAAGCCAAGTATTTCTGATCGGACTATAAAACCTCTACACATTTTTATATAACTTTCATTGTTGATAGAATAGGTAGTTTGTGATTTAGTAACTTTTTGCCTAAGAGCTTGGCACCCACTCCAAAAATGTTTGCTCCAAAACCAATTATTTTTTCTTTTTTAGTTCCTTAGTGTTTTTTGAAGTCGGTTTTCTTTTTATTTAAAAATAATTTTTATTTTTTGCTTTTTAGTGGTATACCTAATAAAGAATAGTAACAGGTGGTAAGTAGGTACATAGGATAGTGTAGGTGGTAAAAGATGGGGAGGCCTTCCTTACGTGCCTCAATTCTGAAATGTAGACCTGTACCTTTCAGGCAATTTGAAGTATTTTTCTGGTTTCAAATAACTAGCCTAAACACGTTCATTTCAGTTCCATCATCAGATTCCGAAAATCATCTAATACCAAAGTGTTTGCCAAGACAAAACAAACGAGCTTTAACACGATGAGATTGCTTTATTGTATTACAAAGATCCCATGGCCACCTTCCTGCTCTATCATCAGAGTTTAGTAAACATTCAGCACTAAAGTCCATGTGAAGACGAATCCAACGAGCCCAAACTCAATGGGATTGCGTCTTTGTATTACAAAGATGCCATGGCCACCTTCTTGCTCCATCATCAGACCCTGGAAAACATCCAGTACCAAAGTCCATGTAAAGACCAATCACACGACCTTAAACTCGATGAGATTGGTTTATTGTAATACAAAGATCCCATGGCCACCTTCCAGCTCTATTAACAGACCATGAAAATCATCCAGCATCAAATTCTATGTAAAAACGACTCAAACGAGCCCAAACTCGATGGGATTGCGTATTTGTATTACAAATATCCCCTTGGCTACCTTCCTGCTCCACCATCAGAGTTGAGTAAACATTCAGCACTAAAGTCCATGTAAAGACAAATCCAACGACTCTAAACTCGATGAGATTGGGTTATTGTATCACAAAGATCTCATGGTTACCTTCCAACTCTATCATCAGACCATGGAAATCATCCAGCATTAAAGTCTATGTAAAAACGACTCAAACGAGCCCAAACTCGACGGCATTGGGTTGTTATCGTCAAATCGCTTCAAGTGTGCTTATAAAATTTGAAGATTTCCTTCGATTTTTCAGGACTCCATGATCAGATCCTGACCTGATGATCATGGGACCAACTAGGAGGTGTACTCTTTCAATCAAAATAAGAATTTTTGAAATCGGTCCAGGCGTCTTAGAGAAATGGGGGAACATACATAAAAAAAAAGATTCCGACGAATTGAGAACCTCCTCCTTTTTTTGAAGTCGGTTAAAAATATTTTTCTTTTTTTTATGACAATTCCCGCATTAGGACTGAATCATGTGTCGAGGCCGACTTTTACAAACGTACAACCAAAGGACACAATTAACACCCAGACTCGAAACAACAATTTTTGGATCACACACTGTGTTGTCTCGTGTGGGAATCGAACCCACAACACTCGGCGCAGTGTCAAGCGGCGAGGTGGCCGCTTAAACCACTACGCCAACAGTGCAGTCAAATTCTAGCAAATATACAGTAAATTTGGTTCCAACTTTTTACTGACGAGAGCTTTCGCTTGAAAGATCGAGCAAATGTTCGTAGCAATGTTCGGCTCTGTTCATTGATCAGTTCGGGAAAACAAAAAACGGGCGAATGCTCGTTGTTCTGTTACAAGTGAAGCCTCAAATGTATTAGCACCCTAAGGTATTTGTTGCTCTTATAGTAATCTAAGTAAAAACTTATAAATTGATCCTATAACAATATTATAAACGTAATAATGAAGCTTATATGCACATGTATTAGGAGCACCTTGAAGCTGCGTGTAACAAGGGCTGGTATACATTTAACAAGTTCACAGAATTATTGCTCGCAAGTTCCTGGCACAATACGAGCTGTATATGCAGCAGCATTTGGAGACTGGAGATACATATTTTGTAAAGAGTTTATGCCAAGTATGCATCTCTTATCTTCAAATCCATGCATAGATCGGATATTCAATCGGACGGTAGGTAAGGATACAAACAAGCAATTTCTCTCGTATCGCCTTAAAGCCCAATGTATTGAAATTCTTCTATCTCTCTTTTACCACTCTGTTCTGATAAAGAAGGAAAACATGCTTCAGAAAACAATTCTCTGGAAAATAGCACGTAGCAAATCTTCATTGCGTTTAAAAATTCATTCGAAACTTGTTACCCACCGACATCAACACCCATTAATCGAACGAGTGGATGGGAATCGAATATATATCCTAATCGATTCTGATATCGAATACTTTCGGACCATCGATCATGGATAAAAGTAATGTTGCCATAAAATTGTTCATATCGCTATCGGTAAGCTGTTAAAATTGAAATAACGTTGGAGCAAAATTGTTGGTTATTCGGCTTTGCGTGCAATGTAACTAAACTTTGTTTAAATAACTTATTTTAAAATAAAATGTACGGATTTTGTTTTGGTTTGTTTTTCTGAAACAAGGTACTCGCAATTGCATGACAATCGAAACTTTTGGAAAGGCTAAATATAAATTTTAAACTATACGTTAAAATAATTAAGCCCCCGTGTAATCAATGCAATAAGCAGCATTTGTGGAAACTTGCGCTCATATTGGAAAACAACAAATAAATATTTACAAAACTTATTTGTTTTTGGTAAAGTTGATAATATTTAGTAATAAAGAAATAATAGTTGATATTATTGGCAGAGTAATGCCATGACGGAAGATGTTCAACGAAATTAAAGACAATCTACCTAATGAAGGAATTCAAATCATCCTAGAGCTGTCCTTGGAGCCCGAGGTCTGCTTATAGGAATTTAAAATGTATGATAATTATCGATATATATGTACCTAAAATCAAACAAGTCGGCGCTGGACTAGTTTGAAAAAAATGCCCTGGCTCGCTCATAGAGTCGAGGCACACTAGAAACTGATGTTGTTTACGAGTGTCAATGTGCGTGTAAAGTAGCACTGAAAGCGACTACATCTTACTGAGCGATTCTCGCCCTTATGGTGGTCTAGAGGGAAGTTTTTCGACTGTATGTACTAGCGTTGAAAGTAAATGAAACATTCAAGGGAAGCAGGGATATAATAGAATCGTTACAAGTGTGACGTCGCTGAAACGTCGCGCTCGCACCTCCCACTCATCTCAGACGCCGCACCAGGCTTCGCGCCTCCTATAAATACGGAGACGCTGGGAGCGCGGCCCTCTTTTTCTGCATTCGACTGGACAGCGGCCCGAAAAGCTAAGTGCACCAGCAACTCTGACCGACGCCGGGAGCGGACCCTCAACAAGACCCCTTACCATCGCCGAATCACGCGACCCTGGTTCTACCTCTTTAACTAGCATATATATTAATTTTCAAGTTAATGCGTTGCTAAATGATGTTTAGATTTCCTTGACGAATTAAACTGATTTTTAATTGTAACATTTAACCACGGTTTTCATTTTAACCACACCCAAGGGTGGTCCAACGTTACAGTGGCTACCCAACGTTACACAAGTACCCCGTGTCCTCCATCTAGTCCCCCAGGATGCAATCGTTTTCACATTTTATGCAAAAACAATGTTACAGTCAGATCGATCTAGTCCAAAAATCTTATCACATTAGCCTTAGCGCATAGCGCATATATGTAGTCTACATAATTATTATGTGTAATGGTTGAACTAATTCGTATCAAGATTCGATTCGTACCTGCACAAGGTGCATGAAGGATGTAGGTTTAACAGTTATAACATTTGCCGTAGTTAAAGAATAGGTATGAGCAGACGAAAAAATTTAAGAAAATAATTTTGAAAGCACACAAATGATACGATGATATTCGACAAGCAACAATAGCTGTTATACCTAAGTAAGAACACTTCACAGAAATAGCATTTCGACATAAAAGACAGCCTTTAAAAGATAACATTGAGCCGGGCCTATCTGTCGAACATCAAACGTGCGTCTGACTGACATCTCAACTACCCAAGAAAGGGTAAATATATTCACATTTCTTTCCCCAAACAATTCTACATTGGGGGGATATTTGAAAATGGCTTGCGTTAACCCCCCGCGCGTCCGGTAGTTGGACATTTAGACAGATCCCTGATTGGGTTCTCTGTATTTTCTGCTTTGTAGAGTCGGACAAAAGCGGCACGAAGAAAACTAGACCTGCCAGGTATGGGAGTGAAACGTTTGAATGGAAATTGTGTTTCCATTCTATCTGAGTAGCGCACTAATTTCAATGGTGAGTGCTTACATTGGGAGGCATTTGATCGACATTAGATACGCGACTTATAAAGACCTTCCTTTTTTTGTTGTTGCCCGTAGAATCTGTCTGATGGCTGCTTTTATTAAGATTGCTTACAGACGATCCGAATGTTTTAACTACATTTTATGAAAAACATGTGCAAATAGTAAGTGAAGTTTAATAGAAAGCGTGTTTTAAATGTAGATTGCGTTTATGATAATTTCAAGTCAAATAAACGTTATAATCTTCCAAAAGGCGGCAGTAAATCACTGAGTGACCGAGTAGGTATTACGCGGGTATTATTGTTCACATCTATAATTATTATGGGTGTGAACTGTCGGTTTGTTATGGACAAAAACCATTGACATGAAAAAGAAGAACTCATTAGTTAGGGAGTTCATCGGTGAAAGGTTAGTATATCCGATTTGCCTACAGACACGAGAAGAATTCTAAGCATTACATGCCTTACTGCACGTGCACCGCGCGTAAAAATTTGTTCTGGTCTTTTTAATAGGTTACATGCGGTTTTGTGGCGTGGTGCGGAGATTTTTGCGATATCTCGGTGAGCACAGAAATAGATAGACTAGAACGGTGAAGTAGGCGTGGTCCGCGTGCCGGCCATAAGCTTTATATTGCTTGAATATCTAAGCGAGCGCTCACTGCGCCACGCGCCGCCAGTGAATATACCTACGAGCTGCAAATATTAAAAAAAAGACGGAAATATGCCATATTGCGCGGTCGCAAACTGCCGTAATAAAAGTGTGGAAGTAAACTTAAAGAAAGGAGGGATTTCGTATCATTTGTAAGTACTAAATTCTGTAATAAACGAGATATATTAAGATTTAAAATAATTATTCGACTTCTACCATGTTCGTCAATCACGATCTAACTCGTATATTTATTCGACAAATTACGTATACAATACTTTCACTAACTATCGCGCCTACATAAAAACATCAAGTGGGCGCGTAATGTACGTCGAACAAACGTTAATCACAATAACGCTGAATTACTAACTATTCCGCGGCACCGGCACATTCAGTTAAGGCGAACGCGCTGTGATTGGTTAGTGACAATAGTGACTCAACCAATGAATGAATTAGTGATGTTACTTTCACGAACACGAAAAGTTATCGATAAATATTGTGAACGTAGTTTTAGTGTAAATTATTTTCTTTTAATTTATTATTAATATAATTAACTCACTTGAAATAAAATAAACTATTATGTATGCCTTCGGTCGGCTGATATTATTAATATATTTATTATAAATAATTAAGTTTGAATAGTTTCTGTTCTAAGACACAACAAAAACTAAACGGATTTAGATGAAATTTTGTACACAGATAGTTAATAACCTGCCCAGTCGAAATTTAATTCGACTAGTTTTCTTAACTACTTCGTAAGTATGTCGCACAAGGGTTTGTCCGAGTTAATCTAAGGAAATATTGGCTGGATTTATAAACTATTTCATCAACAGATAGATATTTATTGACAAAGGTCTTATAATACAACTTGTGAATATTTTGCGCTCGAATATAAGTTATACGCATAGGCATATACTGTATATTGGAGCGCAAAATATTGCATATGATGATAGCAACATATAAACGATGGTCCCGGTTCATATAAACTTTTATCTAAAATTATGCGTCCTTTCAGCTTTCCAAAAGACCCTAAGATTAAAGCAAAATGGATTAATGCTACAGGACATAAAGATTGGTTCCCTAAGAAATACAGCACAATTTGTTCCTCTCACTTTGTAGATGAAGATTTTGATCCAACGAAAAAAAGGAGGATACTATTTCCGAATGCATATCCAAAAATTGACGTTTGGGTTAATTACGTAAGTGGTTTGTTTTACACGTGAAACACGTTACTAAATATGACATATATTTCTAATAATTTATTACCTATGTAAATTATTATTTAAATTATCGTCTAATTATATATTTCCAGGAATCAAACGATAATCCTACAACATCTGATTCCTCTAAAAGAAAACTAATAAATCAGACATCCGCCGACAATAATGTGAGTTGTTAAACTTGCCCTATTCTAAATATTGTGTTTAGTCGTTTAATTTTAATGATCTATCAATGAACATAAATAAGTGTATGTGCCCAGCACAGTATTATAATAAGTAGCTATAATAAAGCACTGTCAAGTGGAAGCACCAACCACTGTCAAGTGTCCGTGTGGTGACGGATTAAGAATACGGAATGTCACCACCCCATATCATCCCATAGGTGTCGTAAGAGCCGACAGAGGGAGCATATTATGCAGAAATCAACACTTTAAGAGAAGGAAAACTTGATACAAACCCTATACCAACCCGTTTGGCCAGCGTGGTATAGTAGGCCAGTTCCTCCTTCTAAAGAAGAGGCCTAGTCCAGTAGTGGAATGTTAAAGGCAGATGATGATGATAAAGTGGAAGCACCAGATGGCGGTATCACAGCAGAATGCAGTAAACAAAGATTTTTGCCAGGTAAGTATGATATTTTACAAGTCTTTCTTTGTTAATATAATGAAAGACTTGCCGCTATTGTAACGCATAGCGTATTATAAAAGTGCTTTATTCTAACTAGTTATCGTTTATTTTTATAAGGGCGCTCGTCCTTTGTTTTGCTTCGTGAGCTATCATCATGTGAAAGGTGTTTGTTAACTGCACTTACTTGCTTTTTATTTTTTTTATTTTTTTTTTATTTATTCTTTATGCACAAAAATAGTACACAGGTGGACTTAATGCCTGGTGGCATTTTCTGCCAGTCAACCTTTTGGTGGTGCAGAGATAGATGTGGTAGGTGCATTAGCCATGTGGTGAAAAGAGGATATGTATTAGATACATATTAATAATTTATATAGGTACATATTATAAACCATAAATTCTTCTTTCTCGTAGCGTTATCCCAGTTTCAATCTGGGGTCCGCTTTCTAGTCTAACCGGATTTGACTGAATATTAGCTTTTTATAGTATATTTATACCATAAATATACTATAAATATATATAATTACTCATAGATATGATACACACATAAATATAATACATAAATATATACATAAATATATAAATACATAATTATGCTACAGCTGATGAGAGTGATGAGCCGATTCCTTCAACTTAGCGAAGAGAAGATTCCGTACTTTCGTTTTAAATGCATAACGGTTGGTGGCCATTCTGACTTCAGGAGGGAGCCTGTTCCATAGCAGAACAACTTGGACAACAAAAGAAGAGTTTACAAAACCAGAAGTATGAGCGGGACAGTGAAGAAGTAGATTATGAGAGGAACGAAGGTTTCTCTCATGTGTGGAACATAAGTATTGGAAGTATGTAGTCAGATAAGAAGGAGGAGAAGGGGAAGTAAGAATAGAGTAGAGAGTTGTGAGAGCACGCAAACTTCGGCGCTGACGAATAGGTAGCCATTTAAGATCGGAACGGAAAGTAGATACATGATCATGCTTTTGTGCCATCTGCGGTGAGCTATGTCTAATGTTTCTTGTCAATTATTCGCTGGGAAAGGGTCATTAAGAGTGCGACTTTACATACTTTCTGCATTTATAAATGGTGGATGGAAAGAACTATACAGTCGTTGATTTTGATAGAATTTACCTTATTAATTAGACATTCGGCATCATCTATCTGGTTAATTATTTATCAATGTAATTTAAAAGTTAGCTGCGGCCGTAATGATGTCTTCATTTATTTTTTAGGAGTTGGCCGATACGCCCCGTAAGAAAAAATTAAGAAGGCAGCTGGCCCATACAAAAGATGCTCTTATTCAGAGAAACTTAAAGATTAAGAGGCTACAGGAGCAAAATCGGCGAAAGAAGAAAAAACTTCTGAACTTACAGCAAATTATAAATAAACTTACAAATAACTCACTGCTGAAAGAAGAAGACGCCGAATTATTACGTAACATGGACCTGACTGCTCATGAACTGTATGATAGGCAGTTAAAAAATAAACACATCATTAGTCGATCAAAATACTCACCAATAATGCGGCGCTTTGCTCTTACTCTTAATTACTATTCGCCCAAGGCCTATAATTATGTAAGGCAAAAATTTTATATGAGTTTACCTCATCCAAGGACTCTCAGAAAGTGGTATGAGTCTATTGACGGAAATCCTGGCTTTACAAAAGAGTCCTTAAATACTATTCAGTTAAAGGTGCAATCAGTTGACTTCCCCCTATTTTGTTGCCTAACTATCGATGAAATGGCAATAAGACGCAAAATCGAATGGGATGGTAGTAAATTCCATGGTTACGTTGACTTTGGGGAAAATTGTGAAACTGACCAAGCTTGCGAAGCTAAAGAAGCCCTCGTGTTTTTAATTACGTGCATAAATGCCAATTTTAAGGTACCTGTTGGGTATTTTCTTGCAGATGGTGTCAATGGACAGCAAAAAAAAAATCTTGTAGTCACTTGCCTCGAAAAACTGCATAATACCGGCATACATGTAATAGCATTGACTTTTGACGGTTGCCCTTCTAATTTGGCCATGGCATCTCTTTTAGGGTGTGATTTAGACCCTTTTCATTTACAGACAATGCAATGTTTAAGCACCCTGTAACTCAAGAACCAGTTTCAATCATACTTGATGCTTGTCACATGTTGAAACTGGTTCGGAATGCGTTTGAGGCTTACAAGCAGTTTCAAAATAAGAATCGTGAACCGATATTATGGGGATATCTAGAAAAATTAAATATGTTGCAAGAAAAAGAAAATTTTCATCTGACCAATAAATTGCGTAAACAACACATAATTTTTTTTAACCAAAAGATGAAAGTTAAATTGGCTAGCCAATTGCTAAGTAATAGTGTCGCTGATGCGCTATTGATGTGCAAAGATACATTTAAATTAGTTGAATTTGAAAATTGTGAGGCTACCGTACATTTCATAAAAATATTTAATAGGTTATTTGACGTTCTTAATTCAAGGACTTTAAAAGCTTTTGATTTCAAAAAACCGCTCACCTTACAAAATAAATCCAGCACATTTTCTTTTTTAGAAAAGGCCGAATATTTTATCAAGGAATTACGAGACGAGCGTGGTCAGCTAATGATTAAAAGTCCAAGGAAAACTGGATTTATTGGCTTTTTAGTTTGTATTCAAAGTGTCAGGCAGTTATATGATTATTTAATTGAGAGTAACAGAATAAACTTTTTGTGCTTATATAAATTTAGTCAAGATCATATTGAATTATTTTTTTGTAATGTACGCTCCCACGGTGGTTTCAATAATAACCCCACAAGTAGGCAATTTAAAACTTTCTACAAAAAACTAATAACTAACGTCGAAATTAAGCATACAGAAGGTGGTAATTGTATAGATTTAGAACAAATATCGATCCTGAATGGTTCATGTTCAGTCAATACAATCAACGCCACTGCTAGCCGGACTGTGCTTGTTGAAAGTAATGAAGATAGTCTTGAAAATGATGACTTGGACTCTGTTTTTGATGTACCAATAATTTTTTCTAGTTTTTCGAGTCAAGTGATCGTGTATATAGCCGGTTTTGTGGTGAGTTTTTTACTTAAGAAAATAAAATGTGAAACTTGTGTTGGCGCTTTATTATCAGATGAGACAACAACGGGCTCTTCAACAATAATTAAATATAAAGATAAAGGTGGCCTAATATATCCATCGCAAAATGTTATTAGAATTTGTAAAAGTGCAGAAGCACTAATAAAATATGTTGCAACAAAATCAAAGAATTTTTATGTAAAACCAAAAGAATCGAAACCGGTAATTTTAAACAAAATTCTTGGTCATTTTATTGGGAGTGATTTATTTGATTGTATAAGTTTTCATCAGTTTGAACAATCACCAACTGAAAATCACATTATCCACCTTATACGCGCAGTAACTGATATATATATAGATGTCCGGTTACGCTACTTAACAAAAAATTTAAGGGCAACGGTCAGTAAAAGACAATTGTTTAACAAATATGTATTATTTCAAGGACAGTGACTGTGGCTGTGTTGTCATTAAAATATTTAATTAAAGTTAAGTCTTTCATTTGCTCTCAATATATCCATTTTTAAAACACTATATTTTTTTTATTTTTAACGATGTATTCGTAATATTATAATATTATCGATAACTGACAATGTGTGTCACTTCACTAGTTGACCGACGCCATGTCAACGCAGTGGGCGTGGCTTGTTGAACTAGTGCCACGCATGCATCGTAAGGAATTAAGTGACTATCACCGTTCTATCTATTTATTTCTGTGTCGGTGAGTCTAGTCATCAAAAATATCTGTAAAAACTAAGTGTTTGTACGCAAATATGAATGGGCGCAAATGTGTAAGCCCACTAAGCAACTGTTGATATCATCTGAAACTAATTGGTAAAACGCTGACAATACATAGCAGAATGAAGAAAACGTAAATTTTTTGGGTACTGGATGGCTGTCAACTTCTTTACGAGAAATTTAATCGTAACAAGTACAGGTCAGGTAATTTAAATGTGCGCGTGGGTTTGGGAGGTCTCGGGTCTGATTCCCGGGTCGGGCAATTATTGGGTTTTTCTCTTAGGAAATTCTCAGTAGCAGCACGGAATCTGGTAATGTGCCCGGTACGGCAATAGGCTCGCCCTCTATTACGTGGGACCTAAAAATTCATGGCGAAATTTGGGTGTAATATTACACCTCTGCCTACCTCTTCGGGAATACAGGCGTGAGTCTATAATTAAAAAAAAAAAAAGGTTTATAAAGATGAAAATGCTGATTTCACCTCTTCGATCAATATCGAAATTTCACCTTAATAAACAAATCATATTTATACTTCGTGCACCATCATACCATCAATGGAATCAAGATCATTAGAACTTTTGAAGGTATCATCATCATCATCATCATCAGCCTTTAACAGTCCACTGCTGGACTAGGCCTCTCCTTTCAAAGGAGATATTGGCCTACTATACCACGCTGGCCAACAGGTTGGTATAGGGTTTGTATCAAGTTTTCCTTATCTTACAGTGCTGTTCTCTGCATAATATACATCCTCTGTCGGCTCTTACCACACCGATGATATGGGGTGGTGACATTCTGTATTCTTGATCCGTCACCACACGGACTATTTGAATGTATGCTATGCTGCTAATGCTATGCAGCTATTTCCTAACGTTTAAAAAGGATCATTGTATTTTCTCTTCAACCGATTATAATCCCCTCCAATTTCTTAACAAATGGACCAATTACACTCCAAATCTTTTACTTCCAATTTCAGGAACGAAATCAGAAACAATAAAGTTAAAGCATACGTCACAATGGACCTAAGCATTAAAGAAATGAAACTCGTTCATTAAAGGATAATGGAGAGACCCTTAATTATTAATTAATTATCGGAACACGTCACGACCAGCCCGGGACAAAGGCCCAAGTTCCATTCGTGATGCGTGTTCATTGTTGGTCGTGAAAAGATTTCTGAACGAATGCGGGAAATGATTAATAGTGGCCGATAATTGTACTATTCGAGTGGTATCGATTAGTGTGATCGATTAGGAATTGTTTCACCGCACTATTGGAACAATAGTGTTACACAGTGTGGGTATTGTTCGATTTTTGAACTGTACGTTGGGCTACATTGAGGTACAAAATAAATGGATTTTCTGTCGCTATGTCACTTTAAAGTATGAGCAAGAGACTCTCTCACAAACCAAAAATGTGAGATATCACAATAGTTCTTCCGTATAATTAGTGTTAGATATTTAAATGAATCCATCGTGAGCCACAGTGATTATTTGGTTAACAGATGAACTAGTCAAAGATGATATACTATAACTAGAGAGAAGTAGTAGCGATAGCCTTGTGCAGAGACCGACGGACTGTCTCGCAGAGGGACTCGGGTTCGAATCCACACTGCGCACCAATGACTTTTCGAAGTTATGTGCGTAATAAATTGTAAATTATCGCTTGCTAAACGGTTAAGGAAAACATCGTGAGGAAATCTGCATATCTGAGAGATCTCCACAATGTTCTCGAAGTGCGAAGTCTGCCAAACCACACTTGGCCAGCGTGGGGGACTATGGCCTTACCATTCTCATAATTAGAAGAGGCCCGTGCCCAGTAGTGGAACCGTTCATATACCGGGCTGATGATGATATACAGAAGCAGATCGGCATGAAGAATTGAAGACAGGTAACGGAGAAAACCTGTTTAATTACTTGCCACTAAACTCGCCAAAACATGAATGGGGCAAGTGAATGAAATGAAATGAAAATAAAAGAGAAAAGTAAAAATTACTTGTCTATGGTACACCTGTCTCGTCATGTACGTACCGTGAGTTTGACAGCATTTTATTGGAACCCTGATTTCCTATTCAATAAGTTTTGGGTTCACATTACGAAGTGAACTGGACCGTGAAATGTTTTGGCTGGCTGTAGGGTTGGCGCAGACTTTTAAGAGTACCTACAACACCTTTCTCTGTATTCGTTCTTTTTATATCGATAGTTGACCTTATAACTGTCACTTATTCGTTCTGACTTAAATAAAAATCAACTTACATAATTCTTGACCAAGAACAATAACTCGCGTTCCGACCGTTTGCATGAAGTTAAAATACTGTACATATCATTACCGTGTCTATATAATATATTCAAGTCAAAAGTATTTGCCAAATCATGCACATATCAAGCCCATTGTTTAACCATATTAAAAACCATAAATACTTAGGTTAGTAAATATTTTTTCATATATCATGTATCTTTTTTTTATGAGCTTTATACACTTAACGTATATAGTTGGACTTAATGGCTTAGGCATTTTCTCCCAGTCTACCTTAGAGTGGTGCAGAGATTAATAGTAGGTGTATTCTAAAAGGTTGAGTTTGACTTACCTACTACCCCCTACCTACATATATATACCTACATACACATACATATTATATTATTATGTACATATATAAATGAATACATACCCAAGTAATAAATATATACCAATACATAAAATATATAATTATAAATGTTACGATACTTCTGCTTACTTAGCCAATAAAAGCTGCTTTACTCTTTTCTTAAAAAAATACCTAGTAGTGGCCGTCCTGATTTTGAGAGGAAGGTCATTCCAGAGAAGAATAGCTTGGGTAGGAAAAGAAGAGTGAATGAAAGAAGATCTATGAGAAGGACAAAGAAGGAGAAGGTTATTAGATGAGCGAAGGTCACGATTGTGGTTGCTGCTTAAGTACTGGAAGTAAGAACATAAATATTCAGGAGTATTGGGAGACATGAGGATAGAATAGAGAGTAGTGAAAGCACGCAGACTGCGTCGTTGACAAATAGGAAGCCACTTCAACTGGGAACGATAAGTAGACACGTGGTCATACTTGCAAAGATTGAAAATAAATCGAATGCAGTTATTGAGAAGACGGTCAAGTTTGTTAAGAAGATCTGCATTCAGGTCATAGTAACATACATCACCACAGTCACACAAGCATTGTCTTAGTTTTGGGTGGAAGGAAGTTTCTTAATCGATTGATAGCACGTACCAGTAATCTTTTTTGCTGGTTTCAGTGACTTGGTTTCGCCAGCTTAACGTGCAGTCTAAATGTAAGCCAAGGTTTTTGACGACTGGGCACATTTCTATTATGTTGCTGTCATAGACTAGTGATGGTAAAGATGAGAGGTCTAATCTTTTAATAGCCCATTGACAACCAATTATGATTGTTTGGCATTTGCTGGGGTTTACGGACAAACCAAACTTGGCTGACCAGCTCTGTATGGCGCTTAGATCGCTGTTAACCTCGTGAATTGCTGTTAAGACATCCTCAACAGATGCCTGAGAGTATATCTGCAAGTCATCGGCGTACAGATGATAAGCGCATTGAAGATTGTGAGTTAGGAGATTAATAAACATAGAAAATAATAAAGGAGTAAGAATACCGCCTTGAGGAACACCCGCGCCATTATCACGCCACTTCGATGATAACTCGTCGAGGCAGACAGACTGCTGGCGTCCTCAAAGATAACCTGAGAACCAATCCAGAGCTTCGGATGAGATCATAAGATGGGTAAGAAGGGACAGCAGGACATCGTGACTGACGGTATTAAAGGCATTCGAAAAATCAACCAAAGCCAACACGGTGACTTTGGTGTTCTCCATGCCCTCCTCCTCCTCCATGTTCCTCCATGTTCTAATATCGCCAGTCACTTTGAGAAGGGTGGTTGTAGGACTGTGTCCAGACCTGAAACCAGATTGGTAGGGGCTTAATAAGTTATTTGTGTAGACAAATCTAGACAATTACCTCTGGACACAGGACTCTAGGACTTTAGACAAGAAAGGAAGAATAGAGATGGGACAAAAGTGATTCAGGTGAGAGAGGTTATGCATTTAGGGCAGAGGAATAACATAAGCTTTACGCCACAGAGCTGGAAAGGTGCCAGAAGTAAGAGAAAAGTTAATGATATGCGAGATGGCTAGAAGGAATTGGTCTAGGATAGTAGTGATCATGCGACGGCTAACGTTGTTGCATCCCATTGCGTTAGACTTTATAGAAAGGAGTATCTTTTTGATCTCTATCTATGATTTCTTTTAGAAATTTTTGCGTGCCATCCCTAGTTGGATATAATAGAGTGTGTGGACATATGACTAACTGTGTTATCGTGATGGCTGCGTTATTATAACTTTTGTAATGCGCTTTATTTGAAACACTAAAGATCATCCGAGATTTCTTGAGCGGACCTCGGGCTCCAAGGCCGGTGTCTTTGGTCACAATCACTGGATGTTGATGACGACTAATGAGATTTCTTACTGGTGTCCCTATGCCGTAGGCAAATATTTTTGTCTTACGGTCAAATTTTGAAAAAACTTGGTGACTCGTTCTAGTGACTACATGGCGAGGCCCTTTACAAACATTCAGTACGGACGCATAGAATACTCAGGCTCGGAACCATAACTTGAGGCTCACAAAAGTGTGGCCACATGGCAATCAAACCCATGATATACGAGACAGTGGCGAAGCGACCACAACGCTATGTATACAGTCACAGATTTACACGCTAGACACGACTGACAGAAAATTACTTGTTAAATGTTTGCACACTACTTAAGTAACATGAGTCACATTGCTCTAAAACAGGGATTCCCAAAGTGGTCACCCCTAGGAAACCGACGTCGGTTACGGTGTATCCTAGGGGTCGTCATAAACTAAAACTGATTTTGGGGGTCGACGAGGTCTAAAAATCGACCCCTATTAAATTAACACAAGTTTTTATTTAAAACTTTTAAGATAGGTAGGTAGGTACTGTATTGTTTATGTTGTATTACGTGTACTACATACTTACATATATATCGGACGTAGTTAGGAAGTAACCTAGCTATACTGGTTTGCATTACGCATCATGAACAGGGCCTAATTGAAAACCAGTGTCAAGCTTCGGCCTGGCATAATGCTGAATTAGGTCCTTTTTCGTCGCATGCAGGGGACTTTTTGTAATTGTATTGTTTATTTTATCTGTATTACCGAAGTGCATGTTTTAATAATATTTTTGTGTTGTATGTATTTATGCTTTTTGTGTCCCTTTCGTGTAGCGAAATAAATGTGTTCTTTTCTTTCTTTTCTATCTTTCGTTTTTTTTTCTATTGATACAAAATACCTAGGTACTAAGGTACCAATTGGAAAACTTTGCACTTGGTTAAGAGCCATTTCACGTTTTCGCGCGAAATTCTAAGATTTCAGTCGCTTAATTTACCATCTTAGGTAAAACTCCGTTTTTTAGCAATACATGTAAAAAATAGGCCGATCCTTCGTTTTGTTATTCCATGTAAGACATTTACAAAAAAATATTTGTTTACTTTGTGGTGATTAATCTCCCACAACAAGTTTTCTGAAAAAAACAACGCAGAGTTAATTTCATGTTCTCATATGTATCACTAATATTTATAAATTTGACTAGAAAAATACGTATCGTATCAGAAATATACTCTTGTTGTTACATACAGTACTAGAATTTCGATCTTAATAGCATTATTTGATAAAAAAAATAAAATCTAAGTCCATTTTTTATGTTTTGTAACCCTATTTTATTGCGTTTTTTTTGTTTAAATAAAGGAAAATTACATCTTTAAAATCATATAAAAATAAACTATGTTCTTCAAGAAATCTAATTTCAAAGTTTGATGAAAATCCCTTCATGAAATTTATCATAAAATGAATATGACTAACACTCTGATTTAGAATAAATTACGATGCACAAGCATGCATCGATTAGTACGGCGCGAGCGCCCGTCGAGGTAGGACCTGTGCCAGTTTGTTTCGCGCGGCGAACTTCGAGCGTCCGTATCGTAAACGCTATATTATACTACGACTAAAACATTTTGATTCCTAAGTTTTTTTTTCTACGGTAAGTGTATTAATGTTTTGTTTACTATCGTGGTGTATTATTTAACAAGTTTATTGTATAATGTTATGTTTTTATTTTATTCGTTTTAGCAATGGGGCGTAAGAGTTCTTTATACCATTGTATAAAAAAAAGGAAGAACAAAAATTGTGCAGCCCTAAAAAAAGCAACGGAAGCGAGGTAGATATTTTTTATTAGCAGTTCATATCAACATAAACAACAGACCGTAATTACAAGTTTAATGATTAATCACGTTTGAAGGTCAACCTGACTGGGCTGGACTGAGCTGAAGTCTATTGTTGGACATAGGTCCAACAATGGACTTCAGCTCAGTCGCTTTTCGCTTCTCCCAATGCATATCATTACTCCCCGTGTATCCCCTCACCTAGCAATGCAATTTTCTACAACTTTAGTTCTTACAACTTTTATCATATGATCTATCTATATTAGTCGAGCTAAGCGGGAAAATAGAGGCTAAGTATTAATATGGCCGAAATATTCTGGAAAAACGATTCACTTTTAAATTCAAGAAGGTAGCTGAGAAGAAACCCTGTCGGACTTACGTTGTCATTTTAAATTTATTCTTACATTGACTTCTTCTGAAGCTTAGAGCAATATTGCTGCCCATTGCTGGCATTAGCAAGATTTTTGGCCCTTTTCTTGTCTAATCGGACAGGGTTATATGGTATACGCTGATGATATAAGTAAAAAATTACATATTTGAAGATATTGAAACTTGAGAGCTATTTTCTTTTAATTTTAGGATGAGAAATCGCATGAAACGAGTAGAGGAGGATAGTGTTTTCAGAAATGACGCCGAGGCCTTGCTGGTTACAAGTAAAAAGTCAGATTTGATAACAGATATTGTATGTTTTCGTGCAAATTCTATGTTTCAAACATCAGTTTTAGTAGTAAATAAGGTTCCATAGTAATTATCTTTTTAACCTTTTCACCGCCAACAACTTCTATAGAAGTTCAGGATTTTCGTGCCATCCACGCCACGACTTCTATAGAAGTTCACTATAAAAAAAATACATTTACGATTCATAAACACTTTTGTTTCTTTTGTAATTGTGAAGATGGACACGAATGAAGCCCTATTTATTATTTTCTCAGGCAAAACAGGCTTTTTTCTGTGTTAAAATGGATAAAAACATAAAAGGCCCCAAATATGTTTATGTCCCGCACGCCAACGACTTCATATCAAGTAGGCTAGTGATGTGACGCGAAAGTTGCATTCATTAGAATATTTTAGATTTATTTGTCTTTTTTCTTCCAATCGTTCTTAGATTCTGTGATTAAAAAGTAATTCCGGTCAGTAAATAACGTATTACATAATACGTTTTAAAATTGATGTACGTATCAAATCACTTCATTAAAATTAATTAAATGTACCGAGGGTTTTAGATATTGCTACACCCATCTCTACGTAATGGCAAGATGTCAGTGTCACTAGCGCCGACAACTTCAATAGAAGTAAACCTGTGACGTCGTAAGCGCATAGGTGTCAAGGTCATTGTGTCATAGTGCCGGGTGACGCGCACATCTTTTGACACGACTGCCCAAAAAAAGGAGTGTAATGTTTTTGATTTTGATACTGGCAATAATTAAATACAGAATAGCTTCCTCTTAGCGTTATCCCAGTTTCAATCTGGGGTCCGCTTTCTAGTCCAACCGGATTTGGCTGAATATTAGCTTTTCCACAGAGCGACTGCCTGTCTGACCTCCGCAACCCGAAGGGATAGCGATATTCCATGGTTTAGACTAGTGTCAGTTTATCTAGAAGGTACTGACGCCCTGTAACGACTGTCAAGGATCTTCATGACAACCGGGACCGACGGCTTAACGTGCTCTCCGAGGCACGGGACAAGCGATAATTAACTATTAAATACAGATTAGAATATTATAATAATTTTGAATAGTTAAGTTTAATTACTTTTTTATTAATTTAGGTATTCGAATATCCTTAATCAAACTAGATAGTTTTTCATTTGCATAAAATAAAAAATAAGCTGAAAAGGTTTAGCACATCAGTATTAAAAAGTCACTTACGATCCCTATCCGAAACTACACTTACTTTGCCACTTCAAACAATGTTCCTGAGTTTCCTGACTGACCGTTCATGTTAGATTTTAAATAGGTATAAACTAAAAACATTCAAGCGTTTTTAGTATAGACTAACAAAAATCTATACACAGAAAGAAAACAATAGACAACCCTATTTCTCCGAACGCCAACGACTTGATATGAAGTAAACGAACTATGTTTTGAAATGAATAGTGATGTGCCTATTATATTATTATCTCTAGCAAGTCTATGCATGTATCTTTGTCTCCGATAACGGATACCCATTTTTCTTACTATAAATGCTCATAAAATAAAACAAATTACCATTATAATTTAACAGTGTGTATTTTTAATTGTAAATTTGAGTAACAATTTAAATTTACACATTGTTTTTTTCATTATCGATATGACGTTACCGCCATCCCTGCTTTCGTACTATATAATTGTTATACATTTATACGTTGGCGTACAGCGACACATCGCGTTTAGTATAGCTGGGCGGTGAAAAGGTTAATATTATAGGAAACAGTACCTGACCCATTAGAACCTGGACTTGACGAATCACTGAAACTTTCAGATTCAAAGGTAAATATATCAAACTATTTATATTTATTTGAATTTCAATATAAATAAGATGTTAACATAACTTTTGCTTTTAGAACGATTACGTCGTTGATGGGAGGCGTATAATTGATTTTCAATACTTTTGGAATCAATTATAAGCATAAGTGAACACAGCGAGAAGTTCGGCTGCAAATTAAACTATTTGAAAATAGAAAAAGAGAAACAGGTGGGTCTTCTATCTAAATTTAACTTGAAGTGTATGATGTGTGGATCTAGTTTTGTTCTCAAAACTTCCCAAACTGACACAACTCAACAAACAAGACTCGACGTTAATGCAGCCGCAGTATCAGGTACAATAATTACCGGAATTGGACTCTCAAACTTAAATGAGATCACTGCATCGCTGGATTTGCCAACAATGCCATTTCGATTGTACAGTAAAACACATGATGCTATTTCCGACATGTGGAAAACTGCCGCCGAAGAGACAATGTTAAATGCTGCTAAACAAGAAATTGAAGCCGCAAAATCACGTGGCGATATCAGTAATTCGGGCATAGCAATAATACCGGTCGAAGCGGATGCTTGTTGGGGCAAACGCTCTTATAAAAATAATTATTCTGCACTTTCTGGTGTTGCGGCCATAATTGGTGAACATAGTGGTAAAGTGCTACATATTGGCGTTCGCAACAAATATTGCGTCGTTTGTGCCAGAGCCAATACAAAAGGCCAGCCAGCAAAAGCTCATAAATGCACTAAAAATCATTCCGGATCCTCTACCAGTATGGAGCAAACCATTTTAGTGGAAGGTTTTAAAAACTCCATTAAGGAAAGAAATTTAATTTATAAAACATTAATCGCAGACGGTGATTCTAGTACCTACAAATCTATATTAGAGAGCCGACCTTACCCGGATATACCCATCCAAAAAATTGAATGCACAAACCATTTGTTAAGGAATTACAATGGGAAGAACTTATTACTACAAAAAGATACAGCTATACCCCTCAACGAACGTAAACTTTTAAATATGGACCGCTTGAAAAGGCTACGTACTGCTGTTCGTGCTGCTATTAAATATAGACAACAAAGCGAGGACTCGGAATCTAATAAAATAGAAAATCTGCAAAAAGATATTATTAATAGCCCACGGCACATCTTTGGAGACCATTTAGCATGTGACAATTATTACTGTACAGATCAAAGGAAACAAGAGCCCAATCTTATCTCACTAATACCAACTCTACTTTTAAAACTAAAAAAGAACGCATCTCAACTCTCCTACAATTCCCGAAGTCTTTTACATTGCTATACCAACAATAGAGCAGAGCAGTTCAATAGTATCGTGGCTAAGATGGTAGGAGGTAAACGTGTCAACTTTTCGTTAAAATACTCCTACACTACACGATGCTATGCAGCAGTTGCATCGTTTAATACCGGTTTGCCACAATACACTTTTTATAAATCTATCTGTCACGCTAGTCCAGGTAAATCATTGAAATTGTTGGAAGCCAGGAGACTTGCTAAAAATACTCGAGAAGTACTAGCTCGTAGAGGTAGTGCTCGCAAAAAAATTAATTTTTATCCTATAGATGCTCATTACGGAAAGGAATGTGAAAGACCGGATATGAACGCCGCAGATTACGAACAGGCAAAAAAAATATTTTTAAACAATTTGAAAGAGCAGGCGTTAAAACGTCATGAAATTGAGAGGGCTACAGTTTTACAAGCTGAAAGTTCTTTGTGGCTTGAGCTTAGAAGGTGCATAATTACAGCGTCTTCCTTTGGGAAGGTTTGCAAAAGACGAGCGAACCAAAACTCTGCTGCCCTGGTGAAATCCCTTTTATATTCATACAATTTGGAAAATATCGCCTCAATAAAACATGGTAGGGAGAACGAACCAAAGGCTTTAGCACAACTCAGTGTGCAAGAAAACACTACCATAGATAAATGCGGACTTTTTATAGATGAGGAACATTGTTTTTTAGGCGCTACACCGGATGGATTGTGCAGTGAAGGATTAGTGGAGGTGAAATGTCCTAGCTCACTTTTCGGAATAGATCCTGATACAGCTATAGAAGCAAAAAAACTGAAATGTTTCAAATGGAATAATCAGTCTCAAGTCGTGATTAACCAAAATCATGACTGGTACTACCAGGTACAGGGTCAGTTGCACATTGCGAAAAAAAACATATGCGTTTTTGCTGTGTGGACTGGTCCTGATTTTCCTTTAAAAGTACTAAGGATACATAAAGATGATGTGTTTTGGCAGGAAAAAATGCTTCCAAAATTAACTCGCTTTTACCACGAATGTGTACTACCCGAAATTACAGACCCTAGAAAGGCAAGGTCAATGGCTTTACGACAAATATTCATGTAGGGCAACATATGTTTTTATTTACTTTTTTATTTTTAATATATACTTTACATAACATATTTGTGGTTTTATTTATTAGTCAAGAAAGTTTTATTAGACTTAATTAATGAAATAATATATTTTCAACACACTTGCTCGTAACATAGATCTTATTACCGCGTTCTCAGGGTTGAGCTACACCTATCAGCACCGCATCGCACTTTCCTATGCTTCTATCATTTTCTGTCACTTAGGACCGTCATTTACTAGATGCGGTGCTGATAAGTAGGTGTAGCTCAACCCTTATACTTATAATCCAAAATATTAAACACGCACGTATTGTAACTTACATTACCGCACTAGTGTTTTATTATATCCCGATTTAAGTTCGTACCTCACTGGAAGTTAGGTAATATATTGTTTGTCGACGAGGCATTTTGCATCTTATCGGGTAATACCTACAGTTGGCATTTAAAATAGTAAACGCCTTTTTGAATAAAAATGTTGTTCCTCTTTCTCTATCAGAAATGAACATTTATTTATCAAATTATTCACAATTCATCATAATTATAATTAAAGCCAAAATGTTCATTTATAATATATACATATCATTATATTTTATGTATAAAAATATGTGATTTAATTTTTTTTTTAATATTGCCTGTTTGTCGATATCATTGTGCACGCATACATGCGCGCGCATTGCCATCTGTGTCGAGTAAAAATAAGCAAGAGCGCTATTTTCCATAAATTTTTGTTGTCTGTTTTAATAATACAGAATAATAATAATATTTATTTATTTCAAGTAACAAAACTCATTGTGTTAGTAAAAATATTCCATACCTTATGTTAGTATTCCTATTTTAAACTCTTAGCCTAAAACCATGAATGAATACAATATTGTTTTTTCCTCGCAAGTGTGTTCAAAAACGTCGTATTAAAGGCGTGTGCCTTGATCATTTCATACTCGGTTTCGTAACCAATAATAATATCGCCGCAAGTGTAATAGCACACTAGTATTATAATCTACAATTTCTATAAATCTCTAACCTCTAGTGCACTACGATTAATTATTTATAACGGCTCAAGATTGTTTCGACCATCTCGACTATCGCGCTATACTGTTTCTATTGTGTATGTATGCATAGCTACGCACACATACACAAAGCTGCCGTCTTTTACCTAAACTCGAGCGTTATAATTTTGTGAAATGGCTCTTAAGTGAGTAAAGTTGACTTCATTTTCTCATCAAAATTTAACAAAATAAAAAGACATGCAATTCAGTAAATATCAGGTTTAATTTATAATGATTATAACAAATTAGGTACTTAAAGAATCTTAAGTAGGTAGGAAATAATATTTAAAAAAGTATTAATTCGCAAAGAGAAAATAAAACATTCAGTGTGATGGATGAACCTGGTGACTATCTACCAATCTAGCTACATCCGGTTCAATATTGGTGAGTTGCAGCCTTAAATCTTCGCGTTCGTTGATTTTCAAACGGTTTCTTTGTTTCGTCAAAATATTTGTTACCACACTGAAGCTTTTTGCCACTAGGTATGATGATGAAAAAGCGATAAGGTATTTTTCAGCAATGTTTCTCAATGCAGGATACTTTGTTTCAATGTTGCGTTGCAACCAGAACCCCACTTAGTTGAACTTCTGCTTAAGCTCTAAATCTAACTCAATCATATCTTTTTGTTTAGCTGTCAAAGTCAAATCAAATGTCACATTATAGCGTGCTACCATAGAGGTATAAGAATAGAGTGGCAGAGTGGGGCCAATTTGTGTCCGCCGGTGGGAGAGAGAACACAACATTTAAAGGCCTCCTGCATCTCTCTCTAACAGTATGTACTGGGCATGTGCCCAACATGCACATTACGCAATGGCGTGCTACCTGTAACTATTATTTATATCAGTTTATTAGTAATCAATAGTTTAAAAGTTGTTTTTAATGATACACGAAGATAGTTTGAAGTGACAAAAAAGTTTATATATTTTTAAACTATTGATTACTGATAAACTGATATAAATAATAGTTACAGGTAGCACTCCATTGCGCAATATTGATGTTGTGCATGTACTGTTAGAGAGAGATGCAGGGGGCCTTTAACTGTTGCGTTCTCTCTCCCACCGGCGCGCGGCGGACACGACACAGTATTGAGTTAGGTACTATTCTGCCACTCTATCCTTTATATCTCTATGCGGGCTACTCACAGAAGATATTCTTTGTACTTCTTAATCTGTGCACATTACTGATTCTGTCTATCTATAACTACAATATTTTTAGCGGCCGGTGTTTTATTTATATTTTTGTTTCAATATGTTATTGTTAGACAAAATGGTGCTTATTCAACAAATTTCTGTCTTAATTGATTATTTGGAAAACCATAAAGACCTGGCGCTTGGCCACTGCAGCCGCACCAATGAAGGGCGAAGTTTATCCAAAAGTTATTGGATGGAAATGCATGTAAATAAAGAAAGTTTGTAGCACATGTGTTCAGCCAGAGAGTATCTAGTCTAGTGCCTTGCGATTTCTATCAAGTAAGTATCTACGCCTCCATTACATATAATTTACCTATACTACATAATTGATATTTTCAGTACTGTACCACAGATACTGCTGAACTAATGTCAGTAAAACCCAGCTAAGAGATGGTGTTATTAATTATGCTAGACATATAAAAATATTACTTTAATAACTGACTGAAATACATTAATATATAACTAGATGGTTTGATATTTTATACATTTTTTGATTTATCAAACATGTAACATACATACAATGTACAATATGTACTACTATTTTGGAACTAGCTTTTACCCGCGGCTCCACCCGCGGGCATATGATACAGTTGTTACACATATAAACCTTCCCCTTGTAACACTCTATCTTTTGGTGAAAATCGGATTAGAATCCATTGCGTAGTTTTACAGATATAAGCATACATAGGGACAGACAGACGGTCAACAATTAAGAAACCAATAACAGACCATTATGACCCTATTGTAATAGAGACAACAAACAACAAACAGACTTGTGGCCCTGATGCGCTGTGCCGGATAAAAACTGTTTGGTACTTACCCTGTTAATTTTTCATAAACTGCAGATATTGTATGGTCACGCTATTAACTCGCGTAGGGAGCTCAGCATTTTGTAAATTATTTTTCAGTCACTTTACTTCACTTAATTTAGCTATGTAATAACTTTGTAATCTCTTGAAATAAATGAGTACTCATATGAGTTATTATCATTCAAGCTCCAACGACTTTCAAAACGCAAATGAACTTTCAACCTAAGTGCAAGCTCGTTAAATAGTAAAATATCAGGAACATGTTTGGACTTGCAACTTGACCATGAATTCGTTCGTGCTAAATCGCGTAAGCGTCAAATAGAGAGCAAGTCAAAACGCGCCTGAAAGACGTGCTGTTACGCGGGACCGGAAAAGTGTCTTTTTAAAAAAAGATATTTAAACTAGCTGAAATTATTTATTGGAACACGGTACACACGTAATATTAGAACTTGTATAAACTGGATTTAGAAATAGAACTGGTACAAAGATTTAGGACTTGAGACTGGCACACTAAGGATATGGTAGAACTGTTCGCGTTAGATGATGGATGCAGACTGAGGTTGAAAGGGACTGAATGAATAAGGAAGGCAAAAGTGCTGACAGGGAGATTTAGGCATAGGATTCCCCAGGCGATGAACGAATGAGAATGGAGACGGACGAATGTTGTAAAAAAAGATCTTCGACATAATCGAAGGAACTGGGCTCAACACCCTGTGATGACGGGTGCCATTAAAAAAAAAAAACATCCTACCGCCAGCAGAAAAGCTTTAGATGTGCCCTCCTCGACGTGTCCGTCGACGGCGACCCTAAACATCTCTTCTGGCATGTGCCCGGATGTGGCTGGCAAAGCCAAACTTTGTTAAAAATATGCGGTCATAGATGGTACAGTAGAGCTGGCTATTGGAGTTGTATGTATAATTATAGGTAACTAGCTGACCCAGCAAACGTTGTTTTGCAATTTTTTTTTTTTTTGATAAATAGATGTTGGCCGATTTTCATAGATACCGGATAAACACAAAAAATTTCATCAAAATCGGTCAAGCCGTTTCGGAGGAGTATGGCAACGAAAACTGTGACACGAGATTTTTATATATTAGATTAGGCTTCAGCCGATCCTTCCGTATTTGGCGTTTTGCATCAAGGTCTTCGAGACGCATTTTCTCGTACGAGTCAGCGATGATGATGATGATAAATCGCATTTAGATTCAAATATAAAAATATACTTCTGTTTTCACCGCGACCACGGTCGTAATGGTCAAGCCGGATTTATGCTTAAATTAGCAAGGCTTCGATGTTTTTTTATATAGACACACGCCTGTATCCCTGAAGGGGTAGGCAGAAGTGTATAACACCCACATTTCGCCATGAATTTTTAGGTCTCACGTAGTAGGGGGCGACCCTATTGCCGTACCGGGCACATCACCAGACTCCGTGCTGCTACAGAGAATTCAGAAAAACCCGGTAACACTTTTGAACGACCCGGGAATCGAACCCGGGACCTCCGATCAGCAGTGTCATACGCTATCCACTGGACCACGGAGGGCTTCTACTACCTAGTAAATGTTGCACTCTTGTGTGAGAACTCTTTCACCAATGCAATCCTTTTACCAATTACCTGCCGTTTCTACACAGATCTTGCTCATTCCCATTAAGAGGCTACCAAGTTATTAACCGATGTTGTGATAGCCATTTGCTGTTTACTGATGGACGAGGCGCATTAGCCTAACGTCACGATTAGCTAACTCATGAATACACGTTAATACGTAACATCTATCCAGCAATACAATCCCAGGCTATTAGCAAATTAACAGGAACCTATTTAGTACTAAAATACGAGATGTATTTTGACTAAGATAGGAAATAGCTTAGGTTACTAATTAAAAGACGACCGGTTGGAGTAGCGGTAGTGTAAGCGACTGCCACGCCGAAGGTTGCGGGTTCGATTCCCACTCAAGTCAAACATTTGTGTGCGTGAACATGGATGTTTGTCTTGGTCTGGGTGTTTCTATGTACAATATGTATGTATTTACAAAAAAAAGTACATATGTATCCATTGTCTAGTACCCATAGTACAAGCTCTGCTTAGTTTGGGACTAGATGGTGTTGTGTGAATGTGGTAGAATATTATTATATTATAATTATTAAAACATATAGATACTATAATCCAAAATGGCGCCATAAACTTTCTAAATAACAATAACCTCATCAACAAGTCATTACTGGAAAGGTTACCCCTGACCCCTGATGGTGTCTGGTACGAGTGAGACCGAATCAAGAGTCGTTTCTCGACGGGAACAAACGCCATACATTTTATAAAAGCGCTCTTATTGGTTATTAATGGTCTGTAGGGACCAGAGTACTGAATAGGAACAGTCTATCTATTAATCTATTATATTAAGTGCAAGTTGGGTATGGCAGAAAAGAGGTGAAAGTAGAATAAAATGCTGTAGAAATGAGAGCACTGATAAGTATGTGTGGAGTGTCTTTGACCGACAGAGTAAAGAATTAATAAAAGAGTGTTGTGGGTTAAAAGAAGATGTAGTGACAACCATTGAGAAAGGTATGCTAAGATGGTTTTGACACATGGAGAGGATGGATGAGGAAAGACTGGCCGAGAAGTTATATAAGGCAAGTGTGTATGGGACAGGAGGAAGGGGAAGACCTAGACGGACGTTCTACGACCAGATTTGAGACATCCTAAAAAAAGAACAGGTTAGAAGTACCCTTAACCGAAGAGCATGCATAAGAAATTTGATACGAGTGAATGACGCAAGAGAGATATGTCAGTATCGTTGCAAATGGCGTTCCGTAGTCTCTGCTCCCGAGAAACAGGCGTGAGTCTATGTATGTATGTATGTTTTAATAAGCGTATTATAAAATAAAGTCCCCTCCTCGTCCCGTTTGCATGCACGGGTTCAACTAAATAAAAATTGTGAAGCGGTTCACAGACTACATCTCATAATTTATCAAATGTATAGTTTCATAGTTTCGGAATAAAGTGGCTGTGATATACGGATGGACAGACAAACAGACATGGCGAATCTATGAGGATTCAATTTTATGTAATTTTTGGCTACGAGACCCTAAACAGAACAGAACGGGTGCTTGTACGGTTTTCTCCAATATATAACGTGATTCCTGTGAAAGGAAGTTGCATAATAGAACGGGTCGGAGCCGCGGTCGAAATCTGGTAGGTATATGTAAAATTTATTTATTTATAGACTCACGCCTGTAATCCCCGAAGGGTAGGCAGAGGTGTAATATTACACCCATATTTCGTCATGAAATTTTAGGTCCCACGTAATAGGGGGCGAGCCTATTGCCGTTACCGGGCACATCACCAGACTCCGTGCTGCAACTGAGAATTCGGAAAACCCAGTGTGGCGTACTACGTGCACATACCTACTTGCACAGTACGCACTACCCTACGCAGCGTAATTAACAAATAAGTGTGATAACTGATAAGAGCTGATAACGCTTCGTCGCATCGCATACGCGAGCGCGAGCGCCGTCCACCTGCCTCGCCAACGCATTACATCTGACTGGCGACGAATGTCGCGGCCACCGAGTTTTGTTCAGTGTGCCACTATATTATAAAGTGTGCGTGAAGGACAGAGCGCTAGTTAGAGTGAGTGTTGACCGATGTAAATCAAATTGTGTTTATAGCTAGTTATTATATATGTAGTCATGTAAGAACCGTTAGTTGTAAGTCTCCTTTTATTGGTCAATATCGATATTGTGCTCATCGCCACCAGTAATCTCGCTGAATGTAAATTTTTGTATATAGCTTGCCACTGTTTGTAAATAAATTATTACCACTTACCGATACCGATCTTCAAGAATAGTTTTATTATACTCGTCACGTCGTCGTCTGAACAAGTACCTCGTCACTCTGCCAGTACCCAGTAAACCCAGTACCTACCATACCTTCTATCCTACCATCCAGGAAACCAGTAATACTTTTGCTCGACCCGGGAATCGAACCCGGGACCTCCTATCAGCAGGCGCATACGCTATCCACTGGACCACGGAGGCAGTCATATGTAAAATTGTATAATTATATAACTATTGCCACTTCCATTCAACTAAATCTTCCTCACAGGTATGCAAATATTGCAATTAAATAAATATAATGTGATGTTGTTCTTAATTGATTTCTAGAAACTAAAGCATGTCTCCTTCGCTTGCATTACACGGTATCGTCCTCGATGACGACGTCTGAAATTAATTGAAAATAGAAAATACATTATTTTTTCTGACGTTTCAATCAGTTAATAAAGATTATTATCACAATATAACTTAATAGAATCACAAATTCAACTAAGTTAAACTAGTATATTAAATTAATAATTAAATAAATTAAAAAAATCACGCTTGTCCTCCTCAGGCGAAATTAACAGAACTACTTAATTAAGACGATACTAATGAGAAGAAAACTCGACGGGGAAAAACATTCTAGTCTCATCACCTTCGAATTCTATCATAGAAGCAGCTCAATGATGCCAAATTGTTGTATTTAATTGTCATATATATTTTTTTTATACAGACTCACTGTATCTCCGAAGGGGTAGACAGAGGCGTAATATTACACCCACATGTCGCCGTGAATCTTAGGTCCCACGTAATAGGGGGCGAGCCTATTGCCGTTACCGAGCACATCACCCGACCCGAATTTGGAAAAAGCCAGTATCACTTTTGCCCGACCCGGGAATCGAACCCGGGACCTCCGATCAGCAGTCATATACGTCATCTTATTGTCATCTAATCTACAAATGATTGCCAATCTTCGTGATGATATAATAAATTGTACTGAGCCAAAGTCAGCTTCTTAGATTTTACTAGTCAATCTCATAGAAGCCATGATATAGTGAATGTGTAAGCGTGTTTGTCTGTCTTTCACGAACCGCGGACTATGGAGATAATATAGTCCCACCCGGGCGGCTCCTGGGCGATGTTTAGTCTATATAAATAAAAAAACCGGCCAAGTGCGTGTCGGGCTACGCGCAATGTAGGGTTCCGTAGTTGCCCATAATGACTTGCTGCAAAAGGTATTAATGTACAACAAATCCGACTGTTAATTTTGCTGAAAAAATAATTTTAATAACACTATTATAAGAAACTAAGTTTTGTTTAGAAAAATACTAGGTATGTATCCAGTTATGTATCTGTTCTTTATCATCAAATATCGTTCAGATAGAAAAGAATATAAATAATTGCACAATTGTGAACCCATTCCTAATTCATCCAATGTCTGAACTATTTTCTCTGCTAAAACATTATTATAGGCATTTGTAATGTCTAAAAAACATGCTATAGTTGGAGCATTCTTAGAAAAACCTGTTTGAATATATGTAACTAGTCTAGATAAACAATCCAAGCAAGACTGACTTCTCCTGAATCCGACAGTGTAAGGTGAAAGTATGCTATGTTTCTCAATATACCACTCTATTCTTTTGCAAATCATGTTATGAAAAGTCTTGCACATGCAGGATATGAGAGATATTGGCCTAAGTTTAGGTTCTGAAATGGTATCATTTGTAGTTTTAGGAATTGCAATAACAGATATTGTACGCCACTGCTTAGGAATAATGCCAGTTGAGTATATGTTATTCATTAATTGTAGTAAAAACGTCTTAGCTACATATGGAATGTTATAGATCATAGAGTAAGTTATTCCATCATTACCCGGAGCAGTGTCTTTCTTTTTTAAGCTATTCTCAAGTTCTTCAATAGTAAATAATGATTCTAGCAAATGGTTCTGAGAGTTAAAAGTTGGTGATATGTTTATCACAGTGTCCGGTGTAAGTGAATGTAATAGGTTTCTTAAATTTTCTTCTGATACTTGAAATTTTGATTGCCGATACCCTTTGAACCATCGCATCTTTTGCCACATATCAGATATTGAAGTGACTTCATTTATACTACTGCAGAACTTTTTCCAGTTGTTCTGTTTTGCAGCGGATATCAATTTGCGTGTCTCTGCAACTTTTACCTCTAATCAAGACAGGTTGTCAGGAGTAGGGTTTCTTCTAAATTTGGCCAATGCCAACCTACGTTCTGCCACTGCTTTGGATAATGATGGATTCCAATACTCTTTTGGCCTAAAATTTCTTAAAAGGCTAGTACAAATTTTAGTCATAGGTATGTGTTTATTGGCTGCCAACTCGATTTGTTTTACAAAAAAGTCGTACTGTGTCTGAATATCATTGCCAGAATAATCTAAATCAGAAAAGGAGTCACTGAGCTCTTGACGGTAATCTTCCCAATTAGCCTTTTTAAAATTTCGCTTCGGAGAATACTCTACCTGATTTTGAGAATTCATTGAAATCTTCAATACAAGGTGATCACTGCCTAAGTTTTCACTCAGTACTGTCCAATTCAACTTAATAGCGATATCTGATGACGCAAATGTGACATCAGGTGATGATTTTTGCATAATGCCATTAACTAATTTTACCCTAGTTGACTCTCCGTTATTTAATGCTATAAATCCGTGGTCAAGTGATGAGTCTAGTATCTGAGTTCCTCGTTGATCTGTTTTATAAGACCAGTTAGTATGGTGCCCATTATAGTCACCAGCGACTAGTGATTTTCTGGGTATTAATGAGAACATATTCTCCCAATCTGATGTGGTTGTACGAACTGAAGACGGACAATAAATGGAAGCAACATATTCTAAACTTTTACAATTAAGTAGCTTCACACATAATATTTCTATACCTCTGTTACGTAATTTAATAGGATAACTTACCGCCTTTATGGATTTATGTATAATTATCGCAACTCCTCCGTAGGAGTCCTCCCTATCTTTTCTGTAAACATTATATTTACTTATTTTCAAAGAAATGTCTGGATTTAGCCAAGTTTCACTGACAATAGCGATATGTATTTTTTCCTGCGAAAGTAATGCCTCAAAACAGAGTGTTTTAGGTTTTAAACTTTGGCTATTCCACTGAATTATATTTATCAAGGGGTTTTTGCGATAATTATCCATTAAGTAACTTAACTAGTATTTGATTTAGTCCTTCTCTAGTAAATAAATTCATAATAAATACCTTGCATTCCTCGATAATTACTTTTACCACAAACAATAAGATTTCGTCAAATGATTTTTCTGAACACACAATCTCTTTGATCTTTATAAATACTTGCGCAAATCTACTTCTTCTTTGTTTTTTCTCCTCATTTTCTTCTTGTTCTGTTTGCTTAACTTCCTGAATACTTCTAACCACCGCATCTGTTTCTCTTGACAAGGCATCCCAGTCCGTTTCCATGTTATCATATAAATCTTTATTTTGACTTTGTTTTCTTGACTGCTTCGACTTTTCGACTCTTTGTTTTTGTATTTGTCTATTACCAACCTCTTCAATTTTCTCCTTTTGACAGCTTAAAGATTCCTAAGTAATATTGCATCCATTCTCTATGGTAATATTGGTAATCTTCGTTGAGCTCTGAGAGCGAACAGCACTACTGTATGTCTTGTCTGTGGTGAGTGGACCTTGTTTCAATATTTCATCAGAGGCCCGCGAAATCTCAGTAAAATTTTCTTTCCTGTGATCATCTTTTAATGTTTCTAAGGCTTCTCGATACGGAATATTGCGTTCACTCATAAGGTTGCGTATCTTTTTCTCCTTCAGAAAGGCAGGGCATGTCTTGTCCAGTGCCATATGAGGTCCTTTGCAATTGACACATACGATTATATTTGTGTCACAATTATCATGTTCACTGCCACATTTAGGACATAAAATCTTCTTAATTGGACAGAATTTTCTTATATGCCCAAACTTCCAGCAGGCAGAGCATTGGGAAACAGGAAATACGTATCGTTCAACCTTAAAACGGCATCCATAGGCGTAAATAAATGACGGTGAAGTTGGACTTTCAAAACAGATACGTACCGTTTCACTCTCCACCCACTCTCTGTCTTGGTTGATACGTCTCAATCTTTTGACCGATAATATTTTACATGGACTCTCTAAGCTTTGCAATATCTCTGTCTCACCAAGTTCTAAGTCCATGCCCTTTATTATTCCATAAGATAAGTTCAACTGGTTGATATATTGAGCCCGCATTCCTAAGTCAATAATGTTTTGGCATTTAATTAGGTTTTCAGCATCTTCTTTAGTTTTAAAATGAATAAAAACCTTGTAAGGACTTTTGTACTTGATTCTCAATACGTTAGTTATATTTTCACTTCCTAATAGTTTCGCTAATGCCATTTGTTTAGGTAGAACCTCTAAAGATATTAGGCAAATTTTGTACATTTCTTCCATATTTTCCTCTCTGCTGATCTCCATTCCGTGCGTTTTGTCGTATTTTTTGGTCATAATTGAGTCACTTCTTATCAACCGTTTGGGTTTATTTCGCCTTACAATAATAAAACCGTCGTCACTACTACCCTCACTTTTTTCTAGCAACCTTTTTGAATTTTCAGCCTCTTGTTCACCACAATCCGATATACTTTTAAGCACTCGTTCACATTCTTCAATTATCTCATCATCACTTTTATCAGATAAAACATTCACATTGTCATCATCACTATTATTATCCTGCTCCATAATTATTAATAAAAATTAAAGAGGGTAACTTGTAATGTACCGCAACAAGTCGTTAATCGCGATTAGGATCCGTGCGTAGCTAGCGACTACTAGCGACTGGGCACCCTCGTGCGCCTTAGTTTAGTCAAAACTATTCCCTGTGGCTTCATTTTTGAAGTCTAGGGAAATAACATTTTACAAAAAAAGTGATATTATTATGTCTAAACGTAGCGACACATATGCTCAGTTACACGCGGGTACTTTAGTTATGCAATTATCGGTCGTAGTAATTCGTTTAGTACAAAACACAATACGCGCCGAAGAGTCAACATTAAATGTCGGTGACGGGTAACATTTGGTCGCGTAATGTTCCCAGCAACGTGACGCTGGACAGAATGTTCAACGCCGAGCTGAACGCGACTAATTTTAGGCTAATGTGTCAAAGGATATTTGAAAAGCACTACAAGTGTACATTCGGCGCGGTAGGTGATCGAGATGTGGACAGTGGACTGCAAAAGGCTGTACAGAAAACTTTTTATACAAAGGCGAAAAGGTTCTATGATGTGAGCAGTAGCAATAATGAGAGTCAGAGTTATCTCAATTAGAACCCGGGGTCCGCTTTCTAGTCTAACCGGATTTGACTGTATATTAGCTTTTCCACGGAGCGACTGCCTATCTGACCTCCGCAACCCAAAGGCATAGCTATATTCCATGGTTTTAGACTAGGTTCAGTTTATTCTTAGCCACTGACTTCCTATAACGACTGTCAAAGATCTTCATGACAGACGGGACCGATGGGTTAACGTGCTCTTCGAGGCACGGGGCAAGCGACAATTTATAATTCAATACGCACATAACTCCGAAAAGTCGTTGGTGAGCGCCGTAGATTCGAACCTGATACCCTCTGCATGGCAGTCTGTTGGTATCTCCACTAGGCTATCGCTGCCTTCAATAGCAATAATGAGATTCTTACCTCCTAAATCGCATGAGTCCATGATACGATAATAACTCTTTATCTGGACTAACAATAACCACATCACATCGTTACAATAAAGTCACTCTGTTCCTTCATTTATTCACAACTAGGGCTTTAAACATCTCTGGTATAAAACGCACCAATCAAATCTATAACTCCGATATCCACAGTCAACGGTTGTACATAATGCCTTGTAAAATTCTCCCACAATACTCGCTTCGAATTAGTACAAAGCGCCATAGCCACAATGTCACCGCCCCAACTACAATTATCGCGAACAGTGTAGCACTTAAGTGGCGCTTCAGCCACTAATAGGTACCAAGATTTGTTTAATGCGTCTATACGTCTTTCTAAATTGTATAACAGATTTATGTTAAGATTAAGCGGTTTAAGCTGAATTCCGAAGTAAAGCTTAAGTTCAGCTCATTTTGTTTGCTTGGATAACGTAATGGCTATTTGCTATTGGTTCTAATTGTTGGACTAACTAATACAAAATGCATTGAAGTCTTTTACTAACATACCGCAATAGATAAACTACATTAAGTGCTTGAGTGTTATATCCGGCAAATAAATACAAGTGCTTTAGACGGTGTAATGATTGCAGCTCTTTACAAATTGAATGTTTTGTATATAAAACAAAATCTGGGGTAGGATAAGACTGACCGTGAGTTTTAATGCCCGTTTTTCTCATGTTTCTACGCATTTGCATGTGGACGTGGCAGAAAAATAATTGTAGAATCTTGAAGCAAGAAACTAATTGATTTGTAGGTTTGGCGTTCATAACCGCCACATTGTGATCAATAAATGATTTGACCTTGAGTATACGATGTTAGAAACAGGAAAATGATGTTTAAAACTGTGAAATTCCATGTCATGTTGATAAATGATGGAGGTTGCTGCTTAGCAACAGACGCCGTCTGTTTTGACGCCGTCAACTTAAACTACCTACGCACCAACTACGCACATAATGCCGCGTGTTATTTTCATCTGATCCTATTATTTCTTTTTATAAAGAACAAGACACCAATAAACAAAATTTAGTTTTACCTTTAAATAAGAAGGATGAAGGTTGTCAATTTACGGTTTTGTATTGATAACGCTGATAATAAAATATGGACTCGATGTGTTCAAAACCTCAGTGTTAGCAAAGCTTCTTGACGACTTCAAATTACTTCATGGGTGCTGATGAACGGCTGCTTGTTGAGTGTTTTTGAAATAAAAATATGAGTATTGTTTAGAAAACAGGGTTATCGTTGCCCACAGTTGGACTATACATCCATTCATCTATACAGTATAGCACCGTAGATCTCATGTTTATAGAACTTTTTTAAGTCGCCCATTAGGCTACCCTTACTTAACTAAAATCAACAAAAGATAAAATATCAGAAACAAAATCATACTGTTCAATATCCCAACAAGATACTCTTCAATTATTTCTTTTCAAAGACATCGAAAACATTTCCTCTTTACATAGGTGATCACCTAAACACAAAAGCAATTTCAATTGTAAGGTTGACAGGCCCGTATTTACCTTCCCAGGCAAATCGTTCTCGACGACGGGATAGCCGAAAGCATATGAATTTATAATAAATTGAATACTAAGCCGACCACTCCGGGCCTTAAGCCACTGAATTTATTCAGGAATACTGCCTCAGGACAAAAGGACTACAAGACGCTAAGTACATGGAAGTGGCATAAATGTTTTAGGTCAAATAAAGAAACGAAAAAGGCGTTGCTGAGTTTTCGTTTAAAAATAATACTTGCTTCATTACCTAAGAGCAGGATTTTATTTATTATTGACTTATACTTTGTATCAGCAAAAATTAATAACAACTTAGAAGATTAATTACTGTGCCACTGAGTGGCCCTGTCATACTTGACATAACTCATTAATAAAAGAAAAATATTTAGGTAATCTAGTGTGGTAGCGCCATCTACCTTCCTACCTATAACTAATCGCATCAAGGTCAATCGTTCCACGTCTAGTGCGAGCGATACCATATTTCCGTCCCACTCTATCCCACTCCCTGGAAGAGGCACTGCCTTCGCCTGATTCGTCGCCGCGATCGTGGACGCGAGTGACAGTCCAGAACATTCCGCTCGCTGAGAACGCCGTCTCGTTCGTATGGCGCCGCATCGCTGTATGTGATTTATTACCGCATATATAAACCGCTCGCAAGTGGGAGTGACGGTGAATTGAAGTGAAAACAAGCAGCTGCATCACGAAACCACCAGGAGACTGCCCTACGGAAACGAAGAAGGTTGTATAAGGTAAGTGCCCTCCATCCTTGAAATATCCTATACCCACTCAATCACCCCTTCCCGTAACCATCTCCTAGGCGGCGAAGAACCGCTATCCTCTGTATACAGTCCATTTCCTTCTCCAAGTCGCCTAGAACCCGAACCCTACGGTTTCGGTGTAACGCCGAACCATTTTTTTGATCCATACGAGTCGGATTCATTTACGTTTTTATACTTTATATCGCTATACCTAGGCAGTTATAGGACCTAGCTATACTCCTAATATATTCACATAACCGTCACATGGTTATTTCCGCCCGCATCAGTAGGTAAACTTTTATGTAGCTACCTACTTATTAAAATTATTAATTCTGGAACTATCATAGTTGTCTTATAAATCTCATATTTCAAGCAACTTTCAATCCCTCAGTTCTAAAGTGTTGCCTACTTAGCCTACTAATAGATACATTAGATATTCTTATTTTGTTTCGGTCTCATTAGCTTATACTTACGTAAGCATGTCACAACAAAAGAAGTCACGCGTGTCGGAAGACAAAGAGATGACAATCTTAGAAGCAAAACGCAATATTTTATTTGAGCGCATTCAAAACATCTATGAACGATCAAAAACCGCATCTATGTCTGACAGTAATAGTGAAGCATTTCTCAGTTATTGTATAACAGTAGATAGTATTCGAACAGATTTTCATAAGTTGTTAGACGATTATAACGCAAGATTACTTTCTATCAATCCTGATGAAAAACCGAACTATCAGGCGTATACCTCATTCGAAGATCTTTATTGTATTATTAAGCGTATACAATCGCAATTGGAGGGTAAATGTTCGGCAGAGCCCGTTGCCCGCAAACCGAGATTACCGCCAATCGAGATTATGTCGTTTGACGGAGATATACGAAATTGGCCGTTATTCTATGCGAGTTTTAAGTCTACAGTGCACGATAATGGTTCTCTGACAGATGCTGACAGGTTGTACTATTTAATAGGTAAACTGTCACCGAAAGCCCAGTCCGTATTTGCAGGTGTCACACCCAGTGCTGAGAATTATCAGGTCATATTTCAGTCACTACTTGACAGATATCAGGACACGCGCGTCCTAGCGTCTACCTACTTTGACCAAGCTTTAAATCTCAAACTGTCCGGCAACGCGTCTGTCTTGAATTTCCAGCTGTTTATTGATAACTTCGTAACCGCGGTTAATTCTCTTAGGAATTTAAAATTAGAAGATCTTTCCGACTTTATGTTGCTTCAACTCGCTTTAAAAAAGTTTGACACTGATACAATTCGCGCATTCGAGATGACGGAACGCAATAATAAAATACCTACACTAGATAGTTTTATTTCGTTCATAAAAGATCAGTGTCGAATATTTCATAATACGCAGTCTGGTTCACCTGGCCCGTCTAACACTAACAGCAACAAACAAAGGTTGAATAAATCGCGAAATAGTAATAATAACTCGGTCCCTAATCCACAATCTTACGTAACATGTTCGGAATCTAATAGTAATAATTCACAGAAGTGTCTGTGCAGTAATATAGTGCACGACCATTACTATAAGTGTCCTACCTTTAATGATTTAAATCCAATTGCTCGTTTTAAATGCGTAAAAGATAGCAAAGCTTGCATTAACTGCTTAAGCATAAAACATAAAACAAGTAATTGTTCTAGTAAGACAAAGTGTCGATCATGTAATCAAAAACATCATACACTGTTACATTTCGATAAAAATAACCGGTTATCAAGTCAAGCCGCTAACCTTGACACACTCACGCCGCAAGTGCAGAACACGGTAGCTGCGCCTTCCACGCCTCACAATGAGATATCGTTGTGTACGACATCCATTGCGCGGGCGGCACGCACGCGCGGACGGCCTTCGCGCGCTTGTAGTGATCAGAGCAGTGCTAGGCCGCCATGTATGGCGTCTAAGACTGTTCTGTTAGCGACAGCGCAAGTTATCATATATGATGTCAATGGGTCGCCGCACATGGTACGTTGTCTGCTAGATAGCGCATCTCAGACCAATTTAATAGCGTTAGAATTGTTCAAACGCCTCGGATTATGGAATAACTTTAAAAATACGAACTCAATAATCCGAGGGATAGGCGGTTCAGAAAAACATTGCAAGGGTTCCGTAGATATTAAAATACATTCGCGTTTTGATAGGAATATTAATTTTAACATTTCTTCGCTTATCGTGGAGCGTATCACGGACGCATTGCCGAACGCTAATGTAGACGTAGCATCACTCACTCATCTCGAGTCATTGCCGCTAGCCGACGTGGAGTTTGCGAATCCGGCAGGCATTGATCTTTTGATCGGAGCTTCAATATTTCCGCACTTGCTACTAACTAACATAGTACGTAGTGAGCGATATATTTACCGCCCGCTATTGAGACGGTACTTGGGTATGTGATTATGGGTACCGTACCTACGTTACATACTTCTCATTGTATTACGTCTTGTTGTTGTTCTGCTCTTCAAGAGATCAAGGTGGGTGCTAAAACTGTGTGTAAGATAAAGCACTAATTAGCTATGCTATGCTGTGCTATGCTACGCTATGCTACGCTATGCTACGCTATGCTACGCTATGCTATGCTACGCCATGCTATGCTACGCTATGCTATGCTAAGCTACGCTACGCTACACTATACTATACTACACATCCGCTTTGTATATAGATGACATTGCCTGTAATGTCATACCCGCTCCGCTAGCAATTTCGCTTTGTGAAGAGCTTATTCAGCTTTTCAAGCGAGGCCAGTTTGATCTTGTCAAATGGACAAGCAACTCTAAGGAGGTTCTCGCACGCATACTAGATTCTCATAAAGCTACTCCAGACATTGAGTTTGAGAAGACTGTACCGCATAAAGTTCTCGGTTTACGCTGGGATAAATCCTGTGATAGTTTTCGGTTTGACGTCTCACCGCCAGATGACAAGTGCACCAAGCGCACTATGCTGTCCACAGTACCTCGACTATGGGACATAATGGGTTTACATAAGTGTGGCTCCCACAATTTTGTACGCCAAGCTCTCGATCAAAGAGCTTTGGCTATCAAAGTGTGAGTGGGATGAAACACCCCCTGACCATATTGTCGTTGCTTGGGGCCAGTTTTGTATTGAGCTTACCGCGCTCAATCAAATTAATATTCCGCGTCATCTTGGGTTGGTAGATGGATGTACCATCAACTTAATAGGTTTCGCTGACGCCAGCGAGCGTGCTTACGGCGTAGTCGTATATCTGCAAGTCCGCATTGGTTCTAACTACTCGGTGCAGTTAGTTTGTGCCAAGTCTAAGGTCTCGCCTGTTAAAACCATTTCGGTTGCGAGACTGGAGTTGTGCGCGGCCCTTCTGCTGTCTCAGTTGCTCCGCAAGATTCAAGACACAGTTTTGCCCCACTACCCCATTACTAAAATATACGCATTTTCCGACTCCAAGGTAGTGCTCGCTTGGATTTATTCTTCTTCTCACCGCTGGCAGACTTTGTCGCCAACCCGTTAGCAAATTGATTGAACTTGTTCCCGCTACTTGTTTCAATCACGTCGCGGGTTATCGTACTCGTCTTTAGGAAGAACTTTCCATAGATCATATTGACTGGAAGTTTATTCCACCAGCATCACCACATTTCGGTGGATGTTGGGCAAGCATGGTCAAAGTAATTAAAACGCATCTCTTCAAAGTTATAGGTCAACAGATCCTCTCTTACGAAGAGCCTTTAACTGTCCTTGCACAAGTCGAGGCACTGATCAACTCGCGTCCGCTTCCAACTCAGGGAGATCTAGCCTGAAGTTGGACCTACCTCTTAGTTTAAGTATTTAGTTAGTAGTTTTCGCTAAAGTTAATTTAGATTAATTTTATTGTCATATCGCTGTCTTAGCCTATTGATGAGTTATGCGGTAGTACACCAAACATAGCTAAGTTCAATTCTATTTTTCTTAAAGGCAACCCTTTAGGGCCGGGGGGATATGGTAGCGCCATCTACCTTCCTACCTATAACTAATCGCATCAAGATCTATCGTTCCACGTCTAGTGCGAGCGATACCATATTTCCGTCCCGCTCTATCCCACTCCCTGGAAGAGGCACTGCCTTCGCCTGATTCGTCGCCGCGATCGTGGACGCGAGTGACAGTCCAGAACATTCCGCTCGCTGAGAACGCCGTCTCGTTCGTATGGCGCCGCATCGCTGTATGTGATTTATTACCGCATATATAAACCGCTCGCAAGTGGGAGTGACGGTGAATTGAAGTGAAAACAAGCAGCTGCATCACGAAACCACCAGGAGACTGCCCTACGGAAACGAAGAAGGTTGTATAAGGTAAGTGCCCTCCATCCTTGAAATATCCTATACCCACTCAATCACCCCTTCCCGTAACCATCTCCTAGGCGGCGAAGAACCGCTATCCTCTGTATACAGTCCATTTCCTTCTCCAAGTCGCCTAGAACCCGAGCTCTACGGTTTCGGTGTAACGCCGAACCATAGTGATTTACTAGAATGTCTGTAGTTATTTTTGTAACACAGCTCTAAAATTGCAATACGATTAACTAGGGTAACTAAAAAAGATCTCAGTTTGCCAATGTGATTTCAGAAGTCAGATCTCGTAGAAATCCACAACCGAGCTTTGAGGTTTGTTTGAATGGTGAAAGACTAATTTATAAAAAGAAAATAACTCGATGTTGAAGATCGACAATTAGTGTTACAGTTTAAGGTACGTTGATGGATAATCCTTGAAACACCTTGGACTAGGTAGGCCACTCGAAGACGCAGCCAAGAGCTATTTATTCCTAACTGTTATGCATATATGTATTTTAAAGCCTCTGACGTCGAAATACAAATGATGTTACCATGGAACAAAATTACAAGAAATATTGCCTTGAAAAGCTTTTGCAGCAAGAGACATTATTCATAGCAAATAATAGACTACTACCAACCTTTCTGCAATATTTTATTTGCCCTTCCTACCTCTTTCATAGGCGTGTTCTTCGTTGTTATTAATTTTACGATGTTTTTTATATAGTTAGTTCAAGTGATCATCATCAGCCTTTAACAGTCCATGGGGATGCATGGGAGCGCAACAACAACTTAGAGCTCCCAGCCAACCTCAACTGCCCGTGGTGCATCCTGCCGACCAGCGAACGAGGCTCTGGCGACCGACTAACGGCGGTATAACCGTTGCAAATAGGCGTAGCTAAATATAATAGATGGGTGACGGGCAGCAGCGTCACCGGTGCGAGAAGCCACGCCCTACGATCACCAACACGCATGCCCAGCTTGGAGATTACGGGCAAAACCTCAATGGCACACACGCTTACGCAACGGCCCCCAGTTCCCGATCGCCCCGCTATTCCTGGCCAAGGCGGCGGACATGGTAACGGCGGGGCAGGGGGTGCGAAGAATCCCCGGGTTACGGTAGGCCGCCAACACCGACCGACCATGGCTACGTATAACGGACGCACGCTACGGCTCGACGAACATCTGGGACAACTCGAAGAGGAACTGAAGTACATAAGGTGGCATGTTTTGGGATTATGCGAGGTCCGGGGAGAGGGAGAGGATACCGTTACCCTAGATTCAGGCCATCTTATGTACTTCAGGAGGGGAGACCAGCCATCCCAAGGCGGGGTTGGGTTCCTGGTCCATAAGGTCCTCTCTGACAACATTTTAGAAATCTCCAGAGTGTCGACAAGGGTAGCATACCTTGTGATCAGACTCACCAAGAGATATACTCTCAAAGTTATCCAAGTGTATGCACCGACTTCGGCATACTCGGATGATGAAGTAGAAGAAATGTACGAAGACATTTCCAGGGCCTTACACAACACCCAAAAGGCCCACTTTAATGTTGTTATGGGGGACTTCAACGCCAAAGTGGGAGTACATACTTGCGGCGAATCGGTAGTAGGACCACACCGATTTGGTAGGAGAAATCATAGGGGGCAGATGCTCGTCAACTTCTTAGAGAAGGAGGGGCTGTTCTTAAGAACTCATTCTGTAAGAAGCAGCCTCAAAGAAAGTGGACGTGGCGAAGCCCCGACACTATGACAAAAAATGAGATTGACTTCATTATGGCGGACAAAAGGCGAATATTTAGGGATGTCTCCGTGATCACTAGGTTCAACACCGGAAGTGATCACTGACTTGTACGAGGCACTCTGAATATCGATTATAAGCTTGAACGCGTTCGCCTTATGAAGTCTACCCTCCGGCCAAATTTCCTCCAATCCGTGGTTGGATCTGAAACATTCCAGCTAAAACTGGAAAACCGGTTTGCTGCCTTGGAAACCGCAATAGACGCAGATATGGACCAGGAACTCGATAAAGTAGTGGAAATCCTTCGGGATGAGGGGACGAAACTCTTTAAGACGCAGCACACCGGCAGGAGATCTCAACTTTCGCGAGAATCTCTGCAGCTCATAGAGATGCGACGAGAAAACCCGGCAAGCACTTCGTCAGATCTAAATAAAAAGATCTTCAAGCTGGTAAGACGCGACCTCCGTAGCTCCAATACACGCTCTATACAAGATGCGATCGAGCGAAATCGGGGGTCGAAAGTTTTTACTCAGCATTTAGGTCGAAGTCATCTGACAAAGCTGACCACGTCAGACGGGAAAGTCGCCAATTCTAGACCGGAGATTCTTGCGGAGGTTCAGAGCTTCTACGGCAACCTCTACACCTCGAAAGCGTCCCGTCCCCAACCCGACTCCGAGGATCTAAGAGCCACTTTAACCCGCCACTTCACGGAAGAGTTGCCAAACGTCAGCCAAGACGAAATCGTGGTGGCCCTGAGGCAGCTTAAAAATGGAAAAGCCCCCGAGAAAGATGGAATTACGACGGAGCTGCTAAAGGCAGGTGGAAAACCTATACTGGTGCAGCTCCAACGCATATTTAATTCTGTCCTGTTCTCGGGGAGAACTCCAAGGGCGTGGAGCAAGAGCATAGTCGTTTTGTTCTTCAAAAAGGGAGACAAAACTCTGTTGAAGAACTATCAACCGATCTCGCTCTTGAGCCACGTCTATAAGCTGTTTTCCAGGGTCATCACGAACCGTCTCACGCGTAGACTCGACGAGTTTCAGCCGCCCGGAAAGGCCGGTTTTCGAAGAGGGTATGGCACCATAGACCAAATCCACACAGTGCGGCAGATTGTACAGAAGACAGAGGAGTATAATCAGCCCCTGTGCTTAGCGTTTGTGGACTATGAGAAGGCCTTTGACTCCATCGAAACCTGGTCTGTTCTGGAGTCTTTGCAACGGTGCCAAATAGATTGGCGGTACGTCCAAGTGCTGAGAGGTCTGTATGACGCCGTGACTATGACCATCCAAGTACAGAACCAGCAGTCTGAATCTATCCACCGGCATCGAGGTGTGAGACAAGGGGATGTTATCTCCCCCAAATTGTTCACAAATGCAATGGAGGATATTTTCAAGACGCTGCACTGGAAAGGACGCGGTATTAACATAAACGGCGAGTACCTCTCACACTTAAGATTTGCAGACGATATCGTTATCGTAGCTGAAACCATGCAAGACTTGCAGTATATGCTGAGCAGCCTAGCTGATTCTTCTGCTCGCATCGGTCTCCGGATGAACTTGGATAAAACCAAAATAATGTTCAATGAACATGTCTCTCCGGAACCGATTATCCTAAACGGGGTCCCTCTCGAAGTTGTTCAGGAGTACGTCTACCTTGGGCAAACCTTGCAATTGGGTAGAAACATCTTCGAGAGGGAGGCTTGCAGAAGAATACAGCTTGGCTGGGCGGCATATAGGAAACTCTGTCGAGTGTTTTCGTCATCCCTACTGCAAAGCCTTAAGACAAAAGTCTTCAATGAGTGCGTCCTACCCGTTATGACTTACGGTGCCGAGACGTGGACACTGACGGTGCGACTAGTCCACCAATTTAAGGTCGCTCAGCGAGCTATGGAGAGGGCTATGCTCGGAGTTTCTCTGAAGGATCGAATTCGTAATGAAGTGATCCGACAGAGAACCAAGGTAATCGACATAGCTCAGAGAATTAGCACGTTGAGTGGCAGTGGGCTGGTCACATCTGTCGCAGAACCGATAACCGATGGAGTAGCCGTGTTCTAGAGTGGAGACCGCGCCTTGGCAAACGTAGTGTAGGACGCCCTCCGGCTAGGTGGAGTGACGATATACGCAAAGTGACTGGCAGCGGCTGGACACGAAGAGCCGAAAATCGGGCTCAGTGGCGTGCCATTGGAGAGGCCTATATCCAGCAGTGGACTACGGCAGGCTGATGATGATGATGATGATGAATCCGTCACCACACGGAACGGTTAGTTCAAGTGTTATGTTTAATTCTAAAATGAAACAACAAAATCTGTTATAGTAATATCTTCTTGGGTTTACGCGAATGTTACACATTGAAATTAAACTACAGTTAACGGATTTTATCGCGTTATATTGGTTTTACTTAGTTATTACATTTCAACCGAATGAGCTAGAAATTACATTTTTAATTTATTACTAGCCGACGCGACGTTTCCAATTCTTTACAGGATTCATGGTCACGACAGATTGAGGTGTGATTTGTCTTATTCTTGAATGCATAAGTTATCTTTCGGGGAGATGGGCCTCGTTAGCCTTGGTTAGCAACCTGTCTAGGAGAAGGAAAACTCCGAAATTAAACCAACTTTCAGGGAGCATACCCGACACAAAACCCCGATCTAAGGTGTAAACCGACCCGTGCCGAGAGATTCGTGGCCAGAGGGTAAGCTGGTCGCAAACGGAGGGTGCCTGTGTTGGTGGTCACAGGGCACACGTGATATTCCGCCTTACCCCCTTAAAGGGCTCTATGGGGATGGACATTTAAAAACCCTAATTCTCGTGGGAACGCAATGGGAACAATAAATAATATTTCCTCACACGGCGGCGACGCGGTTCGCAACCCATCACGTCTCGTTTCCCGCGAGGGCGAAAAGCGGCCTACGGAGAGCTGGTTTGCATCATTGAATGTTGGAGGAGGAATGAACGGCAAATTGGATGAAGTATGTCAGATGATGGATGATAGAAAGATTGATGTTCTTTGTGTGAATGAAACAAAAAGAAAAGGGTGTAAAACCACCAAGCATGGCGCATATACGGCGTATTGGTCTGGGGTAGATAGTACCACCAGAGCCTGTAAGGGAGTTGGTGTAATACTGTCTGCGCGAATGAATGAGTGTGTAAAAGAGTTTGAATGTGTAAATGCTAGGCTACTGTGGATGAGAATGAAAGTAGGACTTACTCGTCTCTTTATTGTGGGGGTGTACGCCCCGGTCAATATAGTTACGGGTATGTCACAACATGAGCAAGACGAAAGGCAGGAGTTTTGGGAGAGTTTAAGAGAGATTTTGAGGAATTGCAAGGATAATGAAAGATTGATCTTGTTAGGGGATTTCAATGGATGGGTGGGAGTAAAGCGAGATGGATTTGAAAGGGTGTTAGGTGCATTTGGTGATGAGAGTGTGAACGAGAATGGAAAAGTACTGCTTGAGATTTGTTTGGAGTGGAGCCTTTGTGTGACAAACACCATGTTTGATCATAAAAGGATACATATGTATACGCGAGAGGCGAAAAATGTTAGAAGAAGTATGATTGATTTTGTGATAGTAGATGAACGATTGAGAAAGAATGTGTTGGATACAAGAGCATATCGAGAGATCGGCATCCACACAGACCACTTCTTGGTGTTGAGCCGGATAAGTGGGCTCTTTAAAGGATGGCGACACCGAGACGTAATGAAAATAGGGTCTTGGAAAGAATTAAGGTAGAAAATCTACAAGAGAAAGATGTGAAAGATGAGTATAAACGAAGATTGATAGCAAAATTTGAGAGGTTCGATTGCATAAATGATATGGAAGAATTATGGCAGGCCTTTAAAAAAGAGGTAGTATGTGTAGCGTCTGAAGTATGTGGTGTGATCAAGAGAAGGAAACCACCTAGTTGGACCACCTAGTTGGGTTATTGACTTACAAATATAAAATCTTTTAAAAATACAAACAATTAAATAATAATTATTAAATATAATTTAGGCGTTATTTTACATAGCCAAAAAATTTAAGTAAAATACTTACAAAAAGCCATATTACTGTAGTGATATACAAAACGGCTAGCCTGCAATACCACGGCAGATAGGTAATCAACGTTGGATAAACAGTAGTGCCGCCTGCGAGAAGAGTCATGGGCAGTCTGTAGACTTCAATGGCCTGGGAAAGTTATTAAACTGTGAATAAAGTAATACGTTCTACAACTACTACATAATTATGTTTTAATTCTCATCGAATTCTACTGCATAACTCTTACTATTGATTTGAAACAGTTCATCTCCCAGAATAGCAAGGTTGCAAAGTGCCAGTAAATCCATAATATAATGCCAATTTTTACACTTGATTCAGTTTAGCTAGTCTCAGATAAATATCATACAAAATAATTTAGCGGGTCTTAATCGCGTTAACTTATTTAAGGTATAAATACCTATTTGTTTCCGACGTTTCGCTCGTCTTGCACCCAGCTTGGTCGCGGAGAGACTCAGAAAAATAGTTTAGTCGATTGAGAATTAATTTTCTGTTATATTTATTATTTAAAAAGATGTTTCTTGTACAACCGAAAAGGACACAATATTCAACGCCCAAAAAAGGTGCCTTAGATCTATGTTTTGTCTCAAAGTTACTGATAGTTGTAAACCGTATTTTAAGCAATTCAATATACTCACAATGCCATGTATTTATATATTGGAAATAGCTTCGTTTGTTAAATCCAATCCAAATTTATTTCCTCGTCTATCAGACGTAGCACCTAGAAATAGGCGAGATAATAGCAAATTGTGTCTGCACACGGCTCGGACAACACTTATGCGCAAAAGCATTTTTTGTATGGCTCCAGTTATATACAATAAACTCCCTAAGAGTTGGAAAACACTTACCACAGAAGCTTTTAAAAGTCAAGTGAAATCGCTATTAATGACTAAAGCATATTATAGTGTCACAGAGTTTTTGAACGAATCAATATAAATAAAATATTATTTACACCAGCTCCAATTATTATTGTTATAATATGTATTAATAAATTGTAATAATCCAATGAATTAATATATGTTTATAAAATTGACATTAGATATAATTGTTGACTTTATTATTGTGCGTAACTTAAAATTATTATTAATTGATTTGACATTTATTTCATTACTTTTATACATGACATTTTGTTTTTTCTTAATTTTTATTTTATGTTTATATTCTTTGATTGACTCTTATTTGTTTATTCAAAAATTTAAATTTAATTGAATTATTAATAATTAATTAAGTATAACATTCCTCATAAAATTTGCACGCCACAAGTTATGGCAAACATGTATGAACCAATACACTGTAAGATCTTGCATGCACACCAATGTATGTATACAACATGTTTATGCAAATAAATATCATTCATTCATTCATTCATTCATTCATTCATTCATTCATTCATTCATTGTAAAACAAACATCTTTTTTATTCTAACTGTAAGAATCTCCACTTAAATAGTGCCATCAAAAATTTGTCATTTTTACAAACAAGTACAGTTCTGCTTGTAGCTTTGGTGAGCTCATTCACAATGCCTTTACAAAAGTTTATGAAAAACAAGAACGGCCGAAACCAAAACCTATCGAGATTGTTCGGAAATCTATGCGTTCACGGTACGAGTATAAACATACCACAAAAATAAATCTAAATATGAATGTCGAATTATTTTCGGTCTCATTATAAACAAAGTACTTAACGATAAAATTGTTATTGAAACGCCTTTTGTCGACAGCAGGTTATTGGCGTCCTTACAACGTTTTCCTCGACATATATAGCGAGCTCTACGCGCATATAGCAATGTTGCTGTCATTTGAACAAGCGGCTTCGCGAAGTAATCAGTTTATATTTTACTAACGATCTGATAAATAAATAGTTTTGCTTTAGGAAAGTAATAATGTAAAAAAAAAATTCAGTGTAAAAATGCCTATAGAAATCTTTAATGTGCTCTACATTTTCTAATGTATATTAAATAGAGTGAAACAAATATGCAATTATTGAACTCGAATAGGCTAAAAGATATTTTGATTCAGTAAAATTTTGATAACAAAAAATAACTTGGAAGCTAATTAATATTAGTACAAAACATGTAAACATACAATTTACATGCAGCTAAAGATCATCCAATCATATTTAAAGAAGGCAAGATGGTTTCAAAAGTTTATGAGTTAAATACGATTCCAATCGATACCGAAACACCAAATATTGATAGTTGTGAAAAAGTGAAATCAACGGAAGATGACGAAAAGCAAGACAGTTTGGAAAGTGTATTAAGTGATTTAAAACTGTCTGGACGCTACCATTTGAAGTTTTTGTTTCTTATAAGTCTACTTGCAATCACCAGTAGTCAACATAGCATTAATTACATATTTGCTATTGAAAATGTCGATTACAGGTATGTAGTTTACTATAAGACTGCCTCGTTGGTCTCGCTGCATAAATGTGCGCGTGGGATTGGGAGGTCTCGGGTTCGATTCCCGGGTCGGGCAAAGTGTTATTGGGTTTTTCCGTTAGGAAATTCTTAGTAGCAGCATGGAGTCTGGTAATGTGCCCGGTACGGCAATAGGCTCACCCACTATTACGTGCGGCCTAAAAAGTCATGGTGAAATGTGGGTGTAATATTACACCTCTGCCTACCCCTTCGGGGATACAGGCGTGAGTCTATATATAAAAAAAGTTTACTATTCTATAAAAACATCTGTATAATTAAACCGTCTATTTGTGTTTTTGTAAAGACAAGGTCATTTTTTTAGTTAAGTAATTACTATTGAAACAATTTACAGGTGCAAAAATGTAAACTGTGGCGTCGCAGATTTATCAATACTAAAGGCAAATTCAAGCATAGATTTAAAATGTCATAAGTACGAATTATTCCATCAGAATGATACCTGTTCCGAAGATAATTTTGATTTGTCGAGTGTCACTGATTGCTCTGAGTGGGAGTACAAAAAACCAAACAGTTTTGTGGCTGAGGTAAGTTTGCTTATGTATTTTTCACTGTATGCTTCGACAGTTAGTCTGTTGATTGTTGATGGGTCTTGGATTCGATTCCACTACAGGACAACTCGTTTTTACCGATTATTGCGTGTATTTATCTATAAACTATAAAGTTAACAGGTTACTTATTAAAATCCCTACCTATGTTGGGATCAGTTGTAAGCGTGATTTGTTCTAAAATATTATTTTTAACCATAACTTTATTTACCTCACTGTATGTAACAGTCACTGATTGTTGCTAATGTTCACCTCTGTATGTATTATTTCTGGGTGCCAAAAATTCACACTTTTCATCTTCTGCAAGACGATACATACAGACTTCCTACTACTTTTCAGAATTTATCGAAACTGATAGCTAGAATAATGAGAACTACTAAACTTACCAAGTAGCCAGCTAAATAATTTACGCTGTGCTACTGCATTTTTTACACATGACGAGATACAACGTATTTTTATTAAACGGACACAAGAAACGGCATGTGAATTTATGTAATCGAATTTTTAATAGGTGATGATGATGATTGCTAGAACATATTATTATGATTGACTTCCTGTTTGAAATATAAAATAGACTTGTAGTCAGATAAAAATAAAGTTGTATGTCATTTTTTTTTCTAGTTTAACCTTGGGTGTCAAGACTGGAAGCGAACGCTGGTGGGAACTATGCACAGTATTGGCTACATGCTTGGTTTACTACTGATTGGGCCTATGTCAGACAAGTAAGATAAAATTACTTAGTAAAATATCGCGGCGATAGCCCAGTGGCGTTCGTAACGGACTGCCGAGACTGCTCGATCCTCGGGTACCCCGGGCACACACCTCTGACTTTTCGAAGTTATGTGTGTATTAAAATTGTTAATTATCGGTCGCTTAATAATGTGCCCGGTAGATGGCAATAGGCTCGCCCCCTATTTGGTATCATCATCAGCCTTTAATAGTCCACTGCTGGACTAGGCCTCTCCTTTGAAAGAAGCGGGTTGGTATAGGGTTTGTATCAAATTTCCTTCTCTTACAGTGCTGTTCTCTGCATGATATACTCCCTCTGTCGGCTCTTACGACACCCATGGGATGATATGGGGTGATGACAATTCGTATTCTTAATCCGTCACCACACGGACAGTATTAGACGGATATTTGGTATATTGGGACCGAAACACAACTGGCGAAGTGTGGGTGTATAATACACTTCTGCCTACCCCTTCGGGGATAAAGGCGTGAAATTATGCTACTTAGTAAAATTAGTCGTGAACATCATAGACAGGCGTTACAAATAATCAGTACTCTAAAATAAACGGATACTGGGAATCATAAAAAACCATGTAATATCGCTATCCCTTTGGGTTGCGGAGGTCATACCGCTGTCGCTCTGTGGAAAAGCTGATATTCCATCTAATCTGATTAGGCCAGTAAGCGAACCCCGGGCTCCAAGGCGTGTAAGTCTCGGATACAAGCAGGATAACGCTAGGATGATGATGACTTGAAACCTAAAAACTTAAAGCAAAAAGACAAATTCACCTAATAGTACAGCGTGTAATAAGTTAGAAGACGTACATCATTTGCTGCCGGATTGTGTCAAGAACAAATAAGAGCGAGAAGCATTCATCAGCGACTTCTGACTGAATGTACGCAGTGTTGGACTGGTTCATACAATTTTGGCGGAACCTAGGTCCCAGATCGCGAAGAAATTGTGTAATTTAGTGACAAGCTTATGTTAATAATAATGCTTGTCACTAAATTGAAAAAAATATTAAAATGACACCTCAACACTGTACTTTAATAGTTTAAGTAATTTAGTAAGTAATTAATTGATGTATGATTAGGATAAGATACGATGGCGTTTGCGTATTCGCACGAATAACAACCCCAAAAAATAAAGAATAAAAACAAGCGCATTTTTAGGATAACTCACAAACTACTCGTCAGATTTTGAAAATGGGACCACACGAGAAGCATCGGCATCCAAATAATCATCAAAGTCGGTTCACCTAGTAAAAAGTGCTGAAGTAACACAAAAACATTGACGAATTAAGAACGTCCTCATTTTTTAAGTCGGTAATAAACAGAAGTGGTTGTATAAAGGGTTTTTAATTGATTATTCATAGGTTTTCAATTATTTCTCTTTCGATGAAATTTCATATTGGTTGGGGTTTTAAAGGCCATACAGTTACTTAACAACATTTCTTGTATTTTAGATATTATAGATATCATTCGAGTTTTGGTGTTACGCGTGTATGTTGGACCTAGAGTGCGTGCATGTGTGCAGGCGATGCAATTTATTTTAGAATAAAATTTACATACATAACGTCACGCCTTTTGTCCCCGAAGGGGTAGGCAGAGGTGTATTACGCACCCACACTTCACCAGTAATGTTTCGGTCCCGGGTCTCCCTTGTTTGACCGAAAGGAATTTGACAAATTTTCACTTCCCAAAAAATTTTTCGCGTAATTTCATTTGCCAAATTATTACTTAGCAAAAAATCTATTCACAATTTTTTTTAACGCAAACCTAATTTCAGGAAATGAAAGTTTAAACTATAACTTGTTTACCAACTAGTACTTTTACCATTTTTATTTAGTCAAATATTTCAGTTGGTATAACGGAGTTTTTACGCAAAATCAATAATTATCCTAATCTAAATAGTTCAGTTCCGGGTAACCTACTAAAAACAATCTCTTTTTATATTAATTCAAGTCGTTTCTGGCACTCGCCTGCCGCTATCGCGGCACCGCTCGCTTCGCTCGCTCGGCTCGTGCGTAGGAGAGGTCACAGTTCTAACCTAACCTAACCATTTTTTTAATAATTAACGTACTCTAACTACTACCATAAATTAACTAATATCACCAAACAATTATTGTCTGAAGATTGTTTGCTGTGATAAATCATTTGATTAAGGCGCTGTTATACCTCAGAAGCTGTGAAACACCTTATTTTTCGTCGCGCATCTAGCCATAACGGTACATATTACAAACTAGCAAAAATTAGAGCTTAAAGTCAAAAGACTGAACAAAAGACTTTTGAAAGAATTTTTCATGTACGTAAAATAGAATCACGGTAAAAAAATCACAAAGTCGAGGCAGAAAATAATCTTTCGTCTCACTGTTTGCAATATTTTGATCGTAATTTGTCATATTTTATTTGATAATATTGTAGGAAATCTAATGAACTAAAGAATTACCTAATTTATTTTCATATATTACGTGTATATTTTATAAAATTAAATAAATCTGCCAAACGTCTATGATTTTGACGCTCGTTAGATCCAATCAGTATCAAACGCTTCAGCAATTTAAACCTTATTGGCATAAGCGGTGTACTGAGTGTCAGTTGCTAGTTTACGCCCCGCCCAGACCTCATCATTCGGCTATGAGCCCTGTGAGAGACAGGTCATGTCGCTCGCGTCTCCGCTGCACGAAATTTTACGTAAACCTGTTTGTTATTATAATACGCCGATTTGAGTTCGTAATTTCATGTTTTATGTTATAGACTGAATACTTTGAATCAAATAGGCTTTTCATGTAACTATGGGCACATATAATTAGGACCTAAGTTTATACTCTTGTTGCGTTTAATGTGTTATTGTTTCTGTGCTTATAAATATATAATTAGAAGAATAAAATATGGACAATAAGAGAAATGAAGTTCTACGAAGGATTTGTACAAGAAAGCGTCGTAATAAAATAGAAATTCATCCATGGCCAAGTGATTATGAAATATGTAACATTTTTACACAAATTATTTTCATAAGAGTCTTTTATGACTAACTATGTTACTTATATATTATCGATTATGCATAATATAATTATATAAATTATTCTCACAATACATAGCTTCCACAGTTTTCAATTTTTGAAAGAGTAATAACATAAAATTGAATCATTTTATGTACCTATATTTCAAATTCATTAGCTTGTCAGAGCGCCTGGAGCGCTAAGATGCCGCCATGGGGAACAATAATGATGACAGCGCTAATATGGCGCTCCGCAATCCGCACACAAACGGTAACGAATGTTGTATTATTGTGTTTTGAACATAAACCTTTTTAGGTACAGTCAGCATCAAAAGTTGATGACCACATTTAGATTTTCAATATCGCTGTACACCATAATACACCTAAATTGCTCAACATGACAAGCGCCAGAAATGAATGATTGTCTTAAAAGGGCATAAGTAGGTGAACATGACTTTTCAAAAGTAGCTAAACCTTTGAGCTAAACAAAGTTATGGTAAAAAAGCATAACACCACGTCAGCAGTCATTCGGCCAGTACGGCCAGTGACGTCCGAGAACTAAATAAAGGAGGTCGTTACATTTGATAAACTAATGTGATTAATTATATTATTATTAAAGTATTATGAAGTAAATAATTTTATATAATATTATATTTTATATAATCTACTTTTAAGCTAATACAATATTTTATAGATGATAAGTAATGGCAACCGCAATGGTCTACATTCGATACAAAATAATAATTAAGTAGAAATATTATTTTACATTCAAGGGTAAACAGTTTTACAAAGAATAGAATTAAAAAAGAATTTATGTGAATTTTGAAAATGAGTCATATGTAGGTATATAGGGGGTCTACCAAGAGTTTGTTTTTCAAACAAACCACGAGTTTTGCACGCGATCGTTACGGAAGTTTCCTGCATGTGAAATAAATTATACAAGTATTTTTATCCAGTGAAACATGTCAAAATAATAGTAGTTTAATTCATCAATTAATGTTAAAACTTAATTTTACATTTTTTTATCGTCAATTTATTGATAATAAGTATTCTACTTGACAGCAAAACACTATGACGTCACTATATCATATTTCATACAAAACCCTTGACAAAGGTCGTTTTTGACATTTAATTAAAAGTGCTTGATTTGACTATTTGGAAACAACCCTATTTCCATAGATTTTCTAAAAGCGCCCTTATCGGATAGTAGCGATCGATAGAGAGCGCATTAAGGAAATGTATGAAAATTGTTCCCGTCAAAAGGCAGCGATAGCCGAGTGGAGATACCAACAGGCTGCCATGCAGAGCGTTTCGGGTTCGAATCCACGGCGCGCACCAATGACTTTTCGGAGTTATGTGCGTATTGAATTATTAATTATCGCTTGTCCCGTGCCTCGGAGAGCACGTTAAGCCGTCGGTCCCGGTTGTCATGAAGATCTTTGACAGCCGTTACAGGGCGTCAGTACCTTCTAAATAAACTGACACTGGTCTAAACCATGGAATATCGCTATCCCTTCGGGTTGCAGAGGTCAGACAGGCAGTCGCTCTGTGGAAAAGCTAATATTCAGCCAAATCCGGTTAGACTAGTAAGCGGACCCCAGATTGAAACTGGGATAACGCTAAGAGAATGATGATGAAAATTGTTCCCGTCGACTAGCCTATCATCACCGTGTAAATTTCGTACTAGACCCTCGGATTGGGTTCTAATTCAATCGTAACTATAAAAATCATAAACTAAGTCGACGGTATGAATTTGTACGGAATCTGCGTGATTTTTGAAACTTATTTTCAAAAATCTTATTGCTTTACGAATAAGGTTACAATTCAATCGAACTAAAAAATCTATAATTACGTCGATGGTATAAATTCAAACTGATGATTCTAAATGTTTTCGGATGTTATAACGATCAGCAATTTTTGACAAAATGGTGTTCAGTGACCTTTGACAAGTAGTGTTCAGTTAGTTTTGAACTTTATTGATGTTCATTCAATACTGGCGCCCTTATTGTTGAGCGATTTATGGGTGATACTATGTTCATTGATTTTGAAAATCTGAATGTGGTCATCGACTTTTGATGCTGACTGTACATCGGGTAAAACTTTGATTATTCATAAACTATTAAGTATGTCTCAGTACATCTAATATCTTTTTAATTTCTAAAATCAATCATTTATAAGTAAGCAGGTGACTTCTCTATTTGCTATAACACAAGATATAGTATTTTTTTAATAATAAAGTACGTAATTAATTATCATTATTGTAATTACAGTGAAGTTAAAGATTTTGCAACGTCTTACACACATTTGACTTCAGTCATTCCTAACACGATCTGTTCAAGAGCTAGCCAAGAAATGCCAAACAATTTTTTTAACAAATTTGACTCAAATTCCGTAGTGATAAGCAAAAATTACAAAAGGGAATTGCGTAAGAATATGTTGACAGATTGAAATTTTTGTATAGTGGTAAAAAGAAGAGATAACAGCAGTAAAGCCAACTTAGTGAAATATATTTTGTACAAATAAAATATTTGCAATGTAAAATCAGTTGCGCATGGAATCTAAAATGAACAACTGGCTTTGCAACAACTGGCGAAGCAAGAAAATGTAACAATCGAGCCTTGTGGATTATTCGATTATTGGTGCCACGCCAGATGGATTAATAGGTCCAAACACGATTGTGGAAATTTAATGTTCTAAAGTTGCCTATAAGAATGGCCTGGAGAATAGTATAAGAGCAAATAAAATACAAATATGGAAACATGATAAAAAAGTGAACTGACTAGTCTAAACAAATATTGTAATTGTTATTACCAAATTCAGGGGTAACGCCACGTTACACGCAAACAAAAGTGTTTATTTGCTGTGTGGAATGGCGAAAGTATACCACTAAAAATAGAAATTATAGAAAGAGATGATGTTTTCTGGGAGAAGAAAAGCTTGTGACGTTTTTTATGAATTGGCAGTTGCCTGAAATTGTTGATTCTCGTCAAGCTCAAGGGATGGCATTGCGAGATCACGGAGAGGAAAATGTTTCATCAGTGCTTGAAATTTCTACAATACCAAGCCGTAAAAGGAAAGTAAATGAAATCGTGAACAACAGCAAATAATAAGTATTGAAGCCTTATCACCTCTATCTCGAGAATAAAGAAAACCTGCCGGGTTGTAGCAGAGAGCTCACTTTTGATGAGCTGTAAACTCTGTATTTCGTTAATAAATGATAAATGAATATAAATAAATATCTTTTAATATTTATTTTCTTTGAAACAACACATTTTTGAAGCGAAAGAATTTTTTTATATTTTCCATCCAAACATGTATGACGAGAGCTAACGAAAAAGCAGTAACTCAAATTCTAATTCTATAACTTTTTAAGCGACATAGCAGTATCTCATGAATAAGGTATATCCACATATATTTTTGATGATTCATCTATTTTGAAAAATAATAATGGGTTTCAAAATGAGTCGCCTGAATTTGAGGGTATTGGTAGTGTAGGGGGCTTAAGAGCCATTTCACGTTTTCGCGCGAAATTCTAAGATTTCAGTCGCTTAATTTACCATCTTAGGTAAAACTCCGTTTTTTAGCAATACATGTAAAAAATAGGCCGATCCTTCGTTTTGTTATTCCATGTAAGACATTTACAAAAAAATATTTGTTTACTTTGTGGTGATTAATCTCCCACAACAAGTTTTCTGAAAAAAACAACGCAGAGTTAATTTCATGTTCTCATATGTATCACTAATATTTATAAATTTGACTAGAAAAATACGTATCGTATCAGAAATATACTCTTGTTGTTACATACAGTACTAGAATTTCGATCTTAATAGCATTATTTGATAAAAAAAATAAAATCTAAGTCCATTTTTTATGTTTTGTAACCCTATTTTATTGCGTTTTTTTTGTTTAAATAAAGGAAAATTACATCTTTAAAATCATATAAAAATAAACTATGTTCTTCAAGAAATCTAATTTCAAAGTTTGATGAAAATCCCTTCATGAAATTTATCATAAAATGAATATGACTAACACTCTGATTTAGAATAAATTACGATGCACAAGCATGCATCGATTAGTACGGCGCGAGCGCCCGTCGAGGTAGGACCTGTGCCAGTTTGTTTCGCGCGGCGAACTTCGAGCGTCCGTATCGTAAACGCTATATTATACTACGACTAAAACATTTTGATTCCTAAGTTTTTTTTTCTACGGTAAGTGTATTAATGTTTTGTTTACTATCGTGGTGTATTATTTAACAAGTTTATTGTATAATGTTATGTTTTTATTTTATTCGTTTTAGCAATGGGGCGTAAGAGTTCTTTATACCATTGTATAAAAAAAAGGAAGAACAAAAATTGTGCAGCCCTAAAAAAAGCAACGGAAGCGAGGTAGATATTTTTTATTAGCAGTTCATATCAACATAAACAACAGACCGTAATTACAAGTTTAATGATTAATCACGTTTGAAGGTCAACCTGACTGGGCTGGACTGAGCTGAAGTCTATTGTTGGACATAGGTCCAACAATGGACTTCAGCTCAGTCGCTTTTCGCTTCTCCCAATGCATATCATTACTCCCCGTGTATCCCCTCACCTAGCAATGCAATTTTCTACAACTTTAGTTCTTACAACTTTTATCATATGATCTATCTATATTAGTCGAGCTAAGCGGGAAAATAGAGGCTAAGTATTAATATGGCCGAAATATTCTGGAAAAACGATTCACTTTTAAATTCAAGAAGGTAGCTGAGAAGAAACCCTGTCGGACTTACGTTGTCATTTTAAATTTATTCTTACATTGACTTCTTCTGAAGCTTAGAGCAATATTGCTGCCCATTGCTGGCATTAGCAAGATTTTTGGCCCTTTTCTTGTCTAATCGGACAGGGTTATATGGTATACGCTGATGATATAAGTAAAAAATTACATATTTGAAGATATTGAAACTTGAGAGCTATTTTCTTTTAATTTTAGGATGAGAAATCGCATGAAACGAGTAGAGGAGGATAGTGTTTTCAGAAATGACGCCGAGGCCTTGCTGGTTACAAGTAAAAAGTCAGATTTGATAACAGATATTGTATGTTTTCGTGCAAATTCTATGTTTCAAACATCAGTTTTAGTAGTAAATAAGGTTCCATAGTAATTATCTTTTTAACCTTTTCACCGCCAACAACTTCTATAGAAGTTCAGGATTTTCGTGCCATCCACGCCACGACTTCTATAGAAGTTCACTATAAAAAAAATACATTTACGATTCATAAACACTTTTGTTTCTTTTGTAATTGTGAAGATGGACACGAATGAAGCCCTATTTATTATTTTCTCAGGCAAAACAGGCTTTTTTCTGTGTTAAAATGGATAAAAACATAAAAGGCCCCAAATATGTTTATGTCCCGCACGCCAACGACTTCATATCAAGTAGGCTAGTGATGTGACGCGAAAGTTGCATTCATTAGAATATTTTAGATTTATTTGTCTTTTTTCTTCCAATCGTTCTTAGATTCTGTGATTAAAAAGTAATTCCGGTCAGTAAATAACGTATTACATAATACGTTTTAAAATTGATGTACGTATCAAATCACTTCATTAAAATTAATTAAATGTACCGAGGGTTTTAGATATTGCTACACCCATCTCTACGTAATGGCAAGATGTCAGTGTCACTAGCGCCGACAACTTCAATAGAAGTAAACCTGTGACGTCGTAAGCGCATAGGTGTCAAGGTCATTGTGTCATAGTGCCGGGTGACGCGCACATCTTTTGACACGACTGCCCAAAAAAAGGAGTGTAATGTTTTTGATTTTGATACTGGCAATAATTAAATACAGAATAGCTTCCTCTTAGCGTTATCCCAGTTTCAATCTGGGGTCCGCTTTCTAGTCCAACCGGATTTGGCTGAATATTAGCTTTTCCACAGAGCGACTGCCTGTCTGACCTCCGCAACCCGAAGGGATAGCGATATTCCATGGTTTAGACTAGTGTCAGTTTATCTAGAAGGTACTGACGCCCTGTAACGACTGTCAAGGATCTTCATGACAACCGGGACCGACGGCTTAACGTGCTCTCCGAGGCACGGGACAAGCGATAATTAACTATTAAATACAGATTAGAATATTATAATAATTTTGAATAGTTAAGTTTAATTACTTTTTTATTAATTTAGGTATTCGAATATCCTTAATCAAACTAGATAGTTTTTCATTTGCATAAAATAAAAAATAAGCTGAAAAGGTTTAGCACATCAGTATTAAAAAGTCACTTACGATCCCTATCCGAAACTACACTTACTTTGCCACTTCAAACAATGTTCCTGAGTTTCCTGACTGACCGTTCATGTTAGATTTTAAATAGGTATAAACTAAAAACATTCAAGCGTTTTTAGTATAGACTAACAAAAATCTATACACAGAAAGAAAACAATAGACAACCCTATTTCTCCGAACGCCAACGACTTGATATGAAGTAAACGAACTATGTTTTGAAATGAATAGTGATGTGCCTATTATATTATTATCTCTAGCAAGTCTATGCATGTATCTTTGTCTCCGATAACGGATACCCATTTTTCTTACTATAAATGCTCATAAAATAAAACAAATTACCATTATAATTTAACAGTGTGTATTTTTAATTGTAAATTTGAGTAACAATTTAAATTTACACATTGTTTTTTTCATTATCGATATGACGTTACCGCCATCCCTGCTTTCGTACTATATAATTGTTATACATTTATACGTTGGCGTACAGCGACACATCGCGTTTAGTATAGCTGGGCGGTGAAAAGGTTAATATTATAGGAAACAGTACCTGACCCATTAGAACCTGGACTTGACGAATCACTGAAACTTTCAGATTCAAAGGTAAATATATCAAACTATTTATATTTATTTGAATTTCAATATAAATAAGATGTTAACATAACTTTTGCTTTTAGAACGATTACGTCGTTGATGGGAGGCGTATAATTGATTTTCAATACTTTTGGAATCAATTATAAGCATAAGTGAACACAGCGAGAAGTTCGGCTGCAAATTAAACTATTTGAAAATAGAAAAAGAGAAACAGGTGGGTCTTCTATCTAAATTTAACTTGAAGTGTATGATGTGTGGATCTAGTTTTGTTCTCAAAACTTCCCAAACTGACACAACTCAACAAACAAGACTCGACGTTAATGCAGCCGCAGTATCAGGTACAATAATTACCGGAATTGGACTCTCAAACTTAAATGAGATCACTGCATCGCTGGATTTGCCAACAATGCCATTTCGATTGTACAGTAAAACACATGATGCTATTTCCGACATGTGGAAAACTGCCGCCGAAGAGACAATGTTAAATGCTGCTAAACAAGAAATTGAAGCCGCAAAATCACGTGGCGATATCAGTAATTCGGGCATAGCAATAATACCGGTCGAAGCGGATGCTTGTTGGGGCAAACGCTCTTATAAAAATAATTATTCTGCACTTTCTGGTGTTGCGGCCATAATTGGTGAACATAGTGGTAAAGTGCTACATATTGGCGTTCGCAACAAATATTGCGTCGTTTGTGCCAGAGCCAATACAAAAGGCCAGCCAGCAAAAGCTCATAAATGCACTAAAAATCATTCCGGATCCTCTACCAGTATGGAGCAAACCATTTTAGTGGAAGGTTTTAAAAACTCCATTAAGGAAAGAAATTTAATTTATAAAACATTAATCGCAGACGGTGATTCTAGTACCTACAAATCTATATTAGAGAGCCGACCTTACCCGGATATACCCATCCAAAAAATTGAATGCACAAACCATTTGTTAAGGAATTACAATGGGAAGAACTTATTACTACAAAAAGATACAGCTATACCCCTCAACGAACGTAAACTTTTAAATATGGACCGCTTGAAAAGGCTACGTACTGCTGTTCGTGCTGCTATTAAATATAGACAACAAAGCGAGGACTCGGAATCTAATAAAATAGAAAATCTGCAAAAAGATATTATTAATAGCCCACGGCACATCTTTGGAGACCATTTAGCATGTGACAATTATTACTGTACAGATCAAAGGAAACAAGAGCCCAATCTTATCTCACTAATACCAACTCTACTTTTAAAACTAAAAAAGAACGCATCTCAACTCTCCTACAATTCCCGAAGTCTTTTACATTGCTATACCAACAATAGAGCAGAGCAGTTCAATAGTATCGTGGCTAAGATGGTAGGAGGTAAACGTGTCAACTTTTCGTTAAAATACTCCTACACTACACGATGCTATGCAGCAGTTGCATCGTTTAATACCGGTTTGCCACAATACACTTTTTATAAATCTATCTGTCACGCTAGTCCAGGTAAATCATTGAAATTGTTGGAAGCCAGGAGACTTGCTAAAAATACTCGAGAAGTACTAGCTCGTAGAGGTAGTGCTCGCAAAAAAATTAATTTTTATCCTATAGATGCTCATTACGGAAAGGAATGTGAAAGACCGGATATGAACGCCGCAGATTACGAACAGGCAAAAAAAATATTTTTAAACAATTTGAAAGAGCAGGCGTTAAAACGTCATGAAATTGAGAGGGCTACAGTTTTACAAGCTGAAAGTTCTTTGTGGCTTGAGCTTAGAAGGTGCATAATTACAGCGTCTTCCTTTGGGAAGGTTTGCAAAAGACGAGCGAACCAAAACTCTGCTGCCCTGGTGAAATCCCTTTTATATTCATACAATTTGGAAAATATCGCCTCAATAAAACATGGTAGGGAGAACGAACCAAAGGCTTTAGCACAACTCAGTGTGCAAGAAAACACTACCATAGATAAATGCGGACTTTTTATAGATGAGGAACATTGTTTTTTAGGCGCTACACCGGATGGATTGTGCAGTGAAGGATTAGTGGAGGTGAAATGTCCTAGCTCACTTTTCGGAATAGATCCTGATACAGCTATAGAAGCAAAAAAACTGAAATGTTTCAAATGGAATAATCAGTCTCAAGTCGTGATTAACCAAAATCATGACTGGTACTACCAGGTACAGGGTCAGTTGCACATTGCGAAAAAAAACATATGCGTTTTTGCTGTGTGGACTGGTCCTGATTTTCCTTTAAAAGTACTAAGGATACATAAAGATGATGTGTTTTGGCAGGAAAAAATGCTTCCAAAATTAACTCGCTTTTACCACGAATGTGTACTACCCGAAATTACAGACCCTAGAAAGGCAAGGTCAATGGCTTTACGACAAATATTCATGTAGGGCAACATATGTTTTTATTTACTTTTTTATTTTTAATATATACTTTACATAACATATTTGTGGTTTTATTTATTAGTCAAGAAAGTTTTATTAGACTTAATTAATGAAATAATATATTTTCAACACACTTGCTCGTAACATAGATCTTATTACCGCGTTCTCAGGGTTGAGCTACACCTATCAGCACCGCATCGCACTTTCCTATGCTTCTATCATTTTCTGTCACTTAGGACCGTCATTTACTAGATGCGGTGCTGATAAGTAGGTGTAGCTCAACCCTTATACTTATAATCCAAAATATTAAACACGCACGTATTGTAACTTACATTACCGCACTAGTGTTTTATTATATCCCGATTTAAGTTCGTACCTCACTGGAAGTTAGGTAATATATTGTTTGTCGACGAGGCATTTTGCATCTTATCGGGTAATACCTACAGTTGGCATTTAAAATAGTAAACGCCTTTTTGAATAAAAATGTTGTTCCTCTTTCTCTATCAGAAATGAACATTTATTTATCAAATTATTCACAATTCATCATAATTATAATTAAAGCCAAAATGTTCATTTATAATATATACATATCATTATATTTTATGTATAAAAATATGTGATTTAATTTTTTTTTTAATATTGCCTGTTTGTCGATATCATTGTGCACGCATACATGCGCGCGCATTGCCATCTGTGTCGAGTAAAAATAAGCAAGAGCGCTATTTTCCATAAATTTTTGTTGTCTGTTTTAATAATACAGAATAATAATAATATTTATTTATTTCAAGTAACAAAACTCATTGTGTTAGTAAAAATATTCCATACCTTATGTTAGTATTCCTATTTTAAACTCTTAGCCTAAAACCATGAATGAATACAATATTGTTTTTTCCTCGCAAGTGTGTTCAAAAACGTCGTATTAAAGGCGTGTGCCTTGATCATTTCATACTCGGTTTCGTAACCAATAATAATATCGCCGCAAGTGTAATAGCACACTAGTATTATAATCTACAATTTCTATAAATCTCTAACCTCTAGTGCACTACGATTAATTATTTATAACGGCTCAAGATTGTTTCGACCATCTCGACTATCGCGCTATACTGTTTCTATTGTGTATGTATGCATAGCTACGCACACATACACAAAGCTGCCGTCTTTTACCTAAACTCGAGCGTTATAATTTTGTGAAATGGCTCTTAAGGTAGTTCATTTTAATCCCCTAAAAGTAATTTTGGCTGCCGGAGTTGCGTCTAAATATTTTTAAACAATTTCCAAAATTTCATAAATACTTCGGCAATTATGCAAAACGGAACATAGTTTTTATACTTTAGTACAGTTTTACAAATGTATTTTTAGGTTTTATGTGAAAAACGTGAAACGAAACGCAAAACTGCCATCTTGGAATGATCATATTGACAGCTAATGTCAAATTTGTGCGTCATTGCTTTCGAGTGCCTTGGATTAGGTGCGACTGTAATAAGTAAATAAATAGGTTATGTTAGGTTCTCTTTTGACCCTTATTCCGAAAATAGGAGCCCTTCGCAGGGCTCCGACAACCTTAGTTTATTAAACTAGTGTGATGATTGGAGGATGACACACTGATGTTTGGAGATTTTATTTTTCAGAGGAAATCAAGTATTTCCGGCAAGTGAAAATGGTGAGGGGGGTTTCAAGACCTCCCCTGCTCCCTCTCCAATCACTCACAACCCCTAAAAACGGCGACGTATTTCGAAACCTTATCCATAATAATTATACCTATAATAACAATAAACATCCATAAATAAATAAAAGAAATCAACTTTTATTAAACTTCAATTATCTCGTAACTCGCTTTAGTTGAGATACGGCTTTTGCGCTTAGTAGAGCAGTATTTTGTTTTTTAGGGTACCGTAGCCAAAAATTGTAAAAACGGAACCCTTATAGATTCGCAATGTCTGTCTGTCTGTCTGTCTGTCCGCCCGTATGTCACAGCCAATTTATTGCAAAACAGATTTGAAAACTGGCAGGAATGGAATTAGATGTAGGTATTCTATGAACTGCTTCACTATTTTTATACAAAAACAAAACAAACATAATAATGGCCTCTCCATACATGGAACTGACTTAATTATTTTTATCATCTTACGGCACGTAGGTATTTACCTACTTTCATCAACATTTAATACCTGTTACGTCTAATGTAAACCAGTTTTGCTCATGGCTGCACTGAGAACCAAAATTGCGCTATGCCTATATTGTACAAACAGATTGATGTATGTAATATAAATGTTAATATCAGTATCTCAATTCAATATGCTAAAACGTTTTGCTTGCGATTTTGAAATATTGGAATACGGATGTCGCCAGAATACGGCCGCACGCGACGAGAATGAAGGGGGGCGCCCCGCAGTAGACGGAGCTAAGCTCCCTTCACCTCCCCTGCTTCACCCCCTCATTTACCAAAACAGTCGCTTAGGACAGCGCCTTAAAGACCAAATGCCATAATGACATTATACTTGGTAATATTTTGCCAAGTAAAAATTTTACCAAATAAAAATATGCGTACTAAAATCATTCGAAATATTGCAATGGTATAAACAAAGGTTGCTAAAATTTGTTTTGGTAATGAAATTTTGTCAAAATCTTTTCGGCAGGGTCCCTTCGGTCCCAATGTAATAGGGGGCGAGCCTATTGCCATCTACCGTGCACATCATTGAGCGAGTGATAATTAATTTATAATGCACGCATAACTTCGAAAATTCAGAGGTGTGTGCCTAAGGTACCTGGATTCGATCCCCAGAATAAAATTTGCTCAAAGTCAATGCAAATCGTCTCGTATTGTTTTCGCTTCGCAAAGATTACGGCCATCTCCAGATATTATTACTTTATTTTTCCGGGAATGGGGTGCATAGGGTTCCCACCAAGAACTTAGGGTCCCAAGCCAACCTCACCTGCACGTGGTGCACCTGCCGATCAACAGACGAGGCTCTGGCAAACAAAATATCCCGATAAGCGGCAATAGGCTCGCCACCTATTACGTGGGATCAAAACACTGGCGAAAAGTGGGCGTTTAATAAGCCTCTGCCTACCCCTTCGGGGAAACAGGCGTGAGTCTATGTATGTATGTATGTTTTCCAGAATAGGTAGAAAGAGGTTAATTATATTCAACATAGTATCAGCTGCAGTGATTGGTGTATCAAAGAGCATGGTCTTATCGTATTGGATATATATAGCGCTTGAAATGATTGAGCCCATGTTCGGAGATTGCTACGCTGCACTCTTTACTATAGGTAAGTAAGTAATTCATTTATTTTCACACCATAACAACGTACAATCATTATGGTACATACATCATCATCATCATCAGCCTTTAATAGTCCACTGCTGGACTAGGCCTCTCCTTTGAAAGGAGGAATTGGCCTACTATGCCACGCTGGCCAAACGGGTTGGTATAGGGTTTGTATCAAGTTTTCCTTCTCTTACAGTGCTGTTCCCTGCATAATATGCTCCCTCTGTCAGCTCTTACAACACTCATGGGATGATATGGGGTGGTGACATTCTTAATCCGTCACCACACGGATGATATGTTACATACATAGGTACCTATTAATATAAGTTATCTTTGTTACATTTTTATATTATTTACAAAACATTACTAATAACCTTTCTGCCAGGCGCAAAAAAGCACGTTCAAAAGATTCTGGTATCTGTTTCCATGGACTTAGCAAGGCGACATGTTTTTTTTATGATCGTGCTCACGACTCATGAAGGTAATCTATACTTTATTATGATAAAGCTGAAGAGTATGTTTGGTTGAACGCGCAAATCTCAGGAACTACTGGTCCAAATTGAATTATTATTTTTGTGTTGGATAGCTCATTTATCATGGAAGGCTATAGGGGATATAGCATCACGCTAAAAGCCACGAGTGCGAAGAAGTAGCTCTAAATAATGCAGGTGCAACCGCGGGCTAAGCTAGTCATACTAGAAATGTAGATAACAAAATATGACTTTCACTTACAACCTTTACGCCTCTGAGTCTGTGTTGTTTGTTTTATTTGTTTTATTTGTTTTATTTGTTTTAAAAAAGACAACTCCCGCATTAGGACTAATTTACAAATACAACTAACGAACACAATGAACACCCAGACTCGAATCAACAATTTCTGAATTACACAAAGTGTTATCTCGTGTGGGGATCGCACCCACAACACTCGGCGCAGTGTCGAGCGGCGAGGTGACCGCTTAAACTACGCCAACCGTGCAGTCAAGTTATTAAACCGTCATGTTATTTTTTAGCTATCGAAATGGTAACAACAAAAGATCGTCCAACCGTTATACTATTAGTATCAATAATGACAACCGTTGGCCAAATACTAATAGCTGTAATTGCCTACGTCACACCAAGTTGGCGAATTTTCGTAGCAGCAAATTACGCACCAGCATTTTTCTACATCCTGTACATTTTCTGGATGGACGAGAGCATAAGATGGCAGCTGATTAACGGAAAGAAAGAAGACGCGGCAAAAACGATCAGAAAAGCAGCTAAGATGAACAAGATAACTATAGAAGAATCTAGAATAGTCAACTTGAACTGTGAGAAAAGTTCGAATACCAGTTTATGGACTTCGATAAAGATAACTGTGTCTTCGAGAAAACTATTTGTGAGGTTGCTAATGTGCTTTTGCATGTGGTTTACCTCATTGTTTAATGCTTACTCACTTCTGATCAATTCTGTGTCGTTGGAGGGCAATAAGTATATAAATTATGGACTTGTATCGCTAAGTGGTACGCTGGCTGGTTTTATTTTGCTGTATGTTTTGACGAAGTTCAAAAGAAAAGCACCGTTGATCCTCGCTCTGACGTTGACTGGAGTTTTCTGCGTGGCGCAGTCTTTTATTCCTAAAGGTAGGTTTTATTTGTAACACTTCTTGATGTTAAGGCAGTTTACTAGCTTACCGCTTAAAACAGTAAGCTATCCGAGCAGTCAACCCGAAAACAAACCATAAATACTTAGCTAATTTGTTTGTATAACACATGTCATATGTAAGAAAACATATATGACTATTATTATTTGCACAGCAGTATGCTAAGCAATGAAAACATTTACGTTTGTCGTTTCCCGTGGTATCATTTTGCTCTTATGTTTGTGAATAGCTTGTAATAGTATTTAGTTCGTCTTAGGTTGAACCCTGGACCGTTTCAATCATTTTTAATATTTTTTCTTGTTTACATTTTCTCATAGGAAATCATTTATACCTAGCGTAGAGAGTCCTGTACTGCCTGACTAAGATGTTTTTTCCTTTAATCACGTAATACTTCGTTAGTGAGAAGACAATGAATAGAAACCCTTAATTGCAAAACCTTCAAAGGATTAATAAGCCAAATGGCAGCAACCTGTATGTAATGCAGTAATTTACTTTTCCGCTCGATGCCTTCACCTTGATATAGCCTTTTAGAAATCTATTCACACGCACCTTATTTGTAGAACATTTTACCTTAATCCGGTGCGTATATGTCATCCATTATCTAGAAAAGTATGTGAGGTTGCATGGACATGGGGACGTTAGTTACTTTTTCACCCAAAAACAAATTAACAGATCTTGGTGAAACTTTGCAGTGATATACAGCTTAATTATTATCTTATACCTCAAAATGACATAGTCGCGGGCAAAGTCAGGTCATCAATAAACTTGACATATTGTAATTAATTACTGACTGCACGTATAGCGTAGTGGTTTAAGCAGTGGCCTTGCTGTTCAGCAATACGCCGAGTTTTGTGGGTTCGATCCCTACACGAGACAACACTTTGTATTTTCCACAATGTGTTGTTGCGAGCCAGGGCGTACGTTGATTGGATGTTTGTAAAATCACATAATGTTTTCTAGTGCGAGACTTAGCTTTAAAAAAAAATGCTCGCATGATTTCTATACTTAGACTTGAGATTAAAATATAATGTCTAATCACTACTGTTCACAGAATACCGATGGCTGTCTACACTGTTATACCTGTGCGGTAAAGTGAACTCGAGTATAAGCTTGCGGATAGCATACCTGTACACTACGGAGCTATTCCCGACGTACACCAGGAACACTATGCTCGCGTTGTGCTCTTCTTTGGGACGCACGGCAACTATACTTGCGCCTCAAACTCCTCTGTTGGTAAGTTATCATCGATCACCGATATCGTTCTAGCGTTATCGCGGTTGCATCCAAATTTTGTATGCCTTGGAACCCGGGGTCCGCTTACTAGTCTACAGATATGACACAATATCAGCTTTTCTAACCTCCGCAACCCAAAGGGACAACGATGTTCAATTATTTACACTAGTATCAGTACTTACTGTCAACAATCTTCATGACTAACAGAAAGTTTAACGTGCTGTCCGAGGCAAGCGATGATTAACAATTTATAACGCAAAGTCAGTGGTGCGTGCCGTGGATTTGAACCCGCTCTTCTTTGCCCTCTGCATTGGACTTTGTTGGTATCTCCATTAGGCTCTCGCTACCTGATCTCACCTATACATTATCTGTCTGTCTATCTTTCTGTTTTTCCGAGGTAATCATTGAAATGGCTGACCCGATTTCAATGGGTTAGAGTTGCTGATCCAAAATCAAAACCAATAACACTCCTATTCTACGAAATAGATTTTTAACAGTCGGTCTGATGACCTGCTTAGCCCAAGCAACATTAAAAAATCAAACTAGATTGCCTCTAATAAAAAATAATTTCTTCCATTCCAGCTGAAATACTGGTCGGGTCTACCATCACTTCTGGTGGGAGTCCTATCACTGATGACAGCAACTGTGGTGACGTTTATACCAGACACGTCAGAAGACGTTCTGCCTGATAACGTGAAGCAAGCAGAGGCTGTAGGCAGCAAACAGAAAATGAAAACAATAAATTGAAAGTACTGAAGATCACATTGCTGACTTTTGTTTTATTTGCCTTCATCACATGAGATGAAATACGTCCTCTCCAGATCTGCAGGAAATAGGCGTCCTCTAAGCCGCTTCACATAAAACGAACTTGAGCTACCCTCATCCATCAGCTTCCCATGGTCGCAAAAAGATTGTCGGTCCACCTTGCGAAAGACCCATTTTTGTCGTGTTAACCTTAATACGCCATACTAAAAAAATGTATATACGCATTTGATTTTGTCAAAAAGTCAGTGCTACATGCCGTGAGTTTGAATTCAAACCTTTCTGCGTAGCAGTCTGTTAGTCTCTCCGTTAGGCTGTCACTGCAAAAGTCTTACATCATCATCAGCGTACTGCTTGATATAGGCCTCTCCAATGGCACGCCACGGAGCCCGATTTTCGTGTCCAGCCGCTGCAACGCTGCAAGTCAATTTTATATCGTCACTACACCTAGCCGCTAATGTATAGTAATATATATATGTATACTAAGCATGTTCCATCATACCAAAGTGATCTCCAAATGCTTAGCAATCAAATTACTTCCTTTGCGCGCTCTTTCCGGTTTATTCATTCCCTTCCTTTTGTTACCGTATGATTTAACATTCCTTTTTCCTGGTCAGTTTTAAAAAAATACCCTTCAAATTATACGCACACGTATTAAGGAATCCAAACCAAACAAGGAAGATGTAGAGTTAACTTTGCATTCAGAATAATAAAAAGTACTTCATAATGACATGGCTGATTTGATAATTCAAAGGTCAATATCAAAGCTATTGGTAAAAACTTATCACATTAATGTGATAAATGAATTCAAGAAGTGTTTTAATCATCATCATCCGATGGCGCTCCAGAGTGCGCTAGATAGAGCCGTTATTTAACCATAAGTAAATATTATGTAAAAATATGAACATACAGATAGCAGTACCTCCGTGGTCCAGTGGATAGCGTATGCGACTGCTGATCGGAGGTCCCTGGTTCGACTCCCGGGTCGGGCAAAAGTGTTACTGGGTTTTTCCGAATTCTCAGTAGCAGCACGGAGTCTGGTGATATGCCCGGTAACGGCAATAGGCTCGCCCCCTATTACGTGGGACTTAAAAATTAATGGCGAAATGTGGGTGTAATATTACACCTCTGCCTACCCTCTCGGGGATATAGGCGTGAGTCTATAAATAAACAAATAAATAAAAATATCAGTTACAATACCAAAACACTTACAGAGTCTCCACGAGTATCGAGCAAATTGCACATAGGAACCAGGATGGATAATACATTGATTGAAAAGAATGAATTTTATGTATCATTAGACTTCACCTGCGGCCCTGCCCACTTGGGACCACTTTCAATGCCTTAGGGCGAAATTTCTGAAATATCCTCTCTTAGTGCACGCCAGTAATGGAAGAGTTTTGTATAGACATAACATTTTAAAATCAAGCTACCATTTACAGATTGTATTGATCTCTTCTTTGAAGCGTTATCCAAATGCTGCCTAAAATATGAAATCCTACTAAAACAGTAAATTTGAAATGCAAGTACCTACTTCTCAACTATTTGAAACAATCATGAGCGCTTGTCATTCTTGAATCCTTTAAATCTAGCCTGTACATAATGTGACCAGAAAACAGCCAAATAGTTTTTAAAATGTATTTGGGGGAATAAACCATAATGGATAGTGTCACATATTCGGATCACGTATAAATTCTCGGTCGGTCGGCGACTATATTGAATCGGTTCTCGTGTCGCCAACGTCGCGTCTCGTCGCAGCGTCGTCGCTCCAACTAACACACTATTACACCACAAAGTTAAATTTTAAAGAGTTTCACTTGTACCGAGTGGAAATAGTGAATGTTATTGAAATTCTCTGGGGCAGACTAGGGTAATGCTCTGAGAGCAAACAAGGGCTGTGTTTCTGATGGGAGTTGGGTTTCTAGACGTAGACTCTAAAGCTGGGATAGGTATAATATGAAAAGTACACTTTGCATGTGGTGTTTGCTTGTGCTGTTGGAAGTAAAGCCCGAATGCTTACATAATTATGCTATTGTTGATTAACTAACGACTGTTGGTAAACCCTAAATTAGTGGCATTACGCAGATTTGGTAATTAGGAAGCTCGCAGTACTTCCAAGCTGATGTACGTCCTGTATTACAAACATAATCAAATTTAGTTAGGTCACAATGGGACGCTCTTAAACGCCATATTTCGATTTTATTAATTTATGCATCGGTTCCGTGCATGACCGAAACCAGCTTATGAGGACTTCAAGCTATAGAGTAACATAACATAACTTCACGCCTTTATCCCCGAAGGGGTAGGCAGAGGTGTTTTACACACCTGTTGTCGGTTTACTATCGACATACGTGAATGATCCCTATTTAAGAGCTTGTACGAAGCAAAATATTTTAGTACAAACTTCAAAGTTCTTAATTTGAAGTAAAACCTATCTAGGTACACGACTTCTGGATCTGTATTAAAAAGTAACAAAATATTCATTGTATTTAATACATCGCTGTTAGCTCTTCGAAATTAGGCATTCATTTATCTAATATTAAGTTTATTTACATTGGTCCTATAGAGTTTGGGATTCGTCCCTTTGCACATCGCAATTACTTTTCTTCTGTAATGAAATTGTCCGTTTATATCGTAAACTATAAACAGTTTATTAATTAGATTTAATATATTTCTGATGCTATATTGTATCACAATAAAATTACGTTTCTATACGGGGTGTAAGGGACCGTGTACCGAAAACCGGTACCAGTGATTCAGTACATGATACTGAGGCCATTGGTGGTCGAATTTTCATGAATTTTCCGATTTTTCTTTTGATTTTTTTGCCATATAATGTAATGAAATAGTAACTATAGTCGACCCGCATTAATATTTTTGTAAAATTCTAATAATTAAACATGTACATGGTGCGTTTACTCTGACGTGACATCGACCGCGACGCGCGGCCGCAGCACAGTAAGCGCGCCAGTACATGCATCGTAATCACTGTCGCTACCACCCACCGCTGTAGGGCCGTAACAGCTGATAGTGGGAGTTTGCGTGTTCCTATATACATCGCAATTTTTTGAAAAATTGTCGAGTTCTTAGATATTATAATGTATAATGTACTGACGGAATCACTGGTATCAGTTTTCGGTACACCGTCCCTTACACCCAGTATTGTGTGCCTGATTTCATTCACCCCTGTTTGCGTAACTTTTATCGAATTGGGTAAAATTTCCTGCACATGTATCAATATATGGGTCTATAATAATATGTAGGTTCGAACACGATACCATTGTCTTGAATGATATCCATCATATATCAATTTTGCAGCAGTAATTCGATCATCCTTTTTTTATTACAAAGAACTTCACTTACGGCCAATATGGATTCCAAGCTGCACCGAAGCACGTTCGCGTCTCTTCGGCCGCGGTAGTTTCCGCCATCCGTGTGACGTGATGCGATGACGTCACACTATGAAACTAAGCTACATTGGACGTGAATTAGACGTGTCTTGATATTGAATTCCGTATTCCAAGGCCTGAGGGTTTAAATTTGAATTGGTCGTAGAGCATTTCGGTGTATGACTTTTTGTAGCATGTACGAGTATTTTTTAAGATCTTTGATGGATGGGCTTCTGCTTAAGTGGGTAATTTCAGTTCAATTGTTTTTTTATTATTACCTATAAAGCTGGTGTTCTGGTACCTAAATCTTTTCTCGGTAATTGTATAAGAACTGGGTGATCATTATTCCAGCAATTGGGTTTCCAGTAGCTGAAGATGCAGTTGAGTGGTGCTAATAGTGTAGCTATTAGCACCACTCAACTGTCATTATTATATGTCCACGTACAAAACGTTAATTAGATGGTTTTTGATATTGGAACGGTGTCACCATCACAACGTCAAAAGGCTAATAGGCGTATACCTAGAACAGGTACTATTAAGGTGCTATGTCATGATGATCACTAAACCCGCAGCAGTGCCTGTAATTGACAGTTGCCACACATCGGCAGGTTAATACACGGAGAACCATATTAGCATCAGTTAATTACATTCATGACCGAACAGAGAACCTAGTCCGCCGTGCGTCGAACGCATTGACGTCGATAATATACGCTGTTGGACTATATTAGGCTCCATCGTGGCTGAAAATCATTTGTTAATTTATTAATATTTAGATGATTTTTTATTATTTTTGGGTGCAGAAACTTCTTTTCAAAAATTTGTTTGATTTTACTTCTAATAGATAAATTTTACGTGATGATTATAAATGTTGCGATAGTAGGTAATCATACGCTATTAAGAACACCTTCCTTTTTAAAATCGATTAAAAAGTCTGTTGGTCTACTTGGTTACTGCTTGAAGCAACATTTTGCTTATGGTCTTTAAAGAAATAAGCTAAATGATCCTTGTACTCTATAGAATGTGCCCACGTTTTCTTAAGTTTTGCTAAAAACTTGTACCGGTCTTTAGAGATAAAACAAAGACAGTTTTTGAACCATTTTTCAATACCTATTTACTAGCTTCTTAAATGTAGAGACATTACAAACTTTCATAAACATGGCTCTCTATTTATTATTTACTTAGAAAAGACAACTCCGGCACTAGGGATAAGTCCTGTGTGTAAACGGACACAATGAACACCCGGACTAGAAACAACAACACAAGTGTTGTCTCGTGTGGGAATCGAACCCACAACACTCGGCACAGTGTCAAACGGCGAGGTGGCCGCTTAAACCACTACGCCAACCGTGCAGTCTATATAAATACATATAAGAACCTTCTTGCATAGAGCTATAGATAACCACGAAAGAAATTAAAAAATTAATAAATAAGTTCCTAGAATTAATATATGAATATTATTATCAGATATAAAATAAACAGCTTCCAGAATAACTTCATAGTTCTCTCCAAAAGGTACTCTGTGGTTCTCTCACAGGTGATAGAATACTTTAATTAATAATTTTCATCTAATTCAAAACCAGAAACATTCAAAATTCCGCGCGACTTGAAAAACAAACACGGCCTTGCCGCAATAATTCAACCAGCTCCATACGTATACAAACTCCTAATTATTTAAAAATCCAGCAAATATTCATTGTCTAGAATTACCGTAGCCAGGTAGGGATTTTCAGAACAGAGTTGCAGTGGAAGGTGTAATACATCTACCTGACCACGATAGACAATATATCCAGACACAATGCATTGCGTTGCACAGTGAGTAAAGTATTGAGTAGGTACATGAAAATTTTACCTTTTATCTCCTGGTGATGTTCTTGAAGTGGACCTATAGGATTAACTCATAATTTTGGCCAAAATAACAAGAGAATCGAATAGATACCAGTGTACAATTCGGCGAAGTCCTTCTCCAGACCACGATGCACGTTTGCGGTTCACAAAACTTTTAATTTTCAATAGACTAAACAAAATGTTACTTAATCGATATGATCGATTTGACTTATAATAAAAACTAATTCTATTTCAAACATTCATCATCCATTAAAGCCGGGCCCTCAAACCTTTGATCCTCGCATAAACCTTTATACAAATAAAATGAAGTGAAAATGAACTGCAATTAGGTAAATTGCCAAAAGCCCTAAAGTGCGATCCCGAAAAAATCTCGCCCGAAATCTCCCCAGCAGTGAACGCCCCCCTTGCGTGGGGTACAGGGAGGGATTGAACCACTTTGGGTGACAATTTGCGGGGACGTCCAGGAAAAATTGAATCGTCCAGTAAAACAGTGAGTATGCTCTAAAATTATTCATGCAAATTTCCGCCAATGATAGGAATGGTGCATTTCAGCTCAAAATGTCGATTGGCAACCAGAAATTTAATTCGTATCCGTGCAGATTTATACAATGAATTCCGTTCATACTTTGATTAATGCAAATTTATGTATGTTATGTCGGTTACTTTTTATTTTATTTTAGGTCATTCGATGTCAGTTCATGCCGATAGATTTTTTTCATGGATAAAAGTTCCATCTGTAGATTCGCCCTATGTAAAACATTTGCTGCATACAACCTGCTTTGTGATGCGTTGAAAAATATTAACGGTATGTACAATGTACAATCAAACAAGTTCGTGGTCGATCAGTTTAAAAAAGTTTACTTTGGCTCGCTCATAGAGTCGAGGCACACACAAAATCACTCTCCAATATTAAGTTTGACTAGGGAACTGGACGTGACCAAATCTTGCTGAGCGATTTTCGCCTTTATGGTGTACTAGCGTCAAGTTTGGCCATTGTACGTTTTAAAGAATGTGAATGTTTTTAAAAAGTATCCAATAGCCTTGTGTCCTAAAATGTAATTAGCGATTGATTCCTTCTTTTATTAGATGTTAAACCGAAATACCTGATTTTTCTTCAAAAATCGATCAGCAACATTACTAATTACGGGTTTTTAAAAACCTTTTAGAATTTGACACGAAAACCATCATGGCGGTTGAGTGATATCACAAAGTCCAAAACAAAACAAACCGTGAAGGAAGTCTGGTCTGATGTACCCACTTTTACATACATAGACTCACGCCTGTTTCCCCGAAGGGGTAGGCAGAGGCATATTAAACGCCCACTCTTCGCCAGTGTTTTGATCCCACGTAATAGGTGGCGAGCCTATTGCCGCTTATTGGGACATTTTGTTTGCCAGAGCCTCGTCCGTTGATCGGCAGGTGCACCACTTGCAGGTGAGGTTGGCTTGGGACCCTCAGTTCTTGGTGGGAACCCTATGCACCCACTTTTATTTTGTTATATTCGATTTGACAGGTAGAAAGTTTGACGTTTTAGTTGTATTTACTACTAAAACGTCAACAACATGAATGGCGTACGTACTGTTTGACATAATGCTCTCTGATTGGTGTTCACTGTCACAAGAATAAATACATTATTTTTAGTTTTAGAATCCTAAAAATAACATTAATCATACCTTTTTATAATAAGTAATCCGTGTGGCGACGGATTAAGAATACGGAATGTCACCACCCCATATCATCCCATGGGTGTCGTAAGAGCCGACAGAGGGAGCATATTATGCAGAGAACAGCACTGTAAGAGAAGAAAAACTTGATACAAACCCTATACCAACCCGTTTGGCCAGCGTGGTATAGTAGGCCAATTCCTCCTTTCAAAGGAGAGGCCTAGTCCAGCAGTGGACTGTTAAAGGCTGATAATGATGATAATAAGTAATAAACTTTATTGACATCTTAAAATCATAATGAATCTATAGATGCTACAATCCAACTGATTTATTCTTAGTGGACGCAAGCCTATTCTGCACATATTTATTTTTTATTATTTATAAAGCGAATGACTTTCGTATTCACAGTTAAATCCAACCGTTGCCAGTCATTCCGTCATCGCGAATTCAATGGCTTTGTCTACATATAATTATGACGAACGAAAAATACAGATAAATAATTATAAACCATACTTTCATTTTTTGTGTTTATTCTCCATGAGGCATTTAATTGATAGGCATTATACAATTTTATAGAGAACAGTTAAATCATCACCAAATAATAACTTAGTTTGATAATGATGTTCAGCGCCAATGGAGCTACGAATACGCAATGATTAAAATAATGATCTGATCAATTTAATATAATAGAAAGTGTAATTTATAGTACCTACAATTTTCATATCAAACGGCTCATCGTAGCAAATCTGTTACGGTCTAATAACTACAACCACAAACTAATAAGCTTATCCTTGCGGTTACGACGGGTAATATTGCAATGGCCATTATTCAGAAAATATGATAACTCGTAAATAATGTTTTTAAATATTAAAGAAATAAACCTCAAACAACGTAAATTCTAAGATTTACTAAACATACTTACGATGTACTAAACTTACTTGACATCTTAAAGAAATAAAGCATTTTTAACTGCCAAAGTAACTTGCCGCGTGTTTGAGCTGAGAGCTCTTAAATATTTTGATTTGTGTACTAAGTTTATCGAGGGAAAAGGTGTGGTGTTCTCACAACAGATCAAAATGCAGAACAGTTATAAAACACATTGTATTGATACTGATAGCGTGACGCTTGTGTGGCATTTATATCAGAGCATTATCGTACAATGTCTTAAGATGAAAGTCTTTGACCAGTGTGTGTCGCTGACTTGCTTCAGCCGCGACCACGGCTGAAGCAAGTCAGCCGAAACGTTGGCAAAAACCGAGGTATTTATGCCTTAAATATATTATTTATCGCGAGTAAGACCCGCTTTATAACCTTGTATAATATATGTAACTTGATATTAAAAACATTTAAAATTTTTGATCAAATTAACCATCCAGTGAAGTGTTACAAAAAAAAACATTCCGCATGCACAAAATATTACAAATTTATAATGGGAAATGTTGTATTCATAAAATGCATGTAGGCTGCGCATATTTTTAATTAAACTCTGGCTACCCACCTAGGGCTTACACAAGTGAATTAATACCGGCTATAAGTACACAAGCAAGGGGTAAGGGGGAGATTTAATGGGGAAATTATGGACCAGATAATGAAGAAATCTGTTTAGGGTTAGGATGGATGACTGACTTTTTCCTTAATGTCAAATAGAGCAGAAACTGCAACGAAAACCACATAGTAGTCGCGTCCATACTGAGCTTATTACAAGCAGTTTAAAATGACCGGACTTATATAATTTATCGTTTTACCAGAAAGAGATAAATAAAACATACTTATTCTACAAACTTTAAGTACTTATAACTGTATAATCGTGTATGTGTTTGACAAGTTCTTTTCTGAAGAGACTTGCTTAAATTAAAGTACCCGTGTAAAAATAATGATACATTCTTAGGTTAACGAAAAAATATATAGGAAGGAAAACTTGATACAAACCCTATAACAACCCGTTTGGCCAGCGTGGTATAGTAGGCTAATTCCTCCTTTCAAAGGAGAGGCCTAGTCCAGCAGTGGACTGTTAAAGGCTGATGATGATGGTATTAGGTATAAATGCTTCTTCACGAATACTCCCGAAAGATTCTTAAGCAATAACTAACAATTTAATACGCACCTAATTTTGGCAAGTGGTTCGTGAAGTGGTTTTGAACCCAAGGTACCCTCTGCGTAGCAGTCTGCTAGTTCCCCAGTATCCATACGGCAAAGCAAGTTACAAAAATATTTGCTGAACATTTAACACAAAAACGAAACATGAAACATCCGTTCGAAAGTAATCCACGAAAAATGCGGCAAAAATATTGTCCCGTCCACAGATTAAAATATATGCATAGACAAAAAGTAGTGCAATGTCCATGGGCTTATAAAAAATGGCTACCTATGTATATTTGTTCGACGTCACCGCAGGGTGTTTGATGGACGGCCTTTGTTTGATAAAAATAAAGTTACTCAGTATAACCGATGCTGCACGCTAAAAGATATAAAACTGAAATATTTTTCTCTTTGTCTTTGTAACTTCAGTTACGACTTGGTGAAATCTATTGGCAATGCAAAGATTATTCGCGCGCCTCTAGCGGCGAATTTGGAAGTTGTCCGGGTACGACACTTTCGACAGCTTTCAATACAACTTTGCTTCGAGGTTATTGGGGTAATTGTATTGAGCTTTCAAAAGTGTCGTACCCGGACAACTTCCTAATTCGCCGCTAGAGTCGCTAGTTAAAATCTTAGCATCGCAAATAAACTCGATCATTAGTGACATCTGATGGACAATGATGAACTACGAACACACTATTAAAGAGATTGAATCGCGCTATTGAAATGTTTACACGCGCTTATATGCTATAATACGTAGACTAAGAACTAGTTTTTCTGTCTGGGATCTGGCACTTTCATTCTTTGTTTAAAATTAAATGTAGAATTGAATTCTCCGCCACTTCTTTCAGTAGAAATTTTTGTAAACATTTTCGACGAAAATAGAGTCAAAACTTTAATTGTTCAAAAAATAATACACTCGCATAAGCCTGCCTTTTCGGTGCGCTCGCTTCATCCAAAATTAAAAACACCTCTCACTTCTCCAGTACATTTAGTACATTTTTGCTTTTACGATTCTTTTTCTGGGTGTTTTGATATGACTCTATGTTTTAAAAGACAACTCCCGCTCTAGGAATAATTTTCCTTTTACATACTAACTTTAATTATGCCAAACCTAACATGCTTGATGCATAATGCGCTAGTATAGATGAGCATTATAGTTTACTTTTGAGATCACAACTCCTTTATAAACAATCAAACAACGGACACAAAGAACAAATGTCTCAGAACTACAATTTGTAGATCACACAGTGGCGCCCTGGCAGTAGCGAAATAATTACAAATGCCACTGCATCACGCGTGCAGCAGTTAACGAAGAATGTATTTCATGAAAGAAAGAAAAAGAGGCAGTGATTGTCTAGTGGAGAGACCAACAGACTGCTACGCAGAGAGTCTTAGGTTCGAATTCATGGCGCGCACCAATGAGCTTTCGAAGTTAAATGCGTAGGAATTGAATGGTTAATTATCGCTTGCTAATTGGTGAAGGGAAAAATCGTTAGGAAAGCTGCATGTCTAAGCACACAATGCCGAAGGTACGCGACTGAAGTTCGACATGATTGCACCTGCAATGCTATTTGAATTACTGACAACACATACCGAAATTGGAGTATTCCCGTTTGAGCACCTACTTTTGGGCACCTATGCATTGAGCACCAAAGGTATTCCCATTCGAGCACCAATCGATATTTTAACGTGGTGCTCAGAGAAAATGAAATTCGACTTTATTCTCCATTGAGCACCTACGGTGCGGTAGCTTCTGGTGATGGAGTGTATAATAAATCATAACAATAAAAATCAGCAGTTTTATTGCAAAATGTAATCATTTAATAAAAACATATCATCATTAACATAAAAGTTTACTTAGTCGTTTATTGTTAATATCACAATAAGTTTCCTCAACTTTAATTTTATCTATCCCCAAACCAATTGTAGGCTGTAGGTTACTAACAAAAGAAATCGGTGTTTTTATATGATATATGATAAAGAGTAGTAAGTTGAGAGGGCCATAAGCCGGCGGCGCGCGCGCCTCCCTTACCGTTCGTGGGAATATCTCGAGTAACCCGAAGTATGACGAATAAAACCGAACTGTTCCGGAACTTGTTTACGTCTTAACTCGTATTGTTTGCAAATAATTTCTATTACTAGAGCTTCCCAGTGGTCGAAATTCGACCATAATTTATTAAAATGTTAAAGAACAATGCAGAATTCGGTCTGAGTTTGTTGTGGCGACCTTAAACTTTATATGAACAAAACAAATTGTTTTATTTTTCTACGATTTTTAATATTTTCACTTTGTCTCGTTAAAGCTGGAGTATTTTATGATGATAAAAAGCATTCCAATTGATTACGAACTAGGTAACTACTTTCTTATTTGATTGTTGCCATAGACAATGGTGTGACAGGAATAGACGAGAGTGCTATTTATCCGTATCGATTATTAAAATATAATTATTAAAATGCAGTTATTTAATCTTTAATTAACATTATATCAATAAGCTAATCATTTTTGAAGCAAAACAACTTTTAAATCAAATAAAAACGTCACAGCATCGTTTTAATGTTGTATCGATTTCACATAAAATCGATTTAAAATGTGCAGCTCTGCTTTTGTCTTTGGCTGTGACAGTTAGATGCTACAAATACTTCTGCGTTTTGATGTCAATCTGACATAATTTCATTTGTTATTTCAAACGTACCTACATTGTTCATTCTTATCTAAAAACTAAAACACCGATATCTTGTTTTTCCGGGTTTCCCGAGTGAAAATAGAATCATTTATAGACTCTGTTACTTACGCCGAATTTTTTTATATATTTTTTATTACGGTGCGCTTCAATTTAATTTCAGACATTTCGATGTATGGAGATCTGCCATTGTCCTTTCTACATTATTAAGATTGTAGGTAGGTACTGTCGACGGTCTACGACGGCCCGTGTGGTGATGGATTAAGAATACGGATTGTCACCACCCCATATCATCCCATGGGTGTCGTAAGAGCCGACAGAGAAGGAAAACTTGATACAAACCCTATACCAACCCGTTTCGCCAGCGTGGTATAGTAGGCAAATTCCTCCGTTCAAAGGAGAGGCCTAGTCCAGCAGTGGACTGTTAAAGTCTGATGATGATGAGGTACTGTCAAGACTACAATCACAGACTTTTCCGCACAATACAAATAAAGAAAGCTTTCATGAAATTACTGGAACGGCTATTAAATACTTTTCTTAGTAACAAAACTCTGAAATAGCTGTTAACTTAAAAGCTTTATAAAAATATCATTCAATTAAAATTCATTTATTTTGCTAAAACATGGTAGTGAGTTGTTACAATAGCATATAATAAGAGACAACATGTATTGCTGGTGAGGCAGCAAGCAAAAAAAGATAAATAACACATAATTGATAAAAACTGGATACTAATAAAAAATAAATCAGCATTTTACAACTCGAAAAAAGATTAATAAGCTTTGCGTTATAAATCTATTTTCGAGTTAAATGGAGATATTTAATTAAATTTTAGAAATATATATATTTATTTTGAACATATTACTACTACGAAAAGTTTCTGAATCTGATATAGAGTTCATATTTTTCGTTTCTAAAACAACTAAAAACTGTACTTGTATTTTATATATGTAAGTATTATTAAGAAATATTATTTAACTAAAAACAATAAGCGTAAAGACTACTGTTGTTACGAGGAATGTGATTTCTTTTGTTTAAGTAGGTGACGTAGCAAGAAAATAACATAAGGCTGATTGTGATATTAATAATAATTATATAGAGGTCATATTTTTCCAAAACGACAAAAAAAATTACTTGTAAAATATATGTTAGTATTTATAAGAAAATGTAATTAATTAAAAACAATGAGCATGAAACTCTATACTGTTGTTACGAAGATTGAGATTTATTTGATTTGCCTTAAGTAAGTAAGGTACATAGAAAATAACATGAGGCTGATTGTGATATTAATAATAATTACTTAGTTTTCTAAAATTAATATGCTAATAAAAGTACTGCCAATTTTTATCGATATGTTTTATTATACAGCCCATCACTAGAAGCTACTGCACCGTGGGTGCTCAAAAGAGAATAAAGTTGAATATTTTTTATTGTTCCTCATTGAGCACCAAGTTATTATATTGATTGGTGCTCAAATGGGAATACCTTTGGTGCTCAATACATAGGTGCCCCAAAATTAGGTGCTCAAACGGGAATACTACCCGAAATTATGTCGCGTTATAGCGTACAGCTTACTTCGGTCGGGCGTAATTTCAGCGGCAACTTTTCTAGTAGTAGAGCACAAGCGTAGTTCGTAGCACGAGCGTAAGTTCGCTACTTATAGTGTGTCATATCAGCCAAATACATCGGAAAGTAAAATCAGCCGCCGATCTTCGGTCGCGTACCTTCGACATAATGTGTTTAGACACTTAGAGCTCTCCATAATATTCTCGAAAGATTTGTGAAGTCTGCCAACCCGCACTTTGTCAGCATAGTAGACTCCTAAGTCTACCACGCTGGCAAAGTGCGGGTTGGCAGACTTCACATTATCCGTCTCACAGTGAAAAGAGGCTCGTGCCCAAAAGAAGGACAGTTAATAAACAGGGCTGAAGGTGACGATTATGTATCTCAAGATTGATGTATCGTTTTATCTGGGATACGAAGTCGAGACAGCACTGTCATGACTTTATACCTCGAGTAAAGCAAAATAATTGTTATGTTTAAACCAAAACATTGGCCCAAATTGAAGGGTAATTATGATATTCAGCACCTTTGATGTTAATTTAATATTTAATTCACATCGTTTACCTAATTAATATCCTGAATATTATCTAAGATGAATGCGCAAGCTAATAAACCTAATAAATTCTCTGAAGTTTATAATTGTGTTTTGTTTTATGATGGGGGATGGCGTAGTGGTTGAAGCAGACGTCTCGACGGTTAGCTGTGCACAGTGTGCACTCGCTAAGTGAATACGATCCCACACGGGACAAAGCTTTGCAATCCATAAACGTTAGATCCGTGACTAGTAGTGCTTTTTTCCGCTTTTAAATATCATCATCATCAGCCCTTTATACTGTCCCACTGCGGGGCACGGGCCTCTTCTCACCATGAGAAGAGTATGGCCATTGTCCACCACGCTGGCCAACTGCGGGATGGCAGACTTCACATGTTTTTCGAGAACATTGTGGAGAACTCTCAGACATGCAGGTTTCCTCATGATGTTTTCCTTCACCGTTTAGCAAGCGATAATTAACAATTTAATACACACATCATTTCGAAAAGTCATTGGTGCGTGCCGTGGATTCGAACCCGAGACCCTCTGCATAGCAGTCTGTCGGTCTCTCCACTCGGCTATCGCTGCCTGCTTTTAAACATAATATATGCATATAATAAAATAAAGTTTCCCTTTCATCCTGTCTGCTGAGCTTATCGGGTTCATACAGTGAACTCGATAAACTAAAAATATACCGAACGGTGGTGTTTGTACGGTGTTGCACCAATAGACAATGTGATTCCTGAGGAATGTTTAGTGTTATAATTCACGAGGGTGGAACCGCTGGCTAAGGCTAGTTAGATTTATAATCGGAAATTAATGAATGCGTTATTTATTCAAAATCAAAATCACGAGTGAGTCTTTATAAATAAACATTGTTACATAATTATATAGGCACACGCCTGTTTCCCATAGACCCCTATGCAGGCTGGGACTTCGGAACGCTATTTGCAACGATTCTGACATATCTATCTTGCTTTATTGTCAGCTTCAGTCCCATCAAATTTCTTATGCATGCTCTTCTGTTTAGGGTATTTCATTGTTAAGGGCACCCATCCAGCAATCCGCCCCTATCTACACATTTCCATCTACTGTCGCTTCACGTTACTATATAATCTAATTCCTTCGCGAATATTAGCAGGAGCCTTTCATGTTAACGCGTGTAATAATAAAATATAATTAATTTGGTACGCACGCTGCCGACATTAAAACCTTTTGCTGTGCCAGGTATACCCATACATATTATACGTACAGTGTGTAATATAAAATTGCCATTGAAGGACTTAATACCACCTTATTTATTATGTGAAATAGAAAATAAATAGTTCTATGTTTAATTCTAGCCTATCTTTATCTATACTAATATTTTAAGCTGAAGAGTATGTTTGCTTGAACGCGCTAATCTCAGGAACTACCACTTTATTATAAAACGAAGTCCCCGCCGCGTCCTATCATAGGATCGCGATATACTCAAAAATTGGGCAAGTGCGAGTCGGACTCGCGCACGAAGGGTTCCGTACCATCATCTATAAAAGAAAATCATATTTGCTGTATGTATATGTCGGCGATACGCCAGGGTTATCGTGTCCAGACTCCAGACTCCATTATAATAAAAACACTCACGTAAAATTACTTAGTTTATTTTCAGACGATTTCTAGCACAGAACTGAATTAAAATATGAGCTACAGTCCTTTTTATAAACTAACCGTCATTACACTTAATGTTTAACAACTGCCACTTCCTTTAAACATATAATTGAAATTACTGTACAATTAATTATTATTTACAAAATATAAATCAAAAATCAACATTAATATTGTAATGAATTTTGCACCACACCAAATGATTTATTTTACACGAATTACAAATGTATTTTAATAACCAAACGCTGCTTTACAACATTCGGTCAACAGATGGCGCTATCAACAGGATGTAAATATAAGCGCATGTTATTTATTACCGTAAACATAAAAATAAGTATCAGAATAATGTTATTTAATACTAATTAATTTTACTTTGAAAGTTTCTGGAGTTATCTTAATAATTAAGCGAAAAATTAAATACCCAATGTTTATAAAACAGTGCAGCAGTGAATACAGTGTCTAATATTCTAAAAGTAGTGAAGTTCTCAGTTGTGTGTTCACAAATAGTTATTTAAATATCAATCTTAAATATTATTAACATTTTCGTAACATTATAATCATTATATATTAATTTGCGCCCATATATACTTAAATATTTTTTAAGTTTCTACCTTTTTATTAAGATCGAGTAACAAATTGCTTAAATTACGTTTGTTGTATGGGAGCCCCCTTTATTATTAACTTTTCTTTTATTTAACGAAAAAAATGAAAATTTATTTTGAAAGGTAATACCTATACAACTACATATTCTGTGAAAATTTTAAGCGTCTACCTGTTACCGTTGGTAATTTTGAGCAAAAAAAAAACGAAAAAAAAAACACGTTTATTGTATGGGACCCCCTTAATATTTATATTTTATTATTTTTAGTATTTGTTGTTATAGCGGAAAACCGATATACATAATTTTTCTGAAAATTTCTGCTTTCTGGCTTTCAGGGTTTATGAGATACAGACTGCTGACAGACAGACAGACAGACAGCGGAGGCTTAGTAATAGGGCCCCCATTTTCACTTCGAGGGACTCGCGGGCGAAGTCTTTTATACTAAAGGTAAGTTCATTTGTGTAAATCTTCTGTTCCAAGAATTTGGTGAAATAAGGATCGCTGAGGCACGGAGCAAGCGGTAATTGACCGTGTGCTAAACATTCAAACAAATATGAATTAATGAGGCTATTGCCGCTACCGGGCACTTTGCCAGACTCCGTGCTGCTTCTGAGAATTCGGAGAAACCCAGTCACAACTTTCAAATTTTGCCCGACCAGAGAATCGAACCCGAGACCCCTCGATCAGCAGACGCATACGCTTTACACGGAGGCAGTCACAGTGAACTAAAATAAATTTTAAAATACTTTTTTATCGCATCCTGTATAAATCATCATTAAAACAATTTTAGCACCGCACTCCCGTTTGCAATATCCCAATTAATAAGTCGTGAGTTAATATTGAATCATTTTGATATCACACGCGTAAAGATCAAAGGAAAATATAAATGTTTGGATGTAAAGTAACGCGGTTATTTTTAATGGATCAAAGAGTCAAACGATTTAAAAAATATATTTCTTTTTAATTGATCTGCAGCGTGGATTTATTTATTCTGGTAATAGATTCGATTTGTTTATTATACCACATATTACCTACTGTAATATGTTACTTTGTAGAAACGATAAAATAAAATAAAAATGAACTAAAAGCGCTTATACAAATGTATTAACGTACTATTTACACGAAATTAAGTACAATGTGAAATACTTGCAGCTCCTTAAAGAAATAAAATATGTACCATAATACTGGCGAATATAAAGAGTGGCCACGAGTTTTATTGCCCGTTCTTTCTCGTGGTTATACCTATTGTTTTGCGAACGAGGCAGTGTAGAAGCATTAAGTAATTTACATCGTAAGTTTGACGTTCATAAGCGTCACTTTGTGACCTAGATGAATAAATGATTTTGACTTTGTACACGCTAAGAAAAGTCGCCGTGTCCATGCAAGAATTTGTGTCGTCTCTACACACGACCCGTGCCCACTACATCGACGCTGAAAAAGAAAAATATCTTATTTGAGCTAGACACGACGAGTGAACGTTGAAGAATGTTCGTGTGTAGACCTGAAATAATTCTTGTCGTCTACATGATGATTCGGTCTTATCTGAAGCATCTTATTACGGCAAACCATCTCTAGAACTAGTTCTGTCTATCCCCTTGGAAACTATACCGTGTCATGAAAATGATATCTTTGTCTTTGTCAAATATACGCATAACTCCGTTTTACAAAGGTTTTACTATGTCGAACCCTTTTCAAGATGACATGACACTATATTCCAAGAATAGTTGTTCGATATTGAGGTTATTCTACTAAAAGCCGTAAGGACATTGAAGATTAATGTGTGCCCTATAGATGCAAAGGTTAAGTGTGTCCGAGCTTTGTCACATTATCTACAATGTGCCAGCAGATATAAACTAACTTGTCGTGGTGGGGGGGCTCAGTAACTGAGGCTTGGACACCCGCGGTGAAGCTAAGAGAGATCCCAGGAGTGAACGCTCCGCGTGGGCTTGGAGGGGCCTGAACAGGATGCGTCCAAAGGTCCGGGTGCGGGGGACAGTTCTGTCTGTACCTCGCAGTCAGGCGCGGCCGCGGGAGGAGAGGCGTGTCGGTATTTCGTTGCCGCGCGCACTATCTCCCGCGACCAAATGGGGGCCCACCATTGTTGCGTCGCGGTGGGCCGCAGAGGAAGAGGAGATGCGGTGTTGCCAGGTTGCCCCGTCCACCCTATCCTCTGCAGCCGCTGGGTGTTTTGATATCAACACCATCATCATCGTCCTAGCGTTGTCCCGGTTGCATCCAAGACTTACATGCCTTGGAGACACCGTTCCGCTTCAGATTAGCTTTTCCATAGAGCGACTTCCATTTGACCTCCTTAACGCAAAGGGTTAGCCTTATGTCATGGTTTAGACCAGTATTATTTTAGTTTGAAGGTACTGATTCGCCGTAACGATTGTCAAAAATCTTCATGGCAGTCGGGACATAAATAACAATTTAATACACACAACTTCGAGAATGCAGTGGTGCGCGCCACGGATTCGAACCCGATACCCTCTGCCTTTTAGGTATGCCTACAAGTAGACTATAGCCACACTATCGCATTATACTTAAGTCCTGTAAAGATGGTTCTTGAAGGTAATAGAAAATTCAGTACTTCAGTACAAGAAAACGTCATTATCAACGTCATCGCGTCAAAACAAGCTTATTTCTTCCATCGACATAGAAGAAACACAAGTTTTTGAAGTCAGCGGACTTGATAGACTTGAGTTTATTATCTATAATGACTAGTTTAACTTGATGGTCCGATAATGCCATTAGTAGCTGCCACTTTCAACGAAGTCGAGCCGCTAACTAAACTTGACGCTTAACAACAGGCCTCGTATTAACGGGAACTGGGCTGGACAGTTTACGGCCGGTTTCAATATTCGATCTATACATGGATTACGAGATTCGAGATACATGGTTGACATATTTTGTATAAAGCTTGTCAAATATACAGTATCATAAAAAATAGATACCTAGATCGAATATTGAATTCAGAGGTTAGTAATACCAAATGCTGCCCTTCTAGTTTTATGTGGAAATAGGTACATGCCGGGTTTTTGACTTTGACTGCATGTATGGCGTATTTATAAGTGGTAACCTCGTCGTTTACACTGCGCTGAGATTCGTGAGTTCGATTCTCACATGGGACAACACATTGTATGATCCACAAATTGTTGTTTCGCGTCTAGGTGATCTTAGTGACAGTTAATTGGAAGATCTTGGATTGGAGTCCCACCGGACTCAGGGTGTATATTTAAAAACGTATTTATAAAATTACGGCGAAGAAAAAAAAAACTTGAGGTTTGAAATAAATTCAAATACTTTTACTACTTTAAACTAGTGTAAACTTAATTTAATTCAACCATAATCTTTGATCGTGTTCCGGTATCGATGATAAGAAAATAAACATGGTGAAAATATAAAAGTTGTACCAAATTCCAAAGAGACACACAAGAGACACACAACCTAACGCTCTTCGACTCTGGGTGTTCTTTATGTCCTTTGCTAAATTGCTTGGTACTTGGTAGCACGGGCTGTTTCCGTAACTCCCCGTCCTGGCGTGTATTTTGTGTGCGGGTGGGAATGGTTATGTCACTCGAGCCAGACCAGCTCTCCGAGGAAGGAAAGGAGAAAGAAGCAGACTCTTGATGTGGCCCACTGCTTCCCTCAGGGTGCTGTATTTGGTCAGGTACTGCTGCCTGTACTGTGCGACCTCAGGGCAGTCGAGGAGCAGGTGGGCTGCCATCTCGTCTGCTGCCATACAGGCCCTGCACAGCGGGCTGTCGGTGATACCTATAGTAAATAGGTGTTTATTAAAGACTCCGTATTCTGTGTAGGCAGCCGTGACTGTCCGCAGTTGTTGTTTGGACAGCCGGAGGACTTGTTTGGCTATCTTACCGTCTGCTGCGGGAAGAGCCTCCTTGGCCTGCCTACATGTTTCAGTCCCAATCAAGGACTGGTTGTGCTGGGTCCTGCTTCTATTTCTTACCAGGATGTGATAAAAACCAGAAGGGTGGGGAATAATGGGCTCGGGTCCCACCACCTCTAAAGTGGCCCCACTTCTGGCAAATACGTCGGCTGCGTCAATCCCTCTTGAGCCACTGTGGCCCTTGATCCATCGCAGTGTTCATTTGTTTAGTTTACCTACCTCTGTTAGTTTCTGGTGGCATTCAAGTGTGAGTGCCGAGGTGATAGTATGGCTTTTGAGGGCTAAGAGGACAGCCATACTATCTGAGAGGATCGTAATGGATCGTTCCCTTACCTCACGTGCCATGATTGCTGTGGCAGCTAGGATTATGCCTAAACATTCGGCCTGGTAGACCGTGTTATAGGCTCGCAGCGGTGCTGCGATGTTGATATTTAGGTCCTAGGAGAATACTCCTGAACCCGTACCTGTATCCATCTTAGACCCATCTGTAAAGATCGTGAGCTCGTTGTGGTTAACCGCTCCTCCGTGTAGATCCTAAAGTGTAGATGCTAAATTGCTTTTTACGTTGTTATCCTTAAAACGTAGACGTTGTTGTTTGAGAGTTGTCTTTAAAAACCAAGAAAGAGCACTGCTAGACTTAGTAATCATACCGTAAAGTTTAATCTTATAATACAACACCAGTAGACCACATATATGTCGGCGATACGCCAGGGTTATGGTGTCCAGACTCCATAATAAAAACACTCGCGTAATATTACTTGGTTTATTTTCAGACGATTTCACAGAGTACTTTTTAGGACGATTTCTAGCACAGAATTGAATTGAAATGTGAGCTACCGCTCTTTTTATAAACTAACCGTCATTACACATGTTTAACAACTGCCACTTCCTTTACAATATATAATTGAAATTACTGTACAATTAATTATAAACTAATCAAAAATCGACATTAATATTGTAATGAATTTTGCATAACACCAAATGATTTATTTTACACGAATAACAAATTTATTTTACTAACCAAACGCTGCTTTACAACATTGTCAACAGATGGCGCTATCAACAGGATGTAAATATAATCGCATGTTATTTATTACCGAAAACATAATAATAAGTGTCAGAATCATGTTATTTAATACTAATTGATTTTACTTTGAAAGTTTCTGGAGTTATCTTAATAATTAAGCGATAAATGAAATACCCAATCTTTATAAAACAGTTAAGCAGCCAATACAGTGTCTAATATTGTAAAGTAGTGAAGTTCTCAGTTCTGTGTTCACAAATAGTTATTTAAATATCAATCTTAACTATTATTAACATTTTCGTAACAATATAATCATTATATATTAATTTGCGCCCTTACGGCCATTCTGATCCAGCGCGCTCCTCGCGCTGATTATTTAACGGTTACAGAATAAACAGCATAACAAACAAAAAGAATGAATATAAAAATTACGTAAATAAGCGTTTATCATACAGAATGAACTAAAAGTTATTTACAAGGCTTCACCTAGTCATAGGATCTTAGCCTGTGGCTTGCGTCACCCATCACGGGATCCAGATTACGCGATCTAGCGCACACAGGCATCACCCACATAGGCATCTAGCCCACAAACGGCATCACCCACATAGGAATCTAGCCCACAAACGGCATCACCCATCACGGGATCTAGCCAACACACGGCATCACCCATCACGGGATCTAGCCAACACACGGCTTCACCCATCACGGGATCTACCCAACAAGACCAGGAGCAAGGATACGCATGGTGGCCAGCCAGCGTTTTGGGAAGGATGTTGGATAGGAAAAATAAAATTTTACTCAAACACAAATGCAAAATTTGCCTCATAAACACATCAATGCATATACATAAAATAATCATCATCGTTCGCCATGATCAGATATATCAATACAATGCAATTACATAGGTCCGACAACGACAGTGGAGGAGGTAGAGGAACCCCCACCTAAATCGGTATCTGAGGAATCCTCCGCCCATACGGTCAAGCTGCTCATACAGTTGTTGATGTCGATCAACAAAGACTCCAGCTCAGTACAGCACTCATGCGGCATGTGTGCGCGCAGCCCACACACAAAACCACCGACGTCAAAAGGGTGGGCCACCGTCATCCATACATACCAATCAGTAAAGGACCGCTCGTCCATCCTCTCTTCACACTAAGGTCAGGTCATCTGCTAGGATGATGACATCCTAGCTAGTGTTGCAGGTTGATGATGACATCAACCTGCAACACTCAAAAGACAGGTGGTGGGCAACATTTCCCACCCAAATATTAGTTCCATGAACCTTCGTAACTGTAGATGAAATAAAATTCTACTCTTACAAAGTGGTGCGGTCTATTAAGCTATATCTATATATCAGGCATGTTCATCCTCTGCATTGGTCTATAGTTATCTTTGCTACAACAGTGTTGGAGCCCATATTTTACGCATAAGGTAAAATACAAAAGACACTCTGAATTTTCTCAGGTTCTGTCCGACAGTGCCATTTTAGATAATCAAATATAAAGTTATCAGGATATCCATATTTTGCAGTTTTGATAAAATAGTTAAAACTTAATATATTCAAAATTAGTTTTATCCACATCAAACAGGAAAACAAAATGGCAAGAACAAAGAGAGGCCTATGTTCAGCCGTGAGCAGTCGGACTGTTGATGATAAATATGAAATGATTTCAAACCATGCAGATCCAAGGATTTCGAAAATACTAGTGCTATAATTATTACTCATGTAAGAACATGTTTAATCCAATATTTAATATTTTTAGGCATAGTGCAAGCTGTGAAATTGTTGAACTGTTTGCCAACTGAGCCATAAGAGAGAAATTAACAAGCTACCAATATTACAAAGCAAGAGTAGTGCAGTCTTATTTCTAAAAATGATTCCACTCAGTTTGTATAGTTAATATGGTGGTGAGTTTATATCAATAGTTTTATTTGACTTTATATTTTAGGGAATTTTCTAAATAATGTTAATTTTAAACTGTTAACATGTGGTGCTAATGTAATTCTTATTTATTCATACACAATTAATAATTGTTTATCTGAATAAACAAATTTTAACTGACTAATCACAACTGACTTAGAAATAAAGCATGAGTAGTCCATACATTTACTTTTATTTGCCAGGAATAAATACTGCTAAATGGGAAAAGAGATATGGATTTTCACATCTTGTTCTTTAAACCCACTTATCATTATCCTAATAATCATATTCCTAACTGTCTTGTATCCCACAAGAGCTAAGCAATAAGGTTGGCAATAAATTTACTGGTTTATCACTCGTTGTCATCTTGAATATATATATGCAACTAGCTTAGCAAATGAACTCACAAATAAAATAAATTGTATTTACCAAGTATAACACTAAGGCTTGGTATTTATAAAAGATTAGCAGTCACCTGCCTTATGCCTTTCAACCTAAAATGCTTAGAGATGGACTATTATAGAACCTAAGCGAGTGCATATGTCCATAAAGAAATCTACTGTCCAGATCTCACGTTTCTCGCTTCAGTAGTTCGGGTTATGCAAGGACTTATCATGGTCGGAACAAATCATTCTATACAGGTATAAAATTAAGCGACAAATATTAAGATATGTCGGGTTCCCTTGTCTTATTATATAACCTTAACTTGAGCTGCAAGTTGACAGTAACAATTTCAACATAACGTTAAAATGAAATGATGTAGGCACCCACAGAGTCCACAAACTAATAAAACCTATTTTGTAACTTTACAAATATTAGCTTTAAAAATGTGTATCACAAATTTATTTTTATATCTACCTTCTGAATATATATCTGTACTAATATAATAAAACTGAAGTTTGTTTTGTTGAATGCACTTATCTGTGAAACTACTGGTTTTGGTGGATAGTCATTTATCAAGAGAGGCTTCATATAATCGCGCCGTGAGCACTAGCCATAAGTAATGCAGTTAGTTAGCCTTATGTAATGTTTAACCAATGGCTATAAATAATGTTATGATTCCTTTAATGTTTTACTATTGAGATTACCTATTGACTACCAATTGAATTCATATTCAGCACATCAATTAGCTTATTTAGACTGAAAGCAAATCAGGTAATTTATACAATGGATCCATGTCAGAGCTTCAACTTGAAAAGGGCAGATATACCGTTCTTTTGTAATAATTACATTAGTAGAACCACATATCTAACAACAAAACTATTTTCTCTTTCTTGTGTAGATAAGTAAGTTTTACAGAAAGTTTCCGACATGGCCTAACGATTAATAAACAGACAAGAGCCCCAGCCGACGGCATAACATGACTATAAGCACAGTAGCACTGCTATGTACCAAACGTGGATAAACAACAGTTACCTATAAGTTCTATTTGGGGTATAACTTTCGTAATTTTGACTGTATATTGTTTATCTGGTGATCCTTACGGGGACAGTAGGTAATCTTGTAAGCACCATAATTTATAAAATTAGGATGTTTCTCAAAAACTCTAATAAAATCAATTCTGGATAAATACCTCTAGTCAGTGCATCAACAACCCGCATCTGCAACCTCTGGTAGCACTCAGAGCAGAACAGCGTTCACGCCACAGCACACCCCGGTGCGTGCATCCCGTCGCCGCGTCGTAGTCGCTCTGTCGCTCTCGCTCGCACGTGGCCTCACGTGAAATGTAGACGTGCTCGCCATAACTCCGACACACCGTGTGGTCTCTCATCAGGGTTGACTAGCGCCAAACACGGCTTCCAAGCGCTTGTCGCATCAGTCTTCAGGTCATCGTTGGTAATGGCGGCCAAGCCAAAAGACCCATCACTCTCGCGCCAACCGTAGATCCCGAAGTCTCTTAGGGGGCGTTAATCCAACCGCTGCTGTCGGCGATACGCCAGGATTATGGTGTCCAGACTCCATAAGAAAAACACTCGCGTAATATTACTTGGTTTATTTTCAGACGATTTCACAGAGTACTTTTTAGGACGATTTCTAGCACAGAATTGAAATGAAATGTGAGCTACCGCTCTTTTTATAAACTAACCGTCATTACCAGTGATCGGATAATTGGAAGCATATTTACCTAAAGCTGGGGTGTTGGCTATTATGGAATGAACTTTTGAATCGAAAAATCACGGGATTACGGAATTGACAAATTTCGTTTTCTTTTTACTATAGAATCAAATCGGGTGTGGGTATATTTACTTATTGTAAGGTGTTGGCTAATATGGAATACACTTCACCTATATCGAAAAAATCCCGGGATTTCGGAATCGACTAATTTAGTGTTTTTAGTATAGAATCAAATCGGGTGTAGGTATATTTACATATTTTAACTTTTGTACCAAAAATAGGTCTAAAAATAATAAAATCCTCTTAATTTTCTTCAATTTTCAAAACATTTATCTCAAACAAATAATAAATAAGAATTACAAAGAAAACCATTCAGTCTCTTAATAATTATTAACTTACAACAGCATCACCAACGAACTCCCGCGCTCAACTGAGTCTGACTGACAGTATCGTAATAAACGACTGAGTTGAAAGTTTAGGATACATATTATATATAGGTATTTTTTTTTAATTAACACCCACTGCCTACCATTTCTCGTACACTCAACATACTCATAAATTGATGGAGAGCTTAAAATTAACTTCAAGTAAATACACATTAATATATATGTAATCCCGGAGACCAGTTTAAAAAAAATAAAAACCACATGTTTCGAGACATCGTTTCCTTACCATGTTACGGAGTAGTTTCACATTCCTGGATTTTTCTGGAATCCCGGGATTTATATTTTAAAAAAACATGTTTTAAGAAGCCGCTTCCATAATATCCTAGCCAAAAATGAACTTTAGGTGAATATGCATCCGATTATCCGATCACTAGTCATTACACATGTTTAACAACTGCCACTTCCTTTACAATATATAATTGAAATTACTGTACAATTAATTATAAACTAATCAAAAATCGACATTAATATTGTAATGAATTTTGCATAACACCAAATGATTTATTTTACACGAATAACAAATTTATTTTACTAACCAAACGCTGCTTTACAACATTGTCAACAGATGGCGCTATCAACAGGTTGTAAATATAATCGCATGTTATTTATTACCGAAAACATAATAATAAGTGTCAGAATCATGTTATTTAATACTAATTGATTTTACTTTGAAAGTTTCTGGAGTTATCTTAATAATTATATCATATCTTTATAAAACATCATTATCTTTATAAAACAGTTAAGCAGCCAATATAGTGTCAAATATTGTAAAGTAGTGAAGTTCTCAGTTCTGTGTTCACAAATAGTTATTTAAATATCAATCTTAACTATTATTAACATTTTCGTAACAATATAATCATTATATATTAATTTGCGCCCATATAAACAGTATTCAGAAAGAAACCTAAATATGTTGGCTGTAAGTACAACCACAGCAACAGTTTAACTGAAATACTTAACCGCCAACATTCCCAGACTTGCGAGAACCGAATACTTGGACAAGTAGCGGTCTTCAAACATTCAAAACAGCGCGTCATCTGATTCAATAAAGCGTCTTAGTTCACCTCAAATTGTAGCCAAACTCAAATATTTGTCCAAACATTCACTATTGGACAATGCTCAGTAAGCGCCAAGAATCTACGCTGGCTGGGGGTGCCCATGAAAACCACGTGAATTCTTTACCATTTATTTTGGGCGCCAATATCGAAGCCATACTATAGTTAGAAGGTACATATGATATATTCTGGACCCATACTTTGTGAACAAAGCATAGTTCAGCTTGAGGTAAGAGGACACTTGAGCTCATATCTCTACACACTCAAAGCTATTACAGGTAGTAGAGCCTTGCTGATTTCAGCATGAATGGGCTGGCTTGACCGGGGAAGTACTACTCTCTCACAGAAAATCGACGTAAAGTAACAGTACTTAAACTGTTGCGTTTCGTTCGGTGAGTGAGAGTGCCGGTGGCCCTATCCCCTATTCCTTCTCCCTCATCCCACACCCAATCCTATCCCTTTTCCCAATCCCAAGGGGCAGCAACGCACTTGTGTGGTGTCACTCCTGTGGTGTTGCTTGTGTCCATGGGCGGCGATAATTGCTTACCATCAGGCGATCCGTCTGCTCGTTTACTATAAAAAAATAAAAAAGCTGTAATTTCTTCTATTACTAATTTACTATAGATAACAAACGGTACAACTGCTAAGCGGCTGCACTTTTGCAATATGGCTACATGTTTTGAATATCATAAAATTAAGACTATGATTGCACAGATCATGTTTCATTCACATAACGAAGCAAATGCCTCGGTACGCAGCAGCTCCAATGTATATATTTAAAATTGGACTAACGAAGCAGGGAGAAGCTGAAAAAGACAAAGAACTATTAGAATTCTCTGAAGAGTGTTGAAAACCGGCTTGTACTTTTCCTATGGAGGTTCATCATTCATTATACATGTACCTAACAGGTCTCATCGCATAATCATTGCCATTAATAAAGGTATAATAATGTTCCCAGACGTTTGGACATGGCTGACACCGTCCATGATCACGGAATGACTCAATAAGGATCATGACGTTACCAGCATGACTCAATCGCTGCTATATTCCCTAATAATTAAGTTCAAACACAGGCGCCGGCTCCGTTCTAAATCACACGGAAGCCCGTTTGAGCCGTTGCCAACCTTACTAAACTAAATCGGATTGAAGCCTTCACAACGTTAACGAATTTTAAATATGGGTAGTTAGCTCCCAGATTTCTAAAGAGGATTTGCCAAACATTATACAGACTTGTTGGAAAGTTTTTGGGAAACGTCACTTTTATTCAGCGTCTATGTCACCACCCCATATCATCCCATGGGTATCGTAAGAGCCGACAGAGGGAGCATATTATGCCGAGAACAGCACTGTAAGAGAAGGAAAACTTGATACAAACCCTATACCAACCCGTTTGGCCAGCGTGGTATAGTAGGCCAATTCTTCCTTTCAAAGGAGAGGCCTATTCCAGCAGTGGACTGTTAAAGGCTGATGATGAAGATTCAGCATCTCTATGTTACATGCACGGTGTAATGATCACTTATAAAAGGCCAGTCGGATTCAGTGATGTGCTTTCGAAGAAACGTATAACCAGCAGCAGACTGAAGATGATGATGATTAAAGATCACTTTGCCAGACCTTCATATCAATGTTTTTGAGGTATTCTAATTACGTTTTTCAGAGGCATGGTGTATATTTGTAGAAAAACATCACAGTTATTAAGTTGCGCAACGCAGCGTATTACAAATCGGCGCAACTTGTGCTGATTTGTAATACTTACTAGATCAAGTTAATTTATTGAACGATTCTTGATTGCGTCGAATAATTTAGATAGTAAATATCTCGTGTTTGTCTCCGAAATTTTGACCAGTCATGATAGCAGTTAATAGAAAACGTTTTAATGACAAACACTTTATGATAACCATATTATTATGTATAAATGGTCATAGTTTAGATTATGAACTCACATATTGCTTAAAATAAGTAAACACTGCGCTTAAAGAGATCATGACCAAAATGAACACCTTGGCGATTTTGTCGCTTTTAGCTGATAACCGCCTTTCAGTAAAAATTTGACAAGATATATTTTTCATTTTCGGAGCCGTGTCACAAACCCTTTAAAATTGTACTATGGCTTAGACTGTTATGAACTGTACCGTTACATAACTATTAAATAATCCATAATCATTAAATTTTATTTTAGCTACCATCGATATATGCATTTTAGGCATTTTCTGAAAATTGCATAGATCTTAATCAAATAACAACTTTCTACTTTCCAGACTAACATTCAAATATATAACCAAAAAGTATAGAACAAAACAAAAGGAATATTCCAGCTTAATTCACGCATTCCACAGCGTCCCATTCCAACACTACATGACTACCAAATCAGAAAAAAATCAACCACATCTGCGATGAAACCCGACCACGGTTGAAATTTAATAAAAGATAAAAACAGTAAAATATTGTTGCCGAAAAAACAAATATCAAAAGTACAATATCGGCGAGATATCGTTTAGAATAATCGAATATGTGGGCAAAAACTTTTGAGGTCTATGTTAGGGTTCGAAAAAAATATGCAAATGGCCGGTACCGATAACCGACAATCTTTGGACCCCGAAATCAAAGGTCCTTTGGTACACCCACATAAAAAAGTTACTATATACTTCACTTATGAAAATGAATTTATTGAGATACGTAGATAGATAGACATCGAATAACGAACGTTATAGATGTGGTATACATTTAGTTGCTATGTGTTGGACAGATATGGTCATCTGCTCAACACTGCATCATGCACATATTGTGACAAAACTAATGCTTTGTAAGAATAGCGTTGACAAGAGAAATATTTTTTTATATAATACTAGCAAATCACTCGTGCATATTAAACACTTTTATAAGCTATATAGTCAGATAGGTACATTTCGATTTACTTCAAAATCTATGTTCAGATAGTTGTTTTCTGTTGTATGTTGCTAACATTATTCGTTTTAAATTTAAGTACCTACTTTATCTCATCAGCTACGACAGCCTGGTGAAGAGACGAAAAGACTGTCAACCAGAAGGTCTAGATTGAATCCGCATGCCTCGGAGAACTAACTGTCGGACTTGGTGGTCACGACTCAGGAAGATCTCCAGCGAGCCAATTTTATCAATTATCCTGTTGATCTAAACCATAGATTTTCAAACTAGGGGGCGCGCCCCACTAGGGAGGCGCGAAGACATGATGAGGGGGGCGCGGGCGCGGGCGGCGGGTTTACTCCAGACGCCCGCGCATTCCCGCGCCGTACGCGACTTGCGAGAACACGTGTGCACTTGATGCAAAAACAAACAAGCGTCGTGTTATTGTTGTTATTTGTGTGTAAGAGTAGTGACAGTGACCGATTATTTCTTTTATTTCGCCATGAGCTCTGCGAAAAAACGCAAATATAATGATGATTATATTAAATACGGTTTTGTTTCTGTGAATAAAAGTGGTATCGACCAGCCGCAGTGTGATATTTGTTATGAAGTACTGAGCAATTATGCTATGAGACCTTCGCGCTTGGAACGTCATTTGTCAACAAAACACAGCGCTTTAAAAGACAAGCCGAAGGAGTTTTTCGCTTCAAAATCTGCAAGTTTGAAGCGCATGAAATTGGGTAGTACTGGAACGTTTGCTCAGTCATCTGAGAAAGTGGTCGAAGCTTCCTATGAATTGTCGCTACTTATTGCAAAAGCCAAGAAAAACCATACTATCGGAGAAACACTCGTTAAACCCTGCTTATTGAAAGCAGCTGATATCGTTCTTGGAACAGAAAGTAAACAAAAATTTTCACAAATACCTCTTTCTGACAATACTGTGAAACGTCGTATTGATGATATGGCTGAAGATATAAAAAATCAAGTAGTGGAGGCCGTGAAAGAATCATGTTTTTTTGCAATACAGTTGGATGAGAGTACGGATGTGGCGCAATGCTGTCAACTGCTAGTTTTCGTTCGATACATAAAAAACGAAACAATCAAAGACGAGTTACTTTTTTCAACAGAGTTGACGACAACTTCGAAAGCAATTGATATAATGACAGCAATCTCTGGATTCTTTGATAAACATGAACTGTCGTGAAAAAAGTTGATAGGTGTGTGCACAGACGGCGCTCCGGCGATGCTTGGATCTCGTTCAGGATTCGTGCAGTTGGTCAAAGAAAAAAATCCTAACGTAATTACTATTCACTGTTTTATACACCGGCAAGCCTTGGCAGCTAAAAAACTTTCAAAGGAACTCTATGACGTCTTAAAATTATACATTAAAATTGTAAATTATGTTAAGAAGAGTGCATTAAACACGCGGCTTTTTACGGCTCTCTGTGAAGATTTGGGCACAGAACACAAGACATTGTTATTTCATACAGAGGTGCGATGGCTCTCAAAAGGAAATATGTTGGCAAGATTGTTTGAACTGCGAGATGAAGTTATCCAGTTTTTAGAAATGCAAAAACACACAGAATTGTTTGTGGAATTTAAAAAACCATGGGTCCAAGTAATATTTGCTTATCTATCAGATATTTTTGACTCATTGAACACTTTGAACTTGAAATTACAAGGCGGAGATTCGAACATAATTTATCATCGGGATGCTATCACGGCATACAGTGAGAAGTTGCAACTGTGGAGACGCAAAATTTTAGCTTCCAACTATTCCTGCTTTCCTAAACTATTTGCGATCTCAGAAGAAGCGTGCTTTAAGGAGATTTTGGATGAAATTGATACCAAGAACAAAATATCAAACCATTTGCAGCAACTCACGGACGAATTCAAGCGCTACTTTCCCGATTCGTGCGATAATATTATTTATCGATTAGCGATCGATCCTTTTCACGTCGACATAGAAATGCTGCCAGATGCATTACAAGAGCAAGCTTTGGAAATCAAAAATGATTCTGCTGCCCAATATGATTTTGATAAGATGGATAAGGCACAATTTTGGGTTAAATATCTCAAAGTTTATCCCAGCACAGCAGAGCAAGCACTAAAATTGTTTTTACCCTTTTCAAGCACTTACTTGTGTGAAAAAGCGTTTTCAGCAGTTGTAGCAATAAAAACAAAGTACAGAAGCAAACTAGATATTGCTAGTGATCTACGTTGTGAACTTTCTTCTATTGAACCCAGAATTGGAAATCTTGTCAAAAACATGCAAGCTCATCCGTCACATTGATTCTTCTTAAAACAAGTATGTAAAAGCATATTTTTATAATAAAACACCTGAAAATGTATTTTTGGTCTTTATTATTTTATTTTACAATAGCTTGGCGAGCCCACTAGCTACTACTTGCTGGGCCCTGGGCCGAAGGGAGGCGTAAACATTGTCATTTTAAGTAGTAGGGAGGCGTGATACTTATAAGTTTGGGAACCTCTGATCTAAACTATAGAATACCTAATGATATTTATTTGGATTAAGGCGGTCAACGACCGACGGTATAGTGCGACTATAAAACAGCTAACAATCTGTCAAATCAGGTTACAATAGAAAGCAGACATCGGGCTCGATGATTAAAGTTTTGGGATAGGACTAGGATGATGACGACTCGTTTTATGTACCTATACCTAAACATCAATAGCGTATTTGTAACTGACATGTAGGCCTTGAATGATTATGCTGACTTTTTTATGTATAGACATCGATAGCGTATCCATAAAGCTGTTTTTTTTTCATCTCCGTTGATAGCAGTATTCTCCTTCTATAAGACTGGGCAAGTTTTACTATAAAACATTTTGTCTAAGTTTAAGTAAAATAAATCTAGCTGACTAGAATATTCTTTTATTCTTGCAATACCTAGATTAAATCATACAGTAAGTCAAAACTTTATAGGGTTTACAGCAAACTTTCAAATAATCGGCACAATATTTTAAAACACATTTTGAAGACAGCAAGACACTTATCTATTGTGTGCAATTTAAAACATTATGGAGTGTGGCTACTACGATACCGTAGCCTCATTTCATGACTTTGTAAATGTCAGGTACAAATCTGATAAATTCCTAGCTGTCTCTCCTAGAGTTGCTAACATTACTTTGGACTTCAACCTTTAAGAAGTGACTACACAAGGAGCACATAACTGGGCACATTTTTTTGTGAACTGCAAACGATATGTAGTTACGTGCCAGCGTAGAGATCAAATCTAAAACCTTCAGCCAAGAGGTAACTGGTTAAAACCATTACTTCACCTGTGTTTGGCTCTCAAAAAACTTCGACATTTTGAAAAAACTAAAAAAAAAAATAATATCAAAGCATCTAGTTACCATCTCGAACACCTAAAAGATTCAAGAGCAACACACTACATAGTGTGACACTAACGATGTTTTCGCTAAGACACTATTTATTGCCCCGACCAAACGTAAAGTCCGACTCATTAACGGTGCCCGAGGGAGCGGGATGCGTATATTTTTCTTCTCACCTAAACAACGTACGACTTATTTACGGGACTATGGGGTGAAATTTTATTCTGCGTTGTCACACCGAAGTGGTAAGCAGAAGAGTAATGGTGGCACATTTTACGTCATTCGTCTGGCGGGATATAGCTTTTTACTGCTTTAAATAGGTTTGGAATTTGGTTGTGCAAGCTTCATTAGAAAGGTATGTGATTATTTTTAAATATTCACTATAAATGCGTTACAGCACGACTCATGTACTTACATAAAAATAAACGACATTGTAAGGCATAAAAATTTATGATTTTAACATATCTCATATACCTACGTGCAGTTATGATGAATTAAACAAACAAAAATAATATTAAATGAAACAAAATTTATTAGATTATTCTTATATTTTGTAATGCCTAATATGCCTATCTCCTATTAAAGTCGTTCTTATATGGTTCCAGATGTATCAAAGTCCGCGCTCTGGTCTAACCAGATTTGACAGATTATTAGCTTTTCCACAGGGCGATTGTCTCCGCAACCTAAAATATAGCGAAGTTTCATGGCTCAGACTTGTGTATATTCAAGAGTACTGTCCCATAACAACTGTCAAAGATCATTATGACAGCCGGACCGTCCAAGATAACTACATAACATAACTTCCCCCTCACCGAAGGAGTAGAAAGAGGTTTACTAAACACCCAAGCTTCGCCAGTTATGTTTCGGTCCCAATGTAATAGGGGGCGAGCCTATTGCTATAACTATTAGCGGATTAAACTTTGTCCCCACATAAGACGTGGGATCTAAAAGGAATAAATGCATGGCTTCGTTAATATCTAGTTCAAACCGAAGCCACCGACGAAGTGTCCCACCGCAAACGTAATTGGCAACAGAATATCGGCATACAAGCCTTCTAGACTTTATCTCTCGAATACAATTCCAGGATTTAGTCCACGCTCTAATGTCTGATTACCGGTATCGAGTTTAGCTCATGGAACTTGTAATTGAAATGAACCGAGAAGATTACGTGGGAAAATGAATTGAAAAATGAATTTAAGCTTCGAATAAAATTAAATTCTGTATTATAGTCTTTTCAATGCATTTCTTGTTCAGGTTTAGAAGGAATTGTAGAAAGGGTTGTTTGCGCAAAAGGAACTGTATAAAATGTTTTTAACCCTGGAAACTGTGCCTCCCATATTATGTATCTTTAGTTTACAAACTGGTTTATTTTATTTTACTTTTAGCTTCTACTTATTGTTCATTTAAGTTGTTTGTTCATAATTGAAGCTTCTGGACAATATTTAATATTAAACAATATGAAGCTTGTGTCGCACAAATGCATAGTACTGAAGACCTAAGAGGACAATCACACATACAAATAACAAGTTTTTTAAACACTATTTAAAAAAATTTACTTATGATATACTTTGAGCTATGGAGGTTTGGTCAGTTTTAAATGCTTTTCCAATATCAAAATGTAGATACTGCTGAGTAATTAGGTACTAAACATTTTTAGGGTATTTTAAAAGTTAAATTTTTGTCGCGCAAGACAATTCTTGAACCAAAGCAACATTCTCGTAAACTATTATGTAAGGTTTCACAAGTTTGCATTCAAGTTGTTGAAACATAAGTCCACAATATCTTGTTCCTCTGATAGTACAATATCACGTAACAAAATATAATTTTAGTAGCGAGAGACTATGAGAAAGGTAGTGTCATATAAATGTCTACGCAATCTTGATCTAGTGCCCACTTAAGTGCCGCTTGGTGTCAATCGTGACGTCTACTTATCTTAATAATTCTGGCTGCATCAGTATTAAGTAAGAATTTCGAGCCTATTAGAATTTTAAAGTGACTACGCTGGAATGACATTGCATGTTGAGTGCATGCGGAGTGGTTGAAACAGTCGCCTCACCATTTACACAAGGTCGACTTCGCTACTCGAATGACAATCACAAATAGTATAAGATAAGATATACATATAAAGCTGAAGAGTTTTTTTGTTTCTTTGTTTGGTTGAACGCGTTAATCTCAGGAACTACTGGTCCGATTTAAAAATTCTTACAGTGTTACATAGCCCATTTACCGAGGAAGGCTTTAAAACATCGCGCTATGAGTGACGAGAGCGGAGCAGTAGCCTTAAATAACGCGGGTGTAACCGCGGGCATCCTCTAGTAAAGTATATAATTATGTTTAGTATAAAATGTATATAAAATTCTGTTACGGACTGACAGACAGACAACCTACAGCCAAAGCGCTACGCTTAATAAAGCGCAAGAATCTGAAATTTGGCGTGTACTCGTATGTTCTTTGGGAAGTGTAGAGGAGCACTAATAGAGGATTTTTGGAAATTCTCACCCTAAGATAGTAAAATGGCCCCAGGCCGGCAAAGCCGCGTGTGAAGGCTACTACAAAATTTGTTAAACGGATTTTTTTCAGTGCTACTACGTATGCTAATGTAAACAAAACACGTCAAGTAGAACAAATACGAAAAGTGACTGGCCGTCTTTACGAAAACCGTAAACACTACTTACGCTTAGGTACCTACCTAATAAATAACAAAAACATAATAAGCATTCCATTAGTTAATTAAATTCATGTAAAAAGCAACAAAGGTTAGTTAGAAAACAAACAGTTTCCTCCAAGAATTTGGCGAGAAACTGCATCTATTCTCAGATGAGTTCGGGACAAGGATATTAGTCCGATAGGTACCGCATGCTTATGTACTAAATATTACGCCAATCAACATATTATTTTGCACTATACTGTATAATCTAATAGGGTGTTTTAGATTACTGGTTTATCTGTTAAACTAAATAATATCTGTACTGGTTTATTTCTTACAATTTATGTTCTGCACCGAACGGCATAGGCAGCGATAGCCTAGTGGAGATACCAACAGACTGCCATGCAGAGGGTATCAGTTTCGAATCCACGGCGCGCACCAATGACTTTTCAGAGTTATGTGCGTATTCAATTGTTAATTATCGCTTGCCCCGTGCCTCGGAGAGCACGTTAAGCCGTCGGTCCCGGTTGTCATGAGGATCTTTGACAATCGTTACATAATACCTTCTAAATAAACTGACACTAGTCTAAACCAAGGAATATCACTATCCCTTCGGGTTGCGGAGGTTAGACAGGCAGTCACGCTGTGGAAAAGCTAATGATGATGAAAGGATGATGATGATGATATTCTTCATCGAACGGGACCGATTCCAAATCGACCAAAGCTTTACTGTTACAGGTTTCTGAATGAAAATAGAGTATGGCGAATTAACCGATGGAAAGAGAAAGTCAGCTCGTTGGTTATTAATTAATTTTTGATATCGCGAAGGTTATACCTAATATTTATGGCTGGTAAATTATGATAAGTTCTCATCATTTTAACTGGATCATAGATGGAGATAAATATCTCCACCTATGATCCAATTATCCAAACATTACCATAAACTAACGGCAAAGTTCGCCAAAATTCCTCTTCCAATTCGATATCAATGTGCCGATATATCTATTTATCGCTGCAGCCAGGCTCTGATTGCGAACGGTAGTTTAGAACAAAAAAGGAATAGAAGCTTTTTGCTTACAACAATCCGGGGCGGAACAGAAAAGATGCATTAAAATTCACTTTGTACTTTGTAGCTAACTTACTAATGAAACGTTTCTTGGCAGATTAATGGCATAACAATGCCTTTATTTAAAAGCAATAAAAATGGCGGACGTAATTATTCGATCATACGATTTTATTTAGCGGATATGAGATATGTCTTGCAGCAGGAAATGCTGGATTTACATAGAGAACTGACCAAAACTGTGAAAAGTTATGAAGACGCTCAGTTACAAATAAAAGAACACATTCTTGCTGCCAATGAGCTAGTCCAATTAGGTAGTGAAAATGTGGACAGGCTAGATTCTTTAACAAATAGGCTTAATTGCTGTACTTGTCAAAAAACAACATCATGTGACAATAATCAGCAACATGAAACAATTACACTGTCAAAGTCTCAAAAAATGCCTTGTACTAACACTCCTAGCAATAATGTTCAATGTATACCAATTTTGGGGAGCTCGGTGTCATCAGTTAACCACTCTCACAATAATTGCTATAACTCTTGCTATAACTCTTGCTATATTTTCTCTGACCAGCTGGGCAAAGACATGGGTAGTCTTATGTCTCAGTATGCAAATGGTCCTGTAATAAATCATTGCTCACCCGGTGCCAGTTATAGTCAGTTATTACATAAAATCAAGATGACCCAGCTTAATTCAAATTCCACAGTAATATTATTGTATGGAAATAGTTTAGCTGTATCAAGAAATGACATATTAAAGTGCTTTAATTTAATGGAACGTCTCAATAGGAAATATAGCTGTAAATTTATTATATGTGCACTGCCTTATTCACAAAATTTAAATATAGAACAGAACAAGCACATACATAACTTAAATTTGTTAATGTACAATTGTATAACCCAGTCATCTTGCCAAAAGTATTTAAGTTATTTTGATACTAACATCTTTGTTAGAAATTTTATTTTGACTAAAGATATTATGTATCTTTCTTTTAGTTTTAAGCGACAGATTGCTAAGTTATTAGCATATAATATTTACTGTGTTTTATATACACATAGTGTAACTACTGCAGTTACAGACATTAGTATTTCTACTAATCAGTATATTGAATCAACCTGTAATTTAAACTACAAGTTGAGACAACTGGCAGGCCACACTTTTTGAATGTTGTACATCACAACATTCAGGGCCTTTCAGGCAAAGAGTTAGAGTTAAATTTATTTTTAGACTTTAGAAATGTTCATATCATGTGCATAACTGAACACTGGAAAAATGTAATGAATTAGTTTTGTTAAATAATTACAATTTTACTGTTAAAAGTGCATTCACAAGGAAGGAAGCTATACATGGTGGCTCGTTAATTTTGGTTCATAATACTCTAAAGTGTAAAGAACGTAATGACTTAGTTAAACTTTCTGTGGAGCGCAGTGTTGAACTATCATGTATTGAACTTGATAATTTTGTTATAATTTGCGTATACCGCCCCCCCACAGGTGACTTTAATATTTTTGAACTGACTATGGAAGACGTTTTACAGCGTATAAAATGTAATAGTAAAAAAATAGTAGTATGTGGCGACTTTAATGTCAATTTATTGGAAGTATCGTCTTTAAGTGGAAGATTGATAATTTTATTTAAATCTTTTACTTTAAACTATTTATTTTTTGAACCAACTAGAGTAACCGCTACTTCTTCAACTTGTCTAGATAATATTTTTAGTGATGTTACTGCGTCAAGCACTGTAATCCTTGACGAGCTCTCGTCTGATCACTGTGGACAGTTAGCCAAGTTTGTTAGTTACTCCAGCAAGATCTCGTCACAAATCACCTGCAGACCTATCACAAACGCTCGTTGTAATTCGTTCAAAAACAAAATACTATCCAGTGTGAACTCCTCAATTTTAAAATACACCAACCCCGATGTTTTATATGAGTCGCTTTTTACAGTTGTCAAGGACGCTTCCAAAAATGTATTTAAAGAAAAAACTGTAGAAATAGGTAGCAATAAAAGATTTAATGAGTGGGCCACTACTGGTATACATGTGAGTAGAGCTAAATTATATGAATTATATGCTATAAAATCCTACAATTTTAATCCACAGTTTATTGAATATGTTAAAAAATAATCAAAATTATTTAAGAAAGTCTCTTTTATAGCAAAATCCATGTTTTTGAGTAACAAAATAAAGCAATCAGATAACAAAGTTAAAACTACTTGGAAAGTTATTAACGAACAAACTGGCAAAATTAGAATTAATAACAATAAGTTTGAATTGAAGTTTGACACTAAAATTGTACGCGAAGATGAAGATGTAGCTCAAGAATTTAATAATTATTTTTCCACATACCGTTATCCGTTACGAAGGGTTTAGATGCTTCTTCTAGTGTAGCTGCAACATATTTGATTAATAATATGCCAGAAATAACGTGTACTTTTAGATTTCAGCCTATTAATTCAACTGACATTTTAAATACCTTCAAGTCTCTTAAGCCTAAAAAGACAGGTGACTTATGGGGCATCTCTGTAACAGTTTTGCAAACAATTATTGATCTAGTAGCTCCGTATTTAACTGTAGTATTCAACCACTGCCTTAATTCAGGAACTTTCCCAGATCTTATGAAATACAGCAAAATTATTCCACTTTTTAAATCTGGCAGCAAAGCTGATATTGGTAACTACAGACCCATTTCAGTGTTACCAGCGTTCAGTAAAACTCCTACTTAAGCAATTACTACAATATTTTAATCTTAACAGCCTCCTACATACTGAACAGTACGGATTTACTAAGGGTCGATCTACGACTGATGCAGGAGTAGCTTTACTTAAGCATGTGTACAATGCTTGGGAACAGTCGCAAAATGCTATAGGTATCTTCTGTGACCTTTCTAAGGCTTTTGATTGCGTAAATCATGATACACTTTTACGCAAACTGAAACATTACGGTATCAGAGATTTGGCACTTAGAGTCATAAATTCTTATCTGAAAGGTAGAGTACAACATGTAGATGTAAATGGAGCTCATTCTTCCGGGTTACCAGTGCAATTAGGTGTTCCTTAGGGGTCCATTCTGGGACCCTTTTTGTTCTTAATTTATATAAATGATTTGCCTTATTACATGAATAAATTGTGTGACGTTCTTTTTGCAGATGATACGTCTTTAATTTTCAAGGTTGATAGAAATAAGGAAAACTTTGACGAAGTAAATCGAGCGCTAACTAAAGTCACACACTGGTTTACAGCTAATAACTTAGTTTTAAATTCTAAGAAAACTAAATGTGTTAAATTTGTATTGCCAAACGTAAAGAATCTGGGACCTAACTTAGCACTTAACGAGGAGATTATAGAACCAGTAAATAACACTGTTTTCTTAGGTATAACAGTAGATAATAAATTGCAATGGGGAGCACACATATTGGCTCTTACTGGGAAACTTAGCTCGGCTGCATACGCTATTAGAAAAATTAGACAGTTAACCGACGTCGATACGGCTCGTCTAGTTTATTTTAGTTACTTTCATAGTATTATGTCCTATGGTATTCTTCTATGGGGAAAAGCTGCAGATATTGACAGTGTATTTATTTTGCAAAAAAAGGCAGTCCGTGCTATTTATCAGTTGGGGCCGAGGGTGTCACTTAGGGATCGATTTAAAGAAATTGAAATCCTGACTGTACCTTCCCAATATATATTTGCCAATTTAATGTACATTAAACAAAATATTGAGTCGTATAGTAAAAATAGTGATGTCCATAATATAAACACTAGAAATAAACATAAATTGTGCGTGCCTCATCTTCGGTTACATAAAGTTCATAATACATTCATGGGGCTAGGTGTACGTATGTATAATAAATTACCAACTCATTTTTGTCAGTTACCTTTAAATTCCTTTAAAACTAAAGTTAAAACTTGTTAGTTAAAAAAAGCATATTACTCAATAGATGATTATTTCAAGGACAAGAATGCTTGGTAGACAAGTTCAATACTTACTGTTCCAGTTGTTGTGTACAGCTTTCTATTTAATTGTTTTTATATACATACTGTTTGACATATATTTGAATTTTGATTAATTTTAATTTTGTCATAAGTTTTTCTGTTTGACATGTATATTTGTTTGCGTCATTATTTTATTTGACATTTAATTTTTATATACACTTTGACATTTTTTAATTCAATTATGCGTTTATTTGTTGACGTTCTGCTCTTTTAGATATGTTATAGTGCGTTAATAATGTCGGATATATTTATTTTAGTCTAATGTAAGTTCGAATGGCTTGTCTTGGAAAGTAGGTTCGTCATGCTCACTGTACTGTCACTGCAGGCGGTAGCGTCGGTGGTCGGGTCACCCACTTCCCTCTAATATGGTTGAGGAGGGTGATGGCTGATCATTGCGTTATACTCGTGAACGGGTGCTGCCTGTGGTGACTGGTCGATCTACTGGACAGGATACAGCTTTTGACTTGCTGATTTATGCGTTTATTTGCAATTTGTTCCAATTGTTTTGGTACCTACCTAATTAATGCATTGTAACGTGATTTGACTGAGCAGTGATTACATAACAACATGATATTTAACATGTGTGCGGTTACACCCTACTTGTCATTTTGTTTTGGAGGCTAAGTGTTAGTCATTATTCTCAATTTTCAAGTCTTAAGTACGGAAGTCTCAAGGTACGTAAGTAAATAAATGGCAATAGGTTGTGTGATAGCTATCATGTTAACTGAAATGTGATATTATTATGTTTTGATTATAATGTATAACTTCATATTTAAATACGCAGACAGTACTGTGTTGCTAGGGAGTTTGTTGCGCTGCTTCTTCTTCCTAGCGAAAACACATAGGAAGCAGTGAAGGGTTGGGCTTTTTGGGGGACTGTCTATTGTAAAATTTAACGTTCAGAAAGAGCTGTTTACCAGCCAATTTTGAATAAAAGATTTTGATTTTGATTTTGATATCTCCGCAACCTCGCCTTTGTAAGCCGGTTGAAACGTCAGAGAAAAACAGAGATATACCTTCAAATAAATTAACTATCGCGAGTAAGACCCGTTAAATGAAATTGTATGAAATATACAAATCGCGAACGTTTTAAATCGATTCTAATTATTTTGACTTTATCCGTTAACTAATGTAGCATTCAATCAAATTTTTCATTATATTTCAATAAAACAATATCGAACCAAATCATTAGCATTATAAAAGAACTTTAATAGCTTTTATATTCAAATAAATTGCAATTTAACTAAATATATGGGTTTCAACGTTTCCGAGTGTTTTGAAATCGACCATTTTATATACACTGTGATATGGAGTGCTATTTATTTTACTTTATTACCAAATTGAATAGTTTCCAACGTTGGCTACTTGTACATATATCAATATTAATAAAATATTTATATATTACCAGATTATTAAATATTGACCACCAAGGTACTAAAGATTACACGATTCCTTAGACTATCGGTTAAGTCATCAGGTCCACAATTATTAAAACAATTTTATATCAAAGCAAAGAGCCGTTTATTTATTACTAACGTTACCTTATATTCGAAACCAATAATTCGATTTATTCCGCTTCTTAAACATTTCATTTTTCGTTTTCCGATCACTGCACCTTTGTCAAATCTTTTGTTCGTAACCATTCAGATGGTATATAAACCATTGTACCAACAATAGACAAATTGAAGCTCCTTGTCTATACACTGTACACAATACTAAACATGTCCTTTGACAAAGAAATCTAGAAAGATAAATTTATAAGTTTCTTGATAAGTATTGTACCCATTTCGACTTGCCTCGTCAGAAATAGGAGTGTAGGTACTTTTAGGATTTAAGATAAATTCGGTCAAATTGATAATTTATTTCGTGCATATCTTCGATCTTTTCAGGCTTTTCACAGATCCCATTCAGTGTGTCAGAGTATAGTATGGCGTAGACGATCACGCCAGCTACATACTATGTAGCTGAATATCAACCTTTTCTTTTTTATTATGTTTTTCTGTCTCTTTCGACGACACTAACGACATCCGCTAAATCAGTGAGAATTATGTTTTAGGATTACCTAATATTGGTTATATTTTTCTAACTCACCCTTCGAAAGGGCAGGCTCTAATGGAGTAGACAATTGAACTTGTACCAAATTATATTTTCGTTACCCTCAAATCCATTCAAGTCAGTTTATGTCACAACACTTTTCAATAGTAACTTTACAAAATCCCTTATATGTGATAACGAGTGATACAGCTCGAGTTTCGGCCACTTTTGTAGTTAACGCGATGTTCCCAGAGCGGCACAGTTCCTTCGATTCGGTTAAAATAAGAAGTTGAGGCAAACGAAACTGAGTTGTTTTAGTGGTTGAGTTCCAATAACCGTTTTTCTACCTCCCAAGAGTTAAGTTAGGGTGATGCTGTTTTATAAGCGATACAATAGCGAAGCGACAGCGAACCTTTTTATGTAACGAACGAAGCTAGGTACACAGCATTAATATCGGAGTTGCTTAAGCAGATGTCTCGCTTTGGATGGTTAAATTATTGTGTGATACACAAAATAATGTTTCGAGTCTGCGTGTTTTTTGTGCCTGGATATGGGTTGTATGTTTGTAAAGTAGGTACCCCGCGATACTTCATTTGCCGAAATAATACTAAAAAATATATTTCATTTAAATCTTTTTATGGATTCATCAGACATCAGTCATTCCGGGACCGCTGGTGTCAAATACGCCAAAACTTTGGCGCAAACAAAAGATATTTCATCACTATTTTGTCAATAATCATGCAATCAAGGCCTGTTTCCCTAAAAATCGGTGCCAAGCCAAGTATTTCTGATCGGACTATAAAACCTCTACACATTTTTATATAACTTTCATTGTTGATAGAATAGGTAGTTTGTGATTTAGTAACTTTTTGCCTAAGAGCTTGGCACCCACTCCAAAAATGTTTGCTCCAAAACCAATTATTTTTTCTTTTTTAGTTCCTTAGTGTTTTTTGAAGTCGGTTTTTTTTATTTAAAAATAATTTTTATTTTTTGCTTTTTAGTGGTATACCTAATAAAAAATAGTAACAGGTGGTAAGTAGGTACATAGGATAGTGTAGGTGGTACAAGATGGGGAGGCCTTCCTTACGTGCCTCAATTCTGAAATGTAGACCTGTACCTTTCAGGCAATTTGAAGTATTTTTTCTGTTTTCAAATAACTAGCCTAAACACGTTCATTTCAGTTCCATCATCAGATTCCGGAAATCATCTAATACCAAAGTGTTTGCCAAGACAAAACAAACGAGCTTTAACACGATGAGATTGCTTTATTGTATTACAAAGATCCCATGGCCACCTTCCTGCTCTATCATCAGAGTTTGGTAAACATTCAGCACTAAACTCCATGTGAAGACGAATCCAACGAGCCCAAACTCAATGGGATTGCGTCTTTGTATTACAAAGATGCCATGGCCACCTTCCTGCTCCATCATCAGACCCTGGCAAACATCCAGTACCAAAGTCCATGTAAAGACGAATCCAACGACTCTAAACTCGATGAGATTGGGTTATTGTATCACAAAGATCTCATGGTTACCTTCCAACTCTATCATCAGACCATGGAAATCATCCAGCATTAAAGTCTATGTAAAAACGACTCAAACGAGCCTAAACTCGACGGCATTGGGTTGTTATCGTCAAATCGCTTCAAGTGTGCTTATAAAATTTGAAGATTTCCTTCGATTTTTCAGGATTCCATGATCAGATCCTGACCCGATGATCATGGGACCAACTAGGAGGTATACTCTTTCAATCAAAACAAGAATTTTTGAAATCGATCCAGGCGTCTTAGAGAAATCGGGGAACATACATAAAAAAAAAAGATTCCGACGAATTGAGAACCTCCTCCTTTTTTTTGAAGTCGGTTAAAAATATTTTTTCTTTTTTTTTATGACAATTCCCGCATTAGGACTGAATCATGTGTCGAGGCCGACTTTTACAAACATACAACCAAAGGACACAATTAACACCCAGACTCGAAACAACAATTTTTGGATCACACACTGTGTTGTCTCGTGTGGGAATCGAACCCACAACACTCGGCGCAGTGTCAAGCGGCGAGGCGGCCGCTTAAACCACTACGCCAACCGTGCAGTCAAATTCTAGCAAATAAACAGTAAATTTGCTTCCAACTTTTTACTGATGAGAGCTTTCGCTTGAAAGATCGTGCAAATGTTCGTAGCAATTTCGGCTCTGTTCATTGATCAGTTCGGAGAAACAAAAAACGGCGAATGCTCGTTGTTCTGTTAGAAGTGAAGCCTCAAATGTATTAGCACCCTAAGGTAATTGTTGCTCTTATAGTAATCTAAGTAAAAACTTATATATTGTTTAGAGCCCGGGCTAAAATTGGGTAGGTTTTACAGGGATCAGTGGAAGCGATTACTTCATCCAGTCTTAGCCCAGGGCAAAGGTCTAACATATGGACCAAGTTTCTTGGCGCTAAGAATTAAACAATGTACAATTACCTGAGATTTTGATTGGGTCGGTCCTGCAACTAAGTTAGACTAGCACACGACTAAATTGGCCAATATAGTGAATGTTATATCAAAATACTTAGCTATCAGGCTGCAAACGCGTCTTCAACACGAGGAACGTGGTACACACAGGACACAGGATTCACAAATCAGTTTTACAAAAGTCAATGTTCAATATGTCACACATTAATCACAAACTTTGCCGGAAATCAAAAGCGGCAATTATAAGTATTTACAAGTTAATTCAATTCGCGAAGCTGGTTAACTATGTGCTTTTCAAAAGGCAATATCTTACGAGACGACAACGTGGTAATTTTTCAAGGCAAGAAGTTGACAGTTCAGTGTGACCATAGTCAGAAATTTTCAATAGACTAAACTAAACGTTACTAAATCGATATAATCGACTTGACTTATCATAAACACTATTTCTATTTCAAACAATCCTATAGCAATATTATAAACGTAATAATGTAGCTTATATTCACATGGATTAGGAGCATCTTGAAGCCGCGTGTAACAAGGGCTGGTATACCTTCACACTTTGACCACTTCACAGAAACCTTGCTCGCAAGTTCCTGGCACAATACGAGCTGTATATGCAGCAGTATTTGGAGACTGGAGATACATATTTTGTAAGGAGTTTATGCCAAGTATGCATCTCTTATCTTCAAATCCACGCATAGATCGGATATTCAATCGGGCGGTAAGCATACAAGCAAATTAAGCTCTCGTGTCGCCTTAAAGCCCAATTTATTGAAATTCTTCTATCTCTCTTTTACCACCCTGTTCTGATAAAGAAGGAAAACACGCTTCAGAAAACAATTCTCTGGCAAATAGTACGTAGCAAATCTTCATTGCGTTTAAAAATGCATTCGAAACTTGTTACCCACCGACATCAACACCCATAAATCGAACGAGTGGATGGGAATCGAATATATTTATATCCTAATCGATTCTGATATCGAATACTTTCGGACCATCGATCATGGATAAAAGTAATGTTGCCATAAAATTGTTCATGTCGCTATCGGTAAGCTGTTAAAATTGAAATAACGTTGGAGCAAAATTGTTGGTTATTCGGCTTTGGGTACAATGTAACTGAAGCTTTTATTTTGGTTACTTTTTGTGAAACCAGCTACTCACAATCTATGTCATCAACTCGCATGACAATCGAAACTTTTGGAAAGGCTAAATATAAATTTAAAAGTATAAAATAAACTACTACTACTAATTAACTTATTTTAAATACTCGTATTTAAAAATGGTCAAAGAAGCTCCCGTGTAAACAATGTACAATGTGCAGCATTCGTGGCAACCGGCGCTCATAATGGAAAACAACAAATTAATATTTACAAAACTTATTTGTATTTGGTAATGTTGAAATTATTACTCGCAGAGGTAATGCCACGACAGATGATGTTCAACGAAATTAAATACAGTCTAATGACGGAATTTAAATCATCCTAGAGCTGTCCCGTTTGTGACCCAAAACCTTTGCCTTGGAGCCCGAGGTCTGCTTATAGGAATTTAAAATGTATGATAATTATCGATATATATGTACAATCAAACAAGTCGGCGCTGGACTAGTTTGAAAAATAATCCCTTGGCTCGCTCATAGAGTCGAGGCACACTAGAAACTGGTGTTGTTTACGACTCAATGTGCGTGTAAAGTAGCACTGAAAGCGACTGTATCTTACTGAGCGATTCTCGCCCTTATGGTGGTCTAGCGGGAAGTTGTTCGACTGTATGTACTAGCGTTGAAAGTAAATGAAACATTCAAGGGAAGCAGGGATATAATAGAATCGGTACAAGTACCCCGTGTCCTCCGTCTATTCCCCCAGGATGCAATCGTATTCATATTTTATTCAAAAACAATTTTATAGTCTGATCGATCTGGACCAAAAATCTTATCACATTAACCTTAGTATGGACCTACGCTACTGAATTTGTTAAATAAGTATATAGTCTACATAATTATGTGTAATGGTTGAACTAATTCGTATCAAGATTCGATTCGTACCTGCACAAGGTGCATGTAGGATGTAGGTTTAACAGTTATAACATTTGCCGTAGTTAAAGAACAGGTATGAGCAGACGAACAAATTTAAGAAAATAATTTTAAAAGCACACAAATGATACGATGATATTCGACTAGCAACTATAGTAGTTATACCTAAGTAAGCACACTTCACAGACATAGCATCTCGACATAAAAAACAGCCTTTAAACGATAACATTGAGCCGGGCCTATCTGTCGAACATCAAACGTCCATCTGACTGACATCTCAACTACCCTAGAAAGGGTTAGTATATTCACATTTCTTTCCCCAAACAATTGTACATTGGGGGGATATTTGAAAATTGCTTGCGTTAACCCCCTGCGCGTCCGATAGTTGGACATTTAGACAGATCCCTGATTGGGTTCTCTGTATTTTCTGCTTTGTACAGTCGGACAAAAGCGGCACGAAGAAAACTAGACCTGCCAGGTATGGGAGTGAAACGTTTGAATGGAAATTGTGTTTCCATTCTATCTGAGTAGCGCACTAATTTCAATGGTCCGTGCTTACATTGGGAGGCATTTGATCGACATTATATACGCGACTTATAAAGACCTTTCTTTTTTGTTGTTGTCTGTAGAATCTGTGTGTTGGCCGCTTTTGTTGAGACTCGTTACAGATGATCCGAATGTTCTAACTAGGTACATTTTATTTGTGAATGTAAATAGTAACTAAAGTGTAATAGGATGCGTTATTTATGTATATGCTAATCAACTTTTAGCAAAATGCAAGTAATAAATATTCGTAAGATGGAGTGGAGGTGGAGTTTACAATCGCAGCTCTATTCCTAATTAGGTACAGCTCTTGCGCCCTATAGTTTTATTTGCGCGTTCTCTGTCAGTCAGTCAGTAACGTAAGAATGTATAACATTAGGTATACTGATAATTTTATGCAAACGAAAATCTTGAAATCATTAGTTAATTTAGCTTATAAGTGATAGATTATTATATTATTATATACGAGAAGCATGCTAAGCCGTACATGCCTTTCTGCATCTTATTAATTCGCGTCTTTTGCATACATGCGTTTCGTGGCCTAATGCGGTGAATTATTAAAAAAAAATGCCAACAGGAACTGAGTGTTAGTACGCAAAAACGAAAGGGTACAAATTTACAATCCTACTAGGAAACTGTCGATCTGTTGATCATCTGAAACACAACTGGAAAAACGCTGACATTACAAAGAAAGACGAACAAACGTACAATTTTAGTGCACTGGATGGCTGTCAACTTCGTTACAAGTATATCTTCTCGTTAGAACGATAGGAAAGATTATTGTGGTAAATAGGAATAGAAAGATTAAGTATATTCGAATCTATTTATTATGGATATTCTTTTTCTATTTAAAAAGAAGCAGCCCGCATTTGGTAGATTGTGGCAGACTTTCAACAGACTTTCATTAACGGACACGAAGGAAACCTTCGCTTGAAACTACATAGGTACAACTTATACACACAAACCGTTGCCAAGTGCAGTTTAGACAGCCATTCTAAACTGTGGCAACCGTTGATCACAATGATCAGTTACCAAATTATCAAGATCAACGTCTAAATAGAACCATTGTATTTTCTCCTCAACCGATTATAATCCCATCTAATTTCTTAACAAATGGACTAAATCCACTCCAAATCTTTTACTTCCAATTTCAAGAACGAAATCAGAAACAATAAAGTTAAAGCATACGTCACAATGGACCTAAACATTAAAGAAATGAAACTCGTTCATTAAAGTATAATGGGGAGACCCTTAATTATTAATTAATTATCGGAACACGTCACGACCAGGCCGGGACAAAGGCCCAAGTTCCATTCGTGATGAGTGTTCATTGTTGGTCGTGAAAAGATTTCTGAACGAAAGCGGGAATTATTAATAGTGGCCGATAATTGTACTATTCGAGTGGTATCGATTAGTGTGATCGATTAGGAATTGTTTCACCGCACTATTGGAACAATAGTGTTACACAGTGTGGGTATTGTTCGATTTTTGAACTGGACGTTGGGCTACATTGAAGTACAAAATAAATGGATTTTCTGTCGCTATGTCACTTTAAAATATGAACAAGAGACTCTCACACAAACCAAAAATGTGATATATGACAATAGTTCTTCCGTATTCTTAGTGTCAGATATTTAAATGACTCCATCGTGAGCCACAGTGATTATTTGGTTAACAGATGAAGTAGTCAAAGATGATATACTATAACTAGAGAGAAGTAGTAGCGAAAGCCTTGTGCAGAGACCGACGGACTGTCTCGCAGAGGGTCTCGGGTTCGAATCCACGGTGCGCACCAATGACTTTTTAAAGTTATGTGCATAATAAATTATTAATTATCGCTTGCTAAACGGTAAAGGAAAACATCGTGAGGAAATCTGCATGTCTGAGAGATCTCCATAATGTTCTCGAAGTGTGAAGTCTGCCAAACCGCACTTGGCGAGCGTGGTGGACTACGGCCTTACCCTTCTCATAATGAAAAGGGGCCCGTGCCCAGAAGTGGAACAGTTCATATACAGGGCTGATGATGATGTACAGAAGCAGATCGGAATGAAGACAGGCAACGGAGAAAACCTATTTAATTACCACTAAACTCGCCAAAACATCAATGGGGCAAGTCCGAGTACACGTTTTCTTTCCACTCACAGATATAAAACGCGTATCACTATCCACCCGTATAATAACCGACACCCTTGTCACAAGAGAAAAGTAAAAATTACTTGTCTATGGTACACCTGTCTCGTCATGTACGTACCGTCAGTTTGACAGCATTTTATTGGAACCCTGATTTCCTATTCAATAAGTTTTGGGTTCACATTACGAAGTGAACTGGACCGTGAAATGTTTTGGCTGGCTGTAGGGTTGGCGCAGACTTTTATGAGTACCTACAACACCTTTCTCTGTATTCGCTCTTTTATATCGATAGTTGACCTTATAACTGTCACTTATTCGTTCTGACTTAAATAAAAATCAACTTCACATAAAAGTACATAATTCTTGACCATGAACAATAACTCGCGTTCCGACCGTTGGCATGAAGTTAAAATATTGTAGAGTCATGTGGGGTAACCGTACGCGGCGTGTACGCAGTGAATATAGTGCAAATCACATGGCTGACAACTGGCCGAAACCTACTGTGTTTAGTTCGCATTCGAGAGCTAAGGGAAAGTGGCCTGTCACAGGTTTGCCGCGCAAAACTAGAGAGAAGTAGTAGCGAAAGCCTTGTGCAGAGACCGACGGACTGTCTCGCAGAGGGTCTCGGGTTCGAATCCACGGTGCGCACCAATGACTTTTTAAAGTAATGTGCATAATAAATTATTAATTATCGCTTGCTAAACGGTAAAGGAAAACATCGTGAGGAAATCTGCATGTCTGAGAGATCTCCATAATGTTCTCGAAGTGTGAAGTCTGCCAAACCGCACTTGGCGAGCGTGGTGGACTACGGCCTTACCCTTCTCATAATGAAAAGGGGCCCGTGCCCAGAAGTGGAACAGTTCATATACAGGGCTGATGATGATGTACAGAAGCAGATCGGAATGAAGACAGGCAACGGAGAAAACCTATTTAATTACCACTAAACTCGCCAAAACATCAATGGGGCAAGTCCGAGTACACGTTTTCTTTCCACTCACAGATATAAAACGCGTATCACTATCCACCCGTATAATAACCGACACCCTTGTCACAAGAGAAAAGTAAAAATTACTTGTCTATGGTACACCTGTCTCGTCATGTACGTACCGTCAGTTTGACAGCATTTTATTGGAACCCTGATTTCCTATTCAATAAGTTTTGGGTTCACATTACGAAGTGAACTGGACCGTGAAATGTTTTGGCTGGCTGTAGGGTTGGCGCAGACTTTTATGAGTACCTACAACACCTTTCTCTGTATTCGCTCTTTTATATCGATAGTTGACCTTATAACTGTCACTTATTCGTTCTGACTTAAATAAAAATCAACTTCACATAAAAGTACATAATTCTTGACCATGAACAATAACTCGCGTTCCGACCGTTGGCATGAAGTTAAAATATTGTAGAGTCATGTGGGGTAACCGTACGCGGCGTGTACGCAGTGAATATAGTGCAAATCACATGGCTGACAACTGGCCGAAACCTACTGTGTTTAGTTCGCATTCGAGAGCTAAGGGAAAGTGGCCTGTCACAGGTTTGCCGCGCAAAACTGTAGGTACTTACGAGTTAAAGTTTGTTTTCGAACGATATTCTTATTTATTTTCGTAATATTAATTTGCATGGTTAAGGCGTTGCAATTAGTTTAAATTGAAAATAAAGTGACTAGGAACAAGAGAAACAAATCAATATTTTGTGTGTATTTGTGTTTTTTACCTAAGGTAAGTTATATTGTTTTTTTTAATTAATTTACGTACTTCGATGGTTTGGGGTAAGTGTGCTAGGGTAAGTGTCCGCAGTGCGTATACTTGCCCCGTCGAAGTAATTAAGTAAGTAAGTAGTAGAAGTAACAAAACGTATTAAGTATTTTTGTGCTTTACAGACTGAAAATGCCTCGTAAATATGTAAGGAAATGTCCCGATCGGAAAGTCTGTACTCAAGAGCAGATTAATGCGGCAATGAAATTGATTGAACAGGGAAAATGTAAACGAACAGCAGCAGATATAGTTGGGATCAATGAAAGCACTTTAAGAAAACGTATGAAACTCAACTCCACTGCAACATCAATGGGAAGATATCTGCCAACATTTATGAAAACCAAAGATGAAAATGAAAACCAAAACTAAAGCAAAGAAGAAAGATATCAAAAGCAAAAAAAATGTTTGTTCAAACCATTAGTACCTACTTTTGTCCATTATGTAAAGAAAAGTACAGAGATACGGCTGAAGTGTGGATTGAATGTACAATTTGCAAGTCCTGGTGGCACGAAGCTTGCACCAGCTACGAGAGTGTCACATTTATTTGTGATCTCTGTATAGTAGAACATTAGTTTTCGCATTGCGTACACTTTGTCGACGGTGCGTACACTTAACCGAAGGTGTGCGTACACTTTCCCTCCAATGGGGGCAAGTGTCCGCATTTACCTAGTTGATTAAAGTTGCAATAAAAAATACAATTGTCATTAGAATTTTTTAAAAATGTATTGTTTTTACTGCCAAAGGTTTATTTTATTGAAATAAATGTTAATTTTTTTTCAATCCACTAAAACTTTTATTCTAGAAGCAATTTTCTTAAAATTGCGTACAGTTGCCCCTCATGACTCTACATATCATTACCGTGTCTATATAATATATTCAAGTCAAAAGTATTTGCCAAATCATGCACATATCAAGCCCATTGATTAACCATATTAAAACCATAAATAAGTCAATATTTTTTCATATATCTATGATTTCTTTTAGAAATTTTTGCATGCCAACCCTAGTTGGGTATAATAGAGTGTGTGGGCATATGACTAACTGTGTTACCGTGATGGCTGCGTTATTACAACTTTTGTAATGCGCTTTATTTGAAACACTAAAGATCATCCGAGACTTCTTGAGCGAACCTCGGGCTCCGAGGCCGGTGTCTTGGATCACAACCAGACAATCACTGATGAATGATGGATATGATGAATATTTTTGTATTACGGTCAAATTTTGAAAAAAATGGTGAGTCGTATTGGTGGGGCGAGGCCCTTTACAAACATTCAGTCTATGAACGCATAGTACACTCAGGCTCGGAGCTGTCGGAGCAATAACTTTAGACTCACAAAAAGTGTGGCCACATGGCAATCAAACCCACGATATACGAGACAGTGGCAAAGCGACCACTACGCCATGTATACAGTCACAGATTAACACGCTGGACACGACCGACACAAAATTACTTGCTAAATGTTTGCACACTATTTAAGTAACATGAGCCACATTGCTCTAAACTAAAAGATCTCATACACACCCAGGGATCTTAATAACAGTTACGGTTTAACTATATAGTTTAAGGCGCTGTACCTAGTCAAAATAGGCTTCACAAAACAGTTTTTTAGCCAAATGTATACATTTTAGAGCAGCTTAAAAAATATATGTTAATCTTGATCATATTTATGGGGGGACCATTGTGTTCAAAACACGTTTTCGGTAAATTTTCTCGATAAAAAAAAACCATAAAATAACCATTAAAATTGAAATTGTAGCAATTGTAACTGTATTATTTATAAACAAATCTTGATAATATTAATAACAGTGATGTAATATATAATAATAAAGGGAACTGTTGTTTTTATTTATCGATTGGAATAAGATATTTGTAAGGATTAATGTATTTAATGATAAATAACTCGTTCTGAACGTCCCGTCGTCATCGCGCTTCTCTTTCTTATGTATACAATCCGACAGTGACAGCAACAGCTGAACTCTGTGTACTGTACACAGCGCCTTAAGACCGACAGATATCAAATACACTGAAATCTTCTAGCTACGTATAGTAATGACGTGCCTAGTTTCAGAATAAGACAAAATTGGTTGCTTTTGTTCAAAAATAAACAAACTTCACGACGAAACACCGTATGTCGTGGATGAGCTAACAAAAAGTAAGGTAAAAGCATTAAGCACTCAATTTGACAGCGTTTTCTTTTTGTGGCAATAGGCGGCAAACGAGCAGACGGATCGCCTGATGGTAAGCAATTACCACCGCCCATGGACACAAGCAACGCCATACGAGTCACAAGTGCGTTGCCGCCCCTTGGGCTTGGGAAAAGGGATAGGATGAAGAGTGGGATGAGGGAGAAGGAATAGGGGATAGGGCCTCCGGCACTCTCACTCACCGAACGAAACGCAACAGTTTAGGTACTGTTACTTTGCGTCGATCTTCTGTGAGAGGGTAGTACTTCCCCGGTCGGGCTGGCCCATTCATGCTGAAATCAGCAAGGCTCTACTACCTTGGATAGGGTAGGGTGTGCCTAGATCTCACGGATGTGTCGTTCGCGCACCTTTATTGTTTTAACAGACTTCAAAAAAGGAGGAGGTTCTCAATTCGTCGCAATCTCTTTTATCTAATCGGTTGCAGTGGACTGCTACCCCTAGGGAAGATCTCTAATTCTCTACAAAAGAAAAACACAGACATGACGTCGATGCAAGATACTCAACCTCCTTAAAAGACGGCCTCCTTGAAGCAAATGACAATGACATTGTCTATCCTGACACATTGTCATTTGGTCATTATTGTAAATAAATTATAGTAAACATCTAAAAATTGTATGAAATAAATCCCAAAAGTCTGTTCAGGCAATGGCAAATACAAAAAAATATAAACCTAATTAATTGCCAATAAGTCATCAATAAAAATCTTGAAAATGTAAAACTAATATTTGTCGAAAACATTTCAAAGTTTTTCGATGATGTACTTCAACTTCTGTGATATAACACTGATTCTTTTAAGTATATTTATTTCGTTTTTGGGCAGTTGGATAAATTATTATGAGAGGCAAGCGCCTGCAGTTATTCGGAAGTCCGCATATTACTACAATGCTGTTTACAAAAGCTCTGCAGCCAGTGCTCTTAACTACATCGAAATACCAAAATCGTACTTCAGGCATTTTTATACATATGCGTATATCTTGAGTTGGACCGCTCTCATTTATATGAATTTAGTGTACTTCTTCAATGTAGATTTAAATGAAAATACACGTTCATTTTTTGAGTTTCTCATGAAAAATCAGGAGCCTGGTAAGTGTAACATCATAATGTTAACGAGTCTGTTTGGTACACGTTGTTTCTATTAATATTTCAGTATTATAATGCAGGAACATGAGTTACATAACGACTACAGCTTTCTGGCTGCAACGTTATCTACAAAAGAAGTACTTCTGTTGTATATAAACCCTGCTGTTGCACACTCTTCTAAAGGATGATTGCTGCCAGTATGAAGAATTCCACCTCGATTAGTAAAACATTTATACTTAGAGCGCCTTAAAGTTCTTCTGTTTCAGTGAAATCTCAAGACGGTTTGGCTACTATTTTTCATAAAGTGCATAACTGATGAAGCAAATTTTCACGTAACTCACCAAATTTTATCATCATCATCAGCCTTTAAACAGTCCACTGCTGGACTAGGCCTCTCCTTTGAAAGGAGGAATTGGCCTACTATAGGTACCACGCTGGCCAAACGGGTTGGTATAGGATTTGTATCAAGTTTTCCTTCTCTTCCAGTGCTGTTCTCTGCATAATATGCTCCCTCTGTCGCCTCTTACGACACCCATGGGATGATATGGGGTGGTGACAATCCGTATTCTTAATCCGTCACCACACGGACCACCAAATTTTATAATATTATAAAAATCCTGGTGCGCCAAGCCCTCTTTTCTGTTCCAGTATCAGTTACCGCAGCTATAACATCAATGATCATGTTAACAATTCAATGTTCAAGACGTCTCCATGAGACACTTTTCCTGCAAGTGTTCGCTAAGGCCACTAGAATGAACATGTGCCACTTCGCGTTGGCGATTGCGCATTACACCATTTGTACACTAGCTGTTGTCGGATCTAGCCCTTTATTTTGTGGTGAGTAGTAACTTATTGCTTTTCTATTGAACTGCTTCGCTGACTCGTGATATAAATTGACGACTTTGTTGTCAAAGGACCGTGAAGTTTCGATTTCATTACTATTCCCAACAATAACGTTGCGTTTCTGTAATTAGGTAGACTTCAAAAGTAGCAAAAACTGCAGGCAGTTTAGGTATACTGTTAAAGTCAAAGTAGGTACCCCAAAGACGGTAAAATTATCGCCATTATTAAAAAGTCTTCGAGTACGCAAGTAAGCTTCTACCACATCGAGAATAAACACATAACCTTTGCTTTTTAAAAAATTGTTGGGAATGCGTAATGATAGGAAGAGTAACGCGAAAATCTAAAGGTTTGATGATGAAATACTACGAAAGTAAAATAGCCTCATCTCTAAAGATACTTTTTTTTGCTTGCAGGTAGCCCACACAGAAAACACGTAATATGGTGCGACGGCAACTCGTTGCTGACTTTCTTACCGAGCATATTTATATTCGCTTGGGCGTCATACGAGCAGCATCAGTCCAACCTAATACTCGCCGGTCTTCGAAGCGACATGGATTCTCGAAATGTTATAAGAGAAGAGTATGGCATGCCACGTGGAAGACTCTTTGACGTAGTCTCGAGTCCCCACAGACTTACGGAGATAATCATTTACGCGGCGATGGCACTAATGATGCAGACGAAGACGTACTTTCTGATCTTTATTTGGGTATTGAGTAATCAGGTTGGTTTCACAAAAGCACTTTCAATTTTTCTGACCTTTTCGCTGCATTACATATTATGTAGTTACCTCGCTACTGACCAGATACAAGGATGAAAACAATCTTGAGGCACAAGTTTACTCAAGGCAACCAAACCAAAAAATCAGATCAATTTCATTAAGTAGGTACCTACTTAACTTTTTTTTAATTTTCAGCTGCAAGCTTCAATTGGAACGCATAATTGGTACAAGGAGACGTATAAAAATTACAGAACACAGTATGCATTGTTACCGGGAGTGATTTGATACGATACCTACCTCTTGAGAAGTGTGTGTTCGTAAAACTAAGTCAAGACTACTTACTCAATAAAATATAATCTCCAGACTACTAAACTGCATTTCACTTTATCAAAAAGAGAACACTCGACATCAAATCTTTACCAACCCGTGAGACCAGCGTGGCTTATGCAGCCCAATCTTCCTATTGACTTACAGTGCTACTGTGATGCTAATTAGGAGATTCTCAAGTCAATGGACGACTGCGGGGCTAAAAAACCAGCGTATTCTCGATAGTTTAGATTGCTGTATCATATAAAATGAACACAAACATACTATTACGCTTAATACTAAATATAAGCGCCACTATATCAACAAATAACAGCAAAGTAAGAAAATTACAAAATAAATTCAAACTCACCTGCATGAACGAAACAAAAGCAATTTTTATCTCAAAGTACCTTGTTTCAGATAGCTCACATGCTTCTTCTCAACAGTGACAGCTGTCATTTTGACGTTATGGTACTTAAGAATTGCCAAGGCAGACGGGGGAAAATACCCATAATTATTGGAAATTTTTAATATTCTAACTTTTTATGTCCTCAACGCTTTACAATAAGAAATCGCATGTTATTTTATTATTCACACATTCATATTTCTATCTGTGCTTTAAAATCATGTATCACAATAAAACAGTCGTCCTGGTCGTATTTCACTAGTGTATCACTTATTAATCTTATTACAAAAGACCATGTGACGCGATGTGAGAATATTTAAAATTTAGAAATAAATTAAATATCATATTTTATGTCATAAAAGTCGAAGTGAAAATGCTTTAATTCTCATTAGATATGTGGTACTTTTTACAACTTGTAAGGAACTAAGGAGATTATAATTTTAGCTGGTATCCCTTCCCTACTGTTTATCTGAGTTGAGTACAAAGTAGGCATGTAGGACGAAACCGAAAGTAAAATGATACAAATCACCGTTAGATCTCGTATTCGTTTCTCTGAAGTGTTTAGGAAAACAACCTATACTGTTAGCTGCGTTCTCTAACTCAGCACCATGGATGACTTCGATATTAACGTGATAGATTTCATCTTCCTAAACCTTGCGTTTGCGGTAACATTTACCGGTGTTATCATCAATAACTATGAAAAATATGTTCCTGCTTTTATTATTAAAGGGTACAGGTATGGGAGCTTCGCTTACCAAGGCAATGAAGCGAACTTCCTTCAAGTTATCGAAATCCCGAAAGCCTACTATAGACATTTTTATTTATTTTCTTCACTATTCAGTGCTGCGATGTTAATTTATATGATTATGGTATATTTCTTCAACATAACTGTGAGCTATCCTGTCTACTTCGTGTTGAAGGTGTTGCTACAGGAAAATGAACCTTCAGGTGAGTTGATAAAGTTTATTTTATTCAATAATAGCTGTAACTAATTTGTTTTATGTTGCTCTTAGATCTGTTTTACTAGAACATAGATTTTAAAAGTAGAACACTGTTAGTCCTTTCACTTAGTAATGCATGTCAAGAACAGACCATAATTTACTTTAGTATTATATCTATTAATTCATAATAACTTGAGAAGTTGTTATTACGCTATGATACAGACGTTTAGCTTTTGATCTTCTATAAATGGGATTTATTGTGAATGGTTTGCAATAGCAAATGGAGCAAACCATTTCAGTCGAAACATGAAAAGGATTTTGTATCATCTTACTTCTGTAACACATTAACACACACTTTTAATTTTGAATAAAACAATAAAATTATTACTTTCCATGTACCCCGACAATGTCTACTAAGTTTCATTATAAATGGTTGGGTTATTTAGGTGTTAGGTTGTTTGTGCACTACACGGAATTTTACCGTTGGGCAGTCAGATTTACATCACATTTCATTGAGAATTCATTGAAATTCATTGACAATTGTAAGAAATCGGACTGCCGGACGGTAAAATTCCTAGTAGTGCACAAACGCCCTTAGAGTGTAAAAACCATATTCCTATTAGTATCTACAAGTATTATAATGAAACTTGTTAGGATCAGGATTGCTTGGTATAAGAGGAAAACAGCTTGTATTTATTTTATTAAATATCAACAGTTAACAACAGCTTGCTTCAGCATGAAAATACCTTGAGTAGGATGCTGATGTGTTCTCTCAATACATGACACATGATCTAATGTCTAAATGATTTTGAGCTAAGAAAGTTCCTAGTTTTAACCTGGTTGCATCCGAGGCTTGCACACCTTGGAGCCTAAGAACTGTTAAACCTCCGTTCAATACATGATGAAACTTTGTAAATATTTTCAATCTTTAATTTCTTTTTACGGTTGTTTGTACATATACTACTCAGACATTAAGATTAGATTAATCTTTATCACAGATAATTATGGAAATAATTTAAATCTGATAGTAGGTGTGTGTTTTGAAGTACTTTAACATTTAATCAATTAATACATGATTATGTTCTTTTAGCCTGTCTACAGCTGACACTTACATCATAGAAGCATTACATTCATATATTATTTTTATTTACCTTTACTTCAATTTTTTCATAAGTAATGTGACACCATTATTAAAATAATGATTTTGCCCAATGACAAGGAGGTAAACAAGATAAGATTAATAAATAACTATGTTAAAGACTAAATTATTCATTATTATTTTATTGACATAGGCGCCAGGCCTCATACTAATAAAAATACCAAACAAAAAAAATATTAAGTTTTAGATGTTGATTCAAGATTTATAGGGTGTTTATTGTATGTTTGTAAAAAAAATGCTGTACCTAATTGTCCATAATTGTAAAGAAAAATTGCTTAGGTGACATCAGTAACCTGTTTATTTAAATAAATATTATTGTAATTAATCAATTTGTTTTTATGATTAGCTGATTACCCAAAAAACAGCTTGAGGTAATAGATTATCGCGGTTTTACCTGCGTTATTAACGGTATATCGACTCCAACACTTATTGCAATTTAAATGTAGACTTACATTGTCCTCTATTTTTCAGTGAAAGTTCTATTAAAATCGATTTAGCCATTCCAGTGATTACCACAGACAAACAGACAGACAAAAACTTAAAAAGAGAATGTTTAGGGCTTGGTATCATGTAACTAACAATATGCGCTCGAAAAATTACCGACAGACATTTTAATTTTATTTACATATAGTTATAATGTTTAGATACATATACGTCTGCTTTAATATGTCTGGATCCCAAAATTTCAGATTGCTGTGGCTGTCTTCTCTCATATAAAGCTTTTTACATGATTTCCTCGATCTCAAACATGCAGTATGCACTGGATTCACAGATTCATATATAGGATCATTTCGCCTGTTCGCGTCCATTTAGTGCAGTTGGCAAGTTTGAAGGAGAAAATAAAAATGTTCCAGCAAATTGATTCAATGAAAAATTTATGTAATGCGTTCATTATATAGTCGATTTTAATAATAACTTTCAGTTTTGTTCGAAACTTGATGTGTTTTTTTTTAAATAGACAAAGTTCAAAATATGGCATTTTACCCAGTTTGCGTCCAAAAAATCCAAATTGCGTCCACCTGTGGACCAGTTCGCGTACACCAGCTTAGTCTTAACAATATCAGCCTTATAATCCTTCATATAAGGGTGATATTGTTAAGACAATCTAAAGAAAGATTGGCTTTTAACAATTTCTACATTTAAGATTAAAGTTATAAAAAATCTACATTATTATCATTATTAAATCACTTTATAGAAACTAAAAATAACTATTTATTGTTCTCAACATCGATAGAACTTAAAATCAAAGATAAAAAAATAACGATACATGTTGTCCAATATTGTGGTCTTCGGAATAGCTTAATTTTTACATAATTATGTTCATATTTGTCTTATCGATTTCTTCTTCTCACGATTATCACAAAACGCTTTATTTATTTAATCATCTTTTGTATTTTTTTTCTTCTTCTTTCTTGTCTCCTAAGAACTCATCTTGAATAGAAAAAATATGGAATAAAAGAAATTAAATGTAATAATTCAATTTTAAACTCAGTCTTAATCAAAAATGCATTTTAGATTATATATATATAATGTATTTATGCGATCATTTCTATTTCATAAAATATGGACGCAATTTGCTATAATATTATCCCTTGCAGGTATAGTTTGCGTCCACTTGTGATCGATTATTATATCGATTGTATCTTTTATTACAATCATAATAATGTGGACGCAAATTGGTCATTACAATTGCATACTATTAATGTTAAAATAAACAAAATCCCAATTTCTCTCTCATATTTTAATCACATAAAAATAAACAACTAAAGAAATCATAAATAGACGAGATCGCGTCCACTGTGGACGCAAAGTGGAAGTTTTATAAATTCGGTGTTCTAATTCGCGTCCACCTTATTTTAATTGCTAACTATAAAAAAAACAAGCTAATTCATAATTCATACTATTCGTCTTTTCATTATTAATGTCTAGAAACAGCTATGTATCCTAAAATTCACATAAAACAATAAAATACTTACCGTCAAACACGCCGCTGTACACTATTTTTTTATTTATATCCCGCGCATCTGCACTCTTTTTTGAACAACCGAGATTAAGTAATTTTTTTAAACAGGATAAGCTGGGCGCACGGAACTTTTGTCTATTTGTGCGTGTCTCTTATACGTCGAGGTATTGGCGATACTGACTTTTCATTTTATTAGTGTGTTAGTATACTTATTTCCGAGCATTTTTAAAGGGAGATCCGCAAAATGGACGCGAATAGGGGGATGGACGCGAACAGGCGAAATGACCCTAGGTAGTTAGTTCAAGAATATTTTCAACAAAGGAATCCAACTGGCTCTTTGTCTTCCTATACCAACTATTTCAAATCTTAATATATAAAATCCTTGCGTTACTGACTGACTGACAGACACGCTACAGCCGAAAATATTGGGCGCAGGAAGCTGAAATTTGGCATGTATGTTCCTTGGGGACCGTGGGGGTGCACTAAGAAGGGATTTCCCGAAATTCCCACGGGATCGGCCAAAACGGGTAAAGTAAAAAAAAAATGCAGGCGTAGCTGCTGGCGTCCTCTAGTACATACATACCTATACCTGTAACAGTAATTGACATTGCCACATACATATTTAGCATGTAAAGCATGTACCTATAGTATTGAATACATTTGTATTCAAATAACGACTTCATAGATGGCGTTATGGGACCTATTGGTAAACCACAACAGACTACAGCTAGTAGTGCGTACGTAACTAACTCAATATACTTACATTTCATATAATACTAGCCGAGACCGCGGTTACACCCGCGTTATTTAAGGCACCTGCTCCTCATCCGTAGGCTACAGCGTGATGTTAGACAGCCTATAACCTACCTCGATAATTGAGCTATCCAAGACACTTTACTTAATGATTTGAATAATTCATTTAAATAAATCTTTATTCGAATCAGATCAACAGAACCTCGGAAACGCACTTGTGACTTCTCTGGTGTTGCTTGTGTCCATGGATGGCGGTAATGACTTACCATCAGGCGACCCGTCTGCTCGTTTGCCGCCTATCACATTATCATAATCATCAGCCCTTTACTGTCCCACTGCTGGGCACTACTTACTATGAGAAGGGTAAGGCCATAGTCCACCACGCTGGCCAAGTGCGGGTTGGCAGACTTCACATGTCTTTCGAGAACATCATGGAGAACTCTCAGACATGCAGGTTTCCTCACTATGTTTTCCTTCACCGATAAGCAAGCGATAATTAACAATTTAATACGCACTTAACTTCGAAAAGTTATTGGTGCGTGCCTTGGATTCGAACCCGAGACCCTCTGCGTAGCAGTCTGTCGGTTTCACCACTCGGCTATCGCTGCTTTATATATGTATTATTACCTACATAATAACATAGCATATTTTTTGTGGACCTGTCCACATCCACAGTAACAATAAATATAATAGCCGGCCAACCAAATTTCGGTGATGTTGTATGTCTCAACCATTGTTGAGACATACGACCTCACTGACCAAGCAACTGCGAAGAGCATAATTATTATAACGTGCAAGTGCTTGCGCAAACACAAGAGCACTTTCAAATGCCTCACTCTTATGGTCTGGTTAGAAGGCAAATCTGATACCAGTTGAGATATTGATTGATTGATGGATTATTCTTTATTGTACACCTTACAAAAAGTTACATTATAGAACAAAATATATACAAAACACAAACAGAATGTACAAATGGCGGCCTTATCGCTTAAAGCAATCTCTGCCAGGCAACCTTAGGATGGATAGATGGTAAATAAGTTTAGTGCGATAAATGGTGTAGTTTAAAGACAACCAGAATAGTATACAAGTAGTTCATTGATTTACAGAAACATATATACATACACACATACATATACCTACATATACATACACGACATACACATATAAATATATATATATAATACTAGCTGACCCGGCAAACGTTGTTTTGCAAAATTTTTTTTTTTTTGAAAAATAGATGTTGGCCGATTCTCATAGATACCGGATAAGCACAAAAAATTTCATCAAAATCGGTCAAGCCGTTTCGGAGGAGTATGGGAACGAAAACTGTGACACGAGAATTTTATATATTAGATAAAAATATTATATAATAACATACTATAATGAAAGATGTCATATGGATGAAAGATAGTGCGATTTCAACAAACCTTAAAATATACTAGGTGATTTTGCTCTACGAATATCTAGAGGCAATGCATTCCACAGGCGCACAGCTTGTACAGTAAAAGATTTGTCAAAATAATTAGTGGAATGCATTGGCATCTCCAGCCTCAAATAAATCAAGATATGTTAGGCGCAGACTGATCAACGGTGTTACTCGTGGCACCAAGGCTCTAACAACCAACTGCCGAACTCTAGAGTGACAGCAAAATAGAATTGCAAGCCTAGAAAGCGGATTACGGACTCCAAAGTGGAAATCTTTTATGCGACAGGGATACTGGCACAATGATCGGGTCAGGGCCACATCATGACTTGGCCCACATTCGGTACATTCGCAGACTCGCAGTCAATTGAAAGAGCTTATAGTGCACGACACGGCCAATGCCTTTTATCAAGCTGACCTTGTATTTATATGGCACTGTAACTAATTACTGGTTAGCATGCAAGAAATCTCCTCTAAATACTAAATGGGATATTAAAACATAACTGTAGATCCTTTCACTTTACGACTGGCTAACAGAACAAAACTAAAGCTTTAATTGCAAAAGTAGTCTAGGCTAACTCTCTAGGTTGGCTTTCGCAACCACTGTTATTATTTGCTAATGTTTCGTGTTCAGCAATTCGTAAATAAATATTGGCCAACAGCATCATCGTCATTATCGTTCTTGTTTATAATATTGGCATATATTTATTATTATTCGCTTTGTGTAACGAAAGTAAATAAAGAGCCTAGTCTAATATTCTTGTAGCCTATTGTCTATGTTTCTTCTGTCTTATTTAAAAACTTCTTCTTAGGCATTGATAGGGTTATCCTGTCCTAGTGCGGGAATTGTCTTTAAAAAAATAAAACAATTATAATAATCCTTTAGTCTTGAATGTTGCTACATTACACTTGAAGCTAAATAAGAATTTCTAATCACGCAGACCGGACTCCGTGAGTTCGAAAAAATAAATAACCTTCTTTCTTTCCACTTCCAGTGTCAGTAACAGCCGCGCTCATAGCGATGTCCCTCCTCACGATGCAGTGCATCAGACGCCTGTACGAGACGTACAGCCTGCAGGTGTTCGCCAAGTCCAGCAGGATGAACCTCAGCCACTACCTCGCGGGGATCATCCATTACTTCGCCTGTATTGTTACCGTAGTGGGACAGGCGCCGCTTTTCTGTGGTAAGTTGCTTACAGGTTTAAGTATATATATCTGTAGTGGCTACAAAAGTCACAAGACTAGGGTCCTAGAAAAGAATAACATTATGTCTCTTAAAGACCATTTTAAATACTATAATTAAGGCAATTATCTTAATAGACTCCTCAATAAAGTTTTTGTGGGAGGCTTGCATTTATTTTCTTTTGTTGTAATATTGGAGCCGAATGACAATCCCTTGATAAAGCAGCCAATTAGGATTTAGTAAACAAAAAGTAAAGAGACTTTGGCCACTTTGCCAAATCATATACGACATACTCTGTTATTACGCAAATGGCAAAGGCTGACACACTCTGATGGCCGGCCTTACCACCTACTTATTCATCTTCTTAAAGAAACTAATAAAGTGGCCTGTTCAAAGGATACATCACTTGTGTTGTCTATTCTCTGCGAAAAGCAATACGGAACAAATCCTCGACAAATTTCCTTAAACTGCGTCGCAGTACTTCTACCAACACCCTGTGACACACATCGTCTCTTATTTCAGGTCACAGTCACCGCGAAGCGATATCCTGGATCGACACTTACACTACAGTCTTAGCAGTGCCATGCATCACCTTATTCCTTATCACTTGGTACGAGCAACTCCAAACCAACATCATATTCGCGAACCTTCGCAAAGATAAGAAGTCTGGACGAGTGGTGACTGAGGAACATAAGATACCTCATGGTAGATTGTTCGAATTGGTATCCAGTCCTCATAGAATGTGCGAGATCGTTCTGTATACAATTCTGTTGATGCTAGTGCCAACTAGGACGTTTTTCTGCATATATTTGTGGGTGCTGGGCAATCAGGTAAGAAGCTATTTATATTTGTTACCTAACTATATAAAATTCTTACAAAATATCGACATTAAGAAGACTGCTTCGTTACGTCGATATATGGTTTTTTGAGTCGTTCCTTGCTTCACTCACTGTAATTCAAACATCTGCCTCAAATTCCTATTATTTGCTTTTTACAAAAAAATCATAATTAACCATAAGGGAGCAGTCCTGACTACTCGTTTTGCCTCTTTCTATAGAAAAGTCAATATTGTTATGGATTCGCACATGTCACTATATGTATTTTTCCAAGTTTCCATCGAAGTTACAATAGGGAAGTTTCCTGCAAGTGAAATAAATTATACAAGTATTTTTATCTAGTGAAATATGTCAAATTAATGGTAGTTTCATTCATCAATTAATGTTAAAACTTTAACTTTTTTATCGACAATTTATTGATTATAAGTATTCTATTAGACAGCAAAAATCTATGACGTCACTGGGTCTTATTTCATACAAACGCCGTAGGAAAGGTCGTTTTTGACATTTAATTAAAAGTGCTTGATTTGACTAGTTGGAAACAACCCTAATAGTGATTCATATCAGTCATCATCATTATAGCCCTAGTGTTGTCCCGGTCGCATCCAAGTTTCTCGGAATCGGGAATCCGCAACCCATCAGGATAGCGATATTCCATGGCTGAGACCAGAGTGACTAACACCAGTATTGCACTGATTATTATTTTTGTCTATTTCAGATACAAACAGCGATCCAAGCACACGAATGGTACAAGAAAACGTTCGACAAATACCCCACACACAGATACGCGGTGTTCCCGCGTTTGTTATAAATATCTTAATTTATTTGTGCTAAGACTGAGCTATTTAAATGTTAAATTATTTTGTTGAGTTTATTGAGAGGCAACACTATTTATTATAATAATAACTTTTTGTTCAGATCGATGCTGTTCGGATCAGAAACATGTATCGACAACGAAAATTAATAGTTGTATAGATATAAATAATTCCAAATTGAATGCTATTTATACTAAGAATATTATTTCTATAAACATTTATTGAATTAATAAATATACTTTTGTTTTATGTATTTCTTTATTTTTTATTTCATAATCTTGTTTCTATATCTTAATATATAAAATCCTTGTGTTACTGACTGACTGACAGACACGCTACAGCCGAAACTATTGAGCGCAGGAAGCTGATATTTGGCATGTATGTTCCTTGGGGACCCTAGGGGTGCACTAAGAAGGGATTTCCCGAAATTCCCACGGGATCGGCCAAAACGGGTAAATTTAAAAAAAATGCAGTCGTAGCTGCTGGCGTCATCTAGTCTTTGAATAAAATGCTATATCTCTACGTAGCGCTCATAACGGTACCTACTTGGCTGGCAGTTAGTAATAAAAGATAAGCACGCTTGCACAGGTAGACACTTGGATGGGTGACCGCATAATTATGGCATTTACATCACTGCCGTGCTTCGGAGGACACGCTAAGCCGTCGGACTTGGTTCGTCTCAGGACAAAAATCGTTAGGCCATGTCGGAAGTCTTCGGGCGGTCTGAAAACTCCGTCACCAGAGTTGGCCACACACTCACACGAAAAATAACAATAAATAAATGCTTTGCCGCGTACCTAGATTTTCGTCAAAACTTGCCCTTTAAGACCAATTAGTACGCCGAACGACTATTGAATTGAACCAAAGTCGTACTAAGCCCAGGCGCGAACTGGCGGCAAATTTTTTCAGTTCCGAGTACAAAGTGATTCGAAATGGACGTAGATGAAATAGCTGTGTTGGTTTATCTTGCAAGTAGGTAGCGAAAAAACGAAAAAAAGATTCTGTCAAATACGGGTCGCAGGTTACGTCGCAGTGATCTCATTTTTTGTGTGCGCACTGATGCATATTTCCATATTCCATACAATGCATGTTTTTCGCTAGCCGTCGCGACCTGGCCGCCAGTGCGCGCCTGGCCTAAGTTAAAATAAAACACATAATAATAAATAGAAACAAATATGTATATTGACCAACCGAGAAACAAATACAACCACACATTACAATTAATTGCACGCACGTCTAATATTATTTATTATATTATCTAACTCCACACGTCGGCCATTACTTGTATTCGAAACTTCTTACTTGAATAGGAAGCTGAAACAAAGAACAAAATTACATTTAAACTAATAAATACAACTGTAAATTATGTAAATTATTTTTACTAGTTCGCGGTTACCCCCGTGCTTTTTAAGGCTACTGATCCGCACTGAGCTCTCATAGGAGAGAAAAACACGCAGACTGGACGAGTCCCACGACGGACTGGAAGCCACGTCTCTTGCCTTCAGTCTGAGCTTAGACAATATGTATCATATGTGCTACATACCTGTAAGGATAGCCCTGCGTCTTAACTCTTAACACGGAGAGCAGTAGAGAGAAGAACACGCAGACTAGTACGAATCCCACGACGGACTGGAAGCGACGTCTCTTGCCCTCAGTCTGAGGCTAGACAATATGTATCATATGTGCTACATACCTGTAAGGATAGCCCTGCGTCTTAACTCTTAACACGGAGAGCAGTAGAGAGAAGAACACGCAGACTAGTACGAATCCCACGACGGACTGGAAGCGACGTCTCTTGCCCTCAGTCTGAGGCTAGACAATATGTATCATATGTGCTACATACCTGTAAGGATAGCCCTGCGTCTTAACTCTTAACACGGAGAGCAGTAGAGAGAAGAACACGCAGACTAGTACGAATCCCACGACGGACTGGAAGCGACGTCTCTTGCCCTCAGTCTGAGGCTAGACAATATGTATCATATGTGCTACATACCTGTAAGGATAGCCCTGCGTCTTGGCTCTGAACACGGAAAGCAGTAGAGAGAAGAACACGCAGACTAGTACGAGTCCCACGACGGACTGGAAGCGACGTCTCTTGCCCTCAGTCTGAGGCTAGACAATATGTATCATATGTGCTACATACCTGTAAGGATAGCCCTGCGTCTTAACTCTTAACACGGAGAGCAGTAGAGAGAAGAACACGCAGACTAGTACGAATCCCACGACGGACTGGAAGCGACGTCTCTTGCCCTCAGTCTGAGGCTAGACAATATGTATCATATGTGCTACATACCTGTAAGGATAGCCCTGCGTCTTAACTCTTAACACGGAGAGCAGTAGAGAGAAGAACACGCAGACTAGTACGAATCCCACGACGGACTGGAAGCGACGTCTCTTGCCCTCAGTCTGAGGCTAGACAATATGTATCATATGTGCTACATACCTGTAAGGATAGCCCTGCGTCTTGGCTCTGAACACGGAAAGCAGTAGAGAGAAGAACACGCAGACTAGTACGAGTCCCACGACGGACTGGAAGCGACGTCTCTTGCCCTCAGTCTGAGGCTAGACAATATGTATCATATGTGCTACATACCTGTAAGGATAGCCCTGCGTCTTAACTCTTAACACGGAGAGCAGTAGAGAGAAGAACACGCAGACTAGTACGAATCCCACGACGGACTGGAAGCGACGTCTCTTGCCCTCAGTCTGAGGCTAGACAATATGTATCATATGTGCTACATACCTGTAAGGATAGCCCTGCGTCTTGGCTCTGAACACGGAAAGCAGTAGAGAGAAGAACACGCAGACTAGTACGAGTCCCACGACAGACTGGAAGCGACGTCTCTTGCCCTCGGTCTGAGCGCGGGCCACGTCATGCTTGGTGCCGCCCGCTGCTTCGATCATGAGGATCATGCCTACTACTACTGCTCCGTCTGGGTATGGGGTTAAGGAATGTTTATAAGACAATTTGTAACATTAATGTACTACATTTTATGCCTACAGTTGTTTTGCCAAGCATGGCGATTAATTGCATTGCGCGACTCATGGCGCTGATACACCTGAGCATTCACTTTTAACAGAATATCGAGCATTCGCCGTTTTTTAATTTGTGGAACCGAAAAATGAACAGATTGAAACATCTTCTTTTTTATCAATGTTCACTCACGATGGTGTCAAATTCATCAAAAATCACAACACGTCGAGTGCTAGCCAGAATGCTTGCATGCTCTCGTTATTTTTTCTGTAATGTAACATTCGCAAGAATGTTTATTACAAGTAAATTCTCAAGTGTATCAGCGCATTAGACTCAAGATCGATAATCGATCTTGAGTCTAATGGCGCGACAATTGTCAGAGTACGAGAATGAATGGCGCAGTTTCTGAAGTCTGCGACAGACGCGCACGGCCAACGATTCATATTTGACTGTCCAAGTCAGTTACCGGTTGCGTTTGTCGCTGTCGGTGGCTCGGCCGCGGCGGCGATGCACGGCCGTGTACTTTATTCAGTTCAGATTCAGACTTCTTAGCTGTTAATAGGATGATAAGGTAGCTTTTATTTGATGATTCCTTGAGCACTTTTGCTACAAGAAATTCGTGTTATAAAATCTTCACGTGTTTGTTGTCGAACTTTTTATAATTTTGCCTCTGTATCTCTTTCTATAGCAGACAAACCGGCAAAACATTATTAGGATTACTACACATTGACCTAGAGCACTAAGTCTAGCATAAAGGAAATATGGACAAGACATCGGTCAAAGTGTCGTGACCACAGAAATAGATAGTAATAGAACGGTGAATGTCACGTCATCGCGTACATTTCGCGCGTGCCACATTTTAGCAAGCCCCGCCCACAGTGACGTATAGATAGTGAGGGGACACTAAGGAATTATTATCGATGTGAGAGCTATGGAAAATGAAATTATGTTATTGTTTATATAAAATGTTTTATTATGAATAGTTTGGTTATAGTATACTGTCATAAAAATAAAACGTATTTATTTAGTTAAAAATCTGTATTGAAATCTTACAAAACTTTTGACTATATTATAAAATGTCTATACTAATGTAATAAAGCGGAAGAGTTTGTTTGTTTGAACGCGCTAATCTCAGTAACTACCGGTCGAATCTGAAAAATTCTTTTTGTATACGGTAGCCTAGTTATTCCGGAAGGCTATAGGCTATATAACATAACGTTTCGCCCCTTTGTGGCCGGGCAAAAGGCTAAAAAGGCTAAAAGATAATGTCGGCTAATCTCAGGAACTAGCAGTCGGCTTTTAAAAATTGATATTGCCTATGATAGCCCAATTATTCCGAAAGGCTATAGGCTATATAAAATTACGCCACAACTTTTAGGGGCCAGACAAAAATAATAAATTTGGTCAAACGAGAAGGGAGAGGGTTGGGTCAAAGGCAAAAAAAAGGCTTAACGAATAGGATACAATCTATATGGGTATCGTTTTCGAGATTTTCGGGATGCTGATTAAATAATATGAAATTTATTTAGTGATTCAAGATGGCGGACGGAATATCAAAGAAGGCGGATGACAAAATTTAAAAAAAACAATATGGGTATCGCCTTCTATATTTTAAGGGTTGGGGAATCGAAATACAACATCTATTTCGTGATCGAAGATGGCGGATGGGAAATCAAAGATGGCGGATGGGAAAATAAAAAAAATCTATATTGGTATCGTGCGATGTTAAAAGGGATGGAAAATTCAAATACAACATCTTTTTCGTGATTCAAAGTGGTGGATAGGAAATTAAAGATGGCGGACGGGATTTTTTTAAAGTCGATATGGGTATCGTCTCCGATATTTTAAGGAATGGGAAATTCAAAAACACCATCTATTTCGTGATCAAAGTTGGTGGAAGGGATTTTTTTTTTAAATCAATATGGGTATCGTCTCCGTTGATATACGGGATGGAGAATCCAAATACAACATCTATTTCGTGATCAAAGATGACGGATAGGAAATTAAAGATGGCGGACGGGATTTTTTTTAAAGTCGATATGGGTATCGTCTCCGATATTTTAAGGAATGGGAAATTCAAAAACACCATCTATTTCGTGATCAAAGATGGTGGATGGGATTTAAAAAAAAAACAATATGGGTATCGTCTCCGATGTTTAAAAGGATGGGTAATCCAACATCACCATCTATTTCGTGATCAAAGATGTCCCGTCCGCCAACTTGGATTCCCAAATGGACGTCATTTTCGTGATCAGAAAGCATGAAAACCCCAAAAATTATACCCAGATTAATTTTATAAAAAATGTCCCGTCCGCCATCTTGGATTCCCAAATAGATGTCATTTTCGTGACCAGAATCCATAAAAACCCCGAAAATGATACCCATACTAATTTTATTAAAAATGTCCCGTCCGCCATCTTGGATTCCCAAATAGATGTCATTTTCGTGACCAGAATCCATAAAAACCCCGAAAATGATACCCATACTAATTTTATTAAAAATGACCCGTCCGCCATCTTGGATTCCCAAATAGATGTCATTTTCGTGACCAGAATCCATAAAAACCCCGAAAATGATACCCATATTAATTTTATTAAAAATGACCCGTCCGCCATCTTGGATTCCCAAATAGATGTCATTTTCGTGACCAGAATCCATGAAAACCCCGAAAATTATACCCATATTAATTTTATTAAAAATGTCCCGTCCGCCATCTTGGATTCCCAAATAGATGTCATTTTCGTGACCAGAATCCATAAAAACCCCGAAAATGATACCCATATTAATTTTATTAAAAATGACCCGTCCGCCATCTTGGATTCCCAAATAGATGTCATTTTCGTGACCAGAATCCATGAAAACCCCGAAGATGATACCCATATTAATTTTATTAAAAATGTCCCGTCCGCCATCTTGGATTCCCAAATAGATGTCATTTTCGTGACCAGAATCCATAAAAACCCCGAAAATGATACCCATATTAATTTTATTAAAAATATCCCGTCCGCCATCTTGGATTCCCAAATAGATGTCATTTTCGTGACTAGAATCCATTAAAACCCCTAAAATGATACCCATATTAATTTTATTAAAAATGTTTCGTTCGCCATCTTGGATTCCCAAATAGATGTCATTTTCGTGATCTGAAAGCATGAACATGATGCTTGCTTTCTTTATGAGAGAGAGAGAGACAGCCAGAGACATAATAATTAATTCGAATTATTATTCCTTTTATTTATCGATAAATTTAAAACGTAACCATAAACCGAACGTCAATCCCTAGCGCGCGCTGACCAATCACAGCTATTTATTTGACCCGTGGCCCCTGATTTGTTATTGTTTTTGGCATCTTGTGAATATCGCGTATCTCGCCGTACATTGCGTGTTTATTTCATAAATATGTCAACAAGTATCGTATAATTCAAGCAATGGAAATTTAACATAACGAAGAAATGAACGATGATGTTCTTATTAGACAAACATGGTATAAGCCCACTTGTTTTAAATCTCAATAATCTTAAGTTTTACTCAATTTAAATACTTACTGGTGATATGAAATGCCTCCCTTTTCCATATTTTTGCATCACTTTAAATTTTTACAATTGGAAACTGCACAATATGGCATATTCGTAACGAATTTAATGTTTTTTTACCTCCTGAGCGCGCGAAAGGGAGACGCGATGCGTAATGCGAATGCGTTCGAAAACACATGCACTATAGTGCAATAGTTTGGCACGCGCGCCACGCCCGTGTCACCGTTCTATTACTATATATTTCTGTGGTCGTGACCCTTTATAGGTGTGTAAGACTATGTTTTCTTTTAAAAAGGATACTCAAAATAGCCACAATGTAGCTCTCCAACACAAACTGCCCATGGGAACCACCATTGATATAAACTGGTCCATTCTTAGTCCTATGGAAGAACGGTGGTCCTCTAATCTGGTTCCACATTTGTCCAGAAACCATGGCGAAACAGAAGAAAACTGCTCCAACAGCCCACATCTGTTTGTTGTAGAGGAATTCCAAGTTGTTTCTGCGGAGGTACAGGAATCCGGCCACTAGGATGAACAACATTGAGAATGCTACGGCGCCAGAATAGTTCGGTGGACGGAATACGCGGATCTGGAACGATTGAAACAATTATTTGAGTAAATTATTTTCGACATTAGTATTTAATAATGAACTTAACATTTGCTGAAGTAAATGTCTTGTTTAAAAAACTATAGAATCTTTAGAAGCTATTCAGTATTAAAATCCTACTTATGCTGGTACTTTGTTCTAATGCATATCGCGGCGAACATATGCATATCCATGATACGATGATCGAAACCGATGTCTTAAGATTTGCTATTAATGACGATGAGAGGGTTCATTCTTGGTAATTTATGATGAAACCAGAAAACCACAGACTATAAAAATGCGTGCTTATATATTTGCCAGCAATACCCTTTGTGAGGTCAGGTCTCACAAAAGCATGGCATGGCATGGGTTTTTGTGACAAATAGGCCGAAACGTTCCATGAGATAACGCGAGACGAAGCTTACTTCATGTCTTCAAAGAAATTCATTTAAAACCGGTTGAATCTGGCTTTTCGGCACCGGTTAAAGAAAAGAGCTAAGCGGCTAAGCAAGATAGAAACCATGCGAATTAAGCGAAGCTTAGACGAACCAAAGTATAGAGCGCAGAATGTACTGGATATATCGCTCACAGAGTTTAGTAACTAGCATAACTTAGCTATAGAAGTGCTGGGATCTACATGGCTAGAAATGCTGGGATCTACATAGAAAAGAGGTGACAAGCTACCCGTCAGGCTAGCCCGTCCATATTTTTTAAACGGTTTTACATAGCTTGACCTGTTTATTTGTTTGTTTGGGTCAAATTTAGTAATTGGAATTTTACCCCCTTCCTGATGACAGATTGATCTGATATTTGGTACACCCTCTTAATCTTGATGACAATACAACATATTATATTCCATATGATTGTAAATCCAAGATGGCCGCCGATACAAAATGGCGGATCACAAATTACTTCACAACAACCTCAATATGGGTATCAAATGAAAGGGCTTGATTGGTAGAATGCAACTCACTATGAAAAATCAAAGATGGCCGCCGATACAAAATGGCGGATCACATATTTCTTTACGACAACCTCAACATGAGTATCAAATGAAAGAGCTTGATTAGAAGAATAGGGCTCACTATGAACTAACAACAAAACTAAAAACTTAAAAATAAAATAAATTTCATGCGCCCAACGATTTTATATTTATCTGATCAATACCCCAGATTGATGAGAAGATTGGTGCGATCTGGTAGCTAGGACTTACGGAATAATTTTTTAGCTTTTAGTACATAACCTAACTACATATTTTTTTATTGTAATAAAACCATTTAACATAAAAAAAAAATATTTTTGATGTTCTCAATTCTTAATTCTGCTAAAGCAACAGGAAAAACCCTCGTCTACCATCTGAAGCTGTAGTTGTGGTTCTTGATAAAGGATCCAAGCGGTGCAGCCTAGAATTTTGAATTGGTGATAAAAATTCTGGGGTACTAGACCATACTGGGGTGGGCCCACTTACTATATACCTAGGGTGTTGTGTCACGCTGCCTGTAAACATAGCCAGTTAAAGGTAAATCATTATTGAACATTTTGATATTTTACCTGGTTGTCAGTTCTATCCTGGATCCACTTAGCAATAGCCTCAGCATGGATGCCACTTCTCTCGAAGTCCATGGAGTCAGCGGGTTTGGGTTTGCCTTTCGCTGGGAAGTGCATTATCACAGGCGCCGTGTTCAGACGGAGCTGGAATTATAAATAAGTAAATATTAATTATAAGAGAAGTTATAGTAGAGTAGTATTTACCGCCGTTTTTCCTGCGCCGCAAATAATTGATGTCAGTGGAATAATGACAACTAAAACCCGGATTAGTTAAACTGTTTATAGATCAAAAGGTATTTTTAATATTTTTATTGCGTGCTTATGTTTATGAAAATGGCTCAAGAATCATTTGCAACCTCTTACTTCTAGAGACTTACTTACATACATACATAACGTCACGCCTTTTATCCCCGAAGGGGTAGGCAGAGGTGTATTTCTACACCCACTTTTCGCCAGATATACTTTAGTCCCACGTAATAAAGGGCGAGCCTATTGCCGTACCGGGCACATTTCCAGACTCCGTGCTGCTACTGAGAATTTCGTGACAGAAAATCCCAATAACACTGCCCGACCCAGGAATAGAACCCGGGACCTCCCGATCCCACGCGCACATTTATGCCGCGAGACCAACGAGGCAGTCGTCTAGGGTGTGATGTCGAGTTTTCCGTCTCTACACAAAGATGGTATTTGCATCGTGTTATCCCGTAGTCGCCTCTTACGACACCCACGGGAAGATAGGGGGTGGTGACACTTGTATTCTATGCCGTCAACCACACGGCAACTTATTTACAATCTGTTTTATATGTAAAATTAAATATTGTATGTATAAAACCAGACACATTAAAAATAATTTTCAGATTTAAAATCTGTCTCTTTTTCGTGGGATACTAGCTATTATTACAACTGGTGGTAAATATGTTCTGATAAAAAAATATAATTTAGTACTTACCATTTGGAAGATATCGGAGCCTTCATCAAAATCAACCATACCAAAGAAAAGCTTATTATTATAAGCGGGTGAGAACCTAAAGGAATTAGCTACAATCAAGTATTCATCGTACACATGTTGACAGATAGCGCAACGTCTTGACGGAGCCATTGCGGTGAACATTATTATGAAAGAGTAGTCCTTTGGCGGTGATTTGACATATTCCTTAAATTTGGCTAAGTTTAGAGATACTATAGACTTTTTGGTTGTTAGGTCTGTCAGCTGCTGGACTTTTTCTTCAAGCTGGAATGATAAAAACACATAATGACATTGCATTCACATAATTAAATTCTGGATAGACTATTTTTGATGATGTTCACATGATTTTATTCACTAAATAACTTAAACATTGATATTAAATTACCATGAGGCTAAAATAATCATAAAACAGAATATACATAAATGGTGGATAACTTTTTTGACTTGGGCTTTAGTGTCAAATATAAAATATTAGCTTCAGTGTGCTCCTTCCCTTACATGAGTGTCAGTTATCGCAACATAAAAGGTTGCCTATGTGCTATTATGCTGCTAGGTCATGCATATCTTCACAGTATGTTGAAATTGGTGGTATTGTTCTATAGACCACAGAATTAATTAGCATGCTAACTTGCTCCTATTTTATTGTCTTTGGAGTTACCAGTCATGCTATTTGTATGGTGGTGACTAAGTAAAACATACTCCAACTCCTGAATATTCAATAATTTAGTCCAACATACACATATTCTATTGATTTGTGATTTATATTATAGATAGGTGATTCTTATTCAGTGTTACTCATCTGTGGCAAAAATAACGGTGAGGCTTTTCTTAGCCATAAAATATAGTTACAGGATCCTCCAAACACTTTAATAGATAATTGATTAGATTGTTGTTCTAATGGCTAGTAACTTTAACAGCTACAACACAGATAGTGAATGAAGAAAAATGTTTAGTAGTTATATGTTTGCCATAGTACAGATATATAATAAAATATAGATATCTATACATATCAATAAAATTGGAGTGTCTGTTTGTAATATTAAAGTAACCACTCTTTGCTAAATGCACTTGGATGTATACACGGCACATATACCTAAATGATTTTTTTTTCAATTTTTGTCTGCCTGTCTGTTTGTTTTCGCTAATCCCTGGAACGGCTAAAACTATTTTGACGGGACGTTCACTGGTGGACAGCTGATGTACCAAGGAGTTACTTAGGCTATAAATTAACCGGGTACGCGAAGTAGTTCCCTCAGGACGCGGGTTGAACCGCGGGAAACAGCTAGTTATAAATAATAATCTGCATAAAAGGATCAAAGGAGTACATTTGTAGCTATATATTATTTATTTCATTTACTAAATAAGAAATAACTGTACAAAAACACTAATACAGCTAGGTGCTATTTTAAACAAGTTATTAAAGTGGCATATATATCAGGATACCCAGTAGGAAATGCAAGAGAATACAACCAGAGGACTCATACGTTAGAATGTAAATAATGCAAATTAAGTAACGATATACGACAAATCTACAAAAAATTTACATGCACGTATACATAACTTCGTATTTTAGATTGAAACTGCATTTAATAATTGTCTCGTTTCCGAATTGGAGACGGTAAGATGCCGGTAGAAACAAGGATTTAATTATTATCGCAAATACTTGCCCCTTTAGCACGAGTTTGTGCTTCTCCTTCATAATAAGTTAAAATTACTGTTAGGAATAACAAAAGTTTGTACTTCATATTAATATTTGTAACTAATATTCACTAAGTAATTCTAATTTAACTTTCGGTGACTACAGTAGGCTTGATTTCACCTCATTTGACGTTTGCCACCTCAAAACAAATGTCAAATATGTCAACGTCAGTAATGAGTGACGTGTACTTTAGGAACATTTGAGAAGCTAGTCTAAGAAATGCGAAGAAGATGGGTCTTTTGTGAGCACATGTGCGAGAATTACTTGCTTAAAATTTTGAATTTTTAAGCCTATTTTGGTGTTATTTGTGACTGTGTATCTGTTCGTATTGTTATATTTGTGCTGTGCTAGTGTTTGTTTGTGTGTATCACAGGTAAGTGTCGTAAGTCACTAATCAATCCTAAGACCTATGCTCGGACGACCATGGAGGTAGATGAACTGCCTCCTGGCCGCCCGCCAGATCCCATCCAATCCCGCGACACGCAGAATGCTCCTGTAGCCAACGGTTCTCAAGACATATTCACTTACTCGCCAGGTTTAACAGTCCCACTTTCCAACTTTGAGACTGCAGAAAACTTACGTCGTAAGGCGATCGACGACGATGATGGCCCTCCCCCTCCCAAAAAGCACACCGTTTTCTCTAATCCTCAACCCTACAGTCGTACGAAATACTCTGCAATGGACGTAGCTCCCTTTTTGGTACATGTTTCTAAAAAGTCAGAGGATCCCGCATCCGGCACCACAATAAACCCCATCAACTTTGGCCGCCTAATCCTTAAACACAACATAAAAAATGTTCTCCCAGACGGGATAAAAAAAGTTGGTCGCAACAGAATTTCGGTTGAATTCAAAGCGCCAGAAGATGCTAATGCATTTTTAGATAATCAAACATTTACTGAAAAGGACTACACCATTAGCATTCCCACCTACAACATCACGAGGATGGGCATTGTAAAGGGCATCCCTCCTGAATGGACGGATACCGAAATAGTAGAGAATGTCAAAACTCCAACAGGTTGTGGACGCATTCTAAAAGTTAGGCGTCTGAACAGGAAAGTCAGTAATGATGGTGTAACTGAGTGGAAACCCACATCAGCAGTTGTGTTAACTCTAGATGGCCAAGTTCTTCCTAGAAGAGTTTTTTGCTGCTACAACTCCCTACCAGTAGAGCTCTATCATTTCCCCACTATACAATGCTTCGGGTGTTGTAAATATGGCCATACCAAGGCTCAGTGCCGCTCCAAGCCCAGGTGTTACCGCTGCGGTGGTGAACACTTTGGTGAGGGATGCTCTGCAGAGGATGTAGTCTGTTTTTATTGTTCTGGTCCACATTACGCCAACAGCAAGCAATGCCCTGAGTCTGTAAGACAAAAGAACATTAAAATTGCTATGTCTGAGCAATCAATATCATACCAGGAAGCATCTAAAAAGTTTCCTAACAGTTACAAGTCATATGCTGATGTCTCATCCTCTCCTCCTCTGACCTTTTACTCTGCCCCTGCTCCTCCCAATTTCAATACCAATTCCCACATCCCTTCCTCCACTTCTTACCGTAAAACGGTCTTCCAAAAGCCTAAAACCCATGCCCCTCTCACCCCCGGTTATGACAAGAGAGCTCACCAAGAGCTCACCAACAACTATTCTTTCTCGCCCTCTTCTAATGGTTGTGCTCTCCCAAACAATAACTCTTCTCCCACAGAGGACCTCTCATCAAATGAGTTTGACCTAGTCAGCATTATTTGCCTTCTCCTTTCGAAAGTTAACTTACCAGACCACGCTGCCCACAACTTAGTTAATTTCATACTGACCCGCAACCATGGACCTCAAGTGTCTCCAGTGGAACGCCAGGAGCGCTCTCCCAAAAAAACATGAAATTATTTACCTACTAAATTTATATAAACCTGCCATATTCGCCTTATCTGAGACTTGGCTTCTGCCTCGCCTCAATTTTAATTTCCCAGGGTATAGTACGTACCGCTGTGACCGTCCCGATGGTTATGGTGGTGCTGCTATCCTCGTCAATAACGCCCTGCCTGCCTCTTCCCTCCTGCTTCCTAGCCATGGAGGTGAAGTTGATGCTGTTGGCATTAACGTCAGTGGCATTAACTTTATTTCTATCTATATTCCCTCTCCTAACTCCTTATGTTTTCAGTTTTTAAATAATGTTTGTGCCGTCTTTAGTCCTATTATCATTTTAGGTGATTTTAACTGTCACCACGTCTTGTGGGGATCTGAACATTGCGATAGTCCAGGAAATGAATTAGTTGACCTAATAGATGCTTGTGGTTTATGTGTTGTTAATGATGGTTCTGCCACACGTCTTCCCAGACCTGACCAAGGTAAAAGCTGTGTTGACCTCACTCTGTGTTCAGCCAGTTTGACAGCCACGTTAGAATGGACCCGCTTAAACTCAACACATAGTAGTGATCACTATCCTATATGCACAACCATCATTAACAAATACATGCCTGTTAGGGATAAAACCCCTTTGCTCAGACACAGAGTTGCCGATGCAAACTGGGGTCTTTATAATTCTACCCTCGAGGGAAAGGTCTTGGCCTGTCCACAGGTTTCCCAAACCAACCTGAATATATGTATTTCCCAATTCAAAGATGCCATTTCATCATCAGCCGATATATCCATTCCACAAAAAAAAGCAGCTACGGGGAAAATCTCATCCCCTCCATGGTGGGACAGAGAATGCACAGACATAATTAAAGCCCGTAGTAAAGCGGAGTTGAATTATATATGTAACATGACCATGGAAAACTTAATCACATATAACGGATTGGTTGCGAAATCTAGGCGCCTGTTCAGGAGGAAGAAGTATGAAGGATGGAAAAACTTTTGTTTCTCCCTCTCTCCATCATCTCCATCAAGCTTAGTTTGGCAAAAATTCAAAAAATTCCGCCGTGGGTACTCTTTCTCAAATTCCCCTCCTATCCCCTGTGAAGTTGCTGTATCTTTTTTAAATAAATTAGCTCCCTCCTTTGTCCCTTCTATTTCTGAGTGTACCTCCTATCTTTCACCAACAAACGAGGTGACCATTTCCAATGATCCCCTAGACCTTCCTTTCTCTCTAGAAGAATTAGATTCTGTGCTTCATTATGATGATAGATGGATTCCCATATTCATTTTTTAGAAAGTCAGGCCCCCACAGTCGCCAATACCTTTTAAACATAATTAATACTTGTTTTTCTACAGCCTTCATCCCACATGAATGGAAATCTCAGCTCATCATCCCATTATTAAAGCCTGGTAAATCTCCAAACAATGCAGATCATTTTCGTCCCATTGCCCTTTCCCCTGTAATGTGTAAAATTTTTGAACACCTCATTAAAAATAGACTAGAGTGGTTCGTGGAGAATAGAGGTCTTTTGGCCAAATCCCAGTTTGGATTCCGTAAGGGTTACAGTACTATGGATAGCATTGCGTGTTTCATTACAGACACTCGCATTGCTTTTAGTGATAATAAATCTGTTCTAGCCGTTTTTTTGGATATTTCCTCAGCTTATGACAGTGTCAATCTTTCAGTCCTCAGAAGTAAGTTACGCCAGCTGAGTATTCCTGTTAAGATGCTGCACTGCATATGCAACCTTTTATCTAGTCGTACCGTCAATCTTTTTATCCCAGGGGACAACCTTAACCCCAGATCTGTCTGGCGTGGTCTCCCGCAGGGTTCTGTTTTAAGCCCACTACTTTACAACATATATACCTCTAATCTCCACGAATCGCTGAATGTCAATTGTCAGATCCTTCAATATGCTGATGATCTATGTCTATATGTAACAGACTCATCGGTACTAAACGCAAAAATATCGATGCAAACCTCCCTTGATTCCTTAAATTCCTGGCTGATTTCTCATGGCCTTCATCTGTCGGCTCCCAAAAGCTCCGTGGTGGTCTTTTCACGTAAAAGAACTATACCAGATACCCCGTTATACATTGAAGGATCTCAAATTAAAAGAGAGGATTATGTTAAATTCCTTGGGGTTGTCCTTGACTCAAAATTATCTGGAGTTCCTCATCTTAATTACATCGTAGGCAAATGTGAAAAAAACATCAACATTTTACGTGCGCTGGCAGGAGTTTGGTGGGGTGCCCATCCATTTAGCTTAAAACTTATTTATAATGCCATAGTAAGAAGCTTACTTGATTATGGTTCTTTCCTCCTGGAGCCTTGTAGCAAAGTTATGCTAGCAAAGCTAGATACTGTGCAATCTAAAGCCCTCCGCATAGTACTGGGGTGTATGAAATCCACTCCGACCAACGCCCTACAGGTGGAGAGTGGAGATACTCCCCTATTCCTACGTAGGCAATATCTGGCAGATAGATATCTTTATAGAGCATATTTTTTTAAAAATCATACTATCCTCAGGAAACTCCGTGAGTTAAATCTGTTGTGTCAAGAGGAAGGTTATTGGGCTCACAAGGAACTACCTCTATTAGTAACCACTCTGAGAAAAATTCATACCCTGGAGGCAAATTACCCGTTGCGACAGTATACCAAATTTCCACTATATGATACTCAGTACAAAGTATTAAGTTTTAGACCCAATTATATCCCATACCTTGGTTTGAATAAAGAGTCTGCACAGGCTAACAGGGAGTTTGTTTCCATTGTGGATGATAGATGGAGAGAGCATCATATTTTCTACACTGATGCATCAAAACTAAACCCAGACAGTAACACCGGGATCTCAGTCTACTACTCAAATTCCCAAATTATTCTCCAATTTCAATGTCCTCCCCAAGCATCTGTCTTCACTGGAGAGTGCATTGGCATTCTCGAGGCTTTATTGTTCATCTTAGCTCACTCTACTATCTCAAGGGCGGTAATATTCTCGGATTCCAGAAGTGCCTTAGAGGCTGTAGTCAAAAACCCTTTCAAGAGTGACATCCATAGCCCAATTATCATGGAAATTAAAAACTGTCTGTTTTCCTGTTCTGAGAAGGGCATTGAGGTCACACTTGTTTGGATCCCTAGTCATGTTGGTATCCGAGGTAATGAGTGCGCGGACGAAGCTGCTAAGGTTGCTGTTTCTAGTAGCCTTGCAGATCATAAATACTTTTTTATTTTGACAAATGACTTGATACACTCATCTAGAACAGATCTATTCAATTCCTGGCAATCGGCCTGGTCCAATTCTAGCAGATTCAAGGGAAGTTTATATGCATCGATCCAACCCGTCATTCCTGTTAAACCCTGGTTTTATAAATTTAAGAAAGCCCCTAAAACGGTAACATCAGTCATTTGTAGAATACGCCTTGGGTTTTGTTGCACCCCAGTGTTTCTACATAAAATTAGAGTCCGTGACAGTTCTATTTGTGAGTGTGGTCTAGACGAAGGTACTCTAGATCACATTTTCTTAAACTGCCCGATGAATGATGTCACACCTTTAGAACAAATTATTTCAAAATTAAAAATTCAACGTCCTTTTAATGTGAGGCACCTCCTATCACACTTCCCAAACCCCTTCATGATTAATGCTTTTATTAAATTTATATCGACTAACACGATTAAACTATAAGTATTATATTCTATTGCCATAATTTGTGTTGTAAATATGTGTATTAATAAACTAACTTTTGTGTATGTGTCACTTGTTACAGGTCCCGGAAAGATCCCACAATAGACCAATGATAAATTGATAATCAATAACTATTGTTTTTAACTAAACACATGTGCGACCAATACCCGACACTGGCAGGAATTGTCGAAAAAGCCGGCAGATTGCCATAAAACAAAAAAAAAAAAAAAAAAAAATGCGAAGAAATATTATAATTTTACAAAATCTTTACTATTCGTATGTTTTTACTTACTGTTAGAAAGAGTCAAAACTACTGAACTTATACGTCAAAATAATAAAGGTATAAAATTATTAAAAACTAGCTGACCCGGCGAACTTCGTAACGCCTAACAGTCGATTGTTTATAATTTTTGGTGCACCTGCCGATCAACGGACGAGGCTCTGGCAAACAAAATGTCCCAATAAGCGGCAATAGGCTCACCACCTATGACGTGGGATCAAAACACTGGCGAAAAGTGGGCGTTTAATATGCCTCTGCCTACCCCTTCGGGGAAACAGGCGTGAGTCTATCTATGTTTTTTTTCTTTTTAATTTTTCTCTCCGTAAGGGGATGGCTTATCCTCGTACTTCAAGGAATATTATAAAAAAGAATTAGCGAAATCGGTTCAGCTGCTCTTGAGATTAAGGGTCGGAACATATCTGACGGAAGATCCGTCGCGTTTTATCGGTCGCGTAACGCCAATACATACAAATGTATAGAAAAACGTTCAACCTTTCACATCTGACCGATGATCCGTCAGTACGTCGTCGAGCGTACTAACGGATTATCCGTCGCCGTCGCGAGCACCACGCATCACGTGAATTTTGACCATTGATTAAGGAATATAGGGAGGGCAAATAGTACATATAGAAAAATTACATTATACACATATATTATTATATATATATTTTTTTATAGACTTACACCTGTATCCCCGGAGGGGTAGGCAGAGGTGTAATATTATACCCACATTTCGCCATGTTTTTTTTTATACACATATATGCGAATTCGACATAAAGCCACCAAACATAGTGTTGTCTCGTTTTGTCTTAGGGATATCTCTGTCAGATAAAAGAGATAGCCATAGTTTACTGAATAAGTTAATCAAGACGATATTTAATTAGAAATGTCATTCGTGCCACTGTCGCCATATTTTTTGCCAAGGTTTGTGGTACATCTGCTGTGAAATCGTTGTATTTCGAACATAATCATTTTGTTTTTGTGCATAAATATGTCTAAAAACCAGATGAATCAGTGCTTCAGGCTGTGTGTTTCATTACCGTATGTATGGTGGCATTCATGTCCGGTACTTTCTCAGCGACACAGTATCGATACTGGCTCTCAGAGAATATTTTGTTAAATGTTTGATACAAGGGTCGTCTTTCGCTTTGCCATGTTCGCCTACATTTGCATTATGGAATAAACTAATCAGGCAAAAGATTTAAACTAACTAAAGTAACTTACTTACTGCAAAAATGTATCATTTTCCTATAACCGGCTCCATATCGATATCGATGACATTCTGGAGTACAACCCAAATGGCAGCCAAATTATTTTCCCAACTTTCGTAGGTATGTATGCTAAATTCGTAGGTATTGGACATACCATATCCATGTCATTCCCAGATCGGTGATTTTAAGATCGTAAGATTCCAGGGCCGCCAGACCTTACTTATTTTTTCAGAAACGAAATGTGTAGAATAATATAGTGTTAGTATGTGCTATGAGTGTACGCATACTTGCTAGCTTGGATCGAGGGCAAATTTTTAGGTGTGAGGTGCTAAAGGTCCACGGGAACAATTTCCATAATACACTATGTTAAAAATATAGAAAACATTTTGTGTCATGCTCTGCAACTGTCATCATATCAGCCAAACGACGTCCACTGCTGGACATAGGCCTCTGCAACTGTAACCTCTTCTATATAATTTCTTTAAATTTTGTTAAAAACCGTAACCAAATCGTATCATCGTCTTTTATTTTTTAACCTCCAAACTTATATAGGAAATATAATCAAATAACGCTTGTTGGCTACTATAAAAAATCTTCGAAGTCCGACATATTTTTAATAGTCAAACTCGAATTGCAATATAAATAACTACAGTACATCAGTGACTACATAACATCAGGGAACACGAAAAATGATTAGGTAAAAGAATATGACAGTAAAATATTGAGCTGCCCTGAGTACGGCCCTGCACGAACAAACTGATATGTGTGCATAATAGCCACGCTTTCAGCGAATGTGGTCTGATACGCTCGACGCATTTTCCGTCAGATGTGTACCGATTCATTTGACGGAATAGACGCGACCGAAGATACGTTCGACGCATCTTCCGTCAGATATGTTCCGACCCTCACGCTTAGTAAGGCCCTAGAGACAACAATATCAAACTTCCGGACTTTTTTCTATTCACCCCACGATTTCTATTCACCCCATTTTACGGTAGTTCCCTGCGCCTCCAATGTTGCGCGTTATTATTGTTATCTGCAGTTAAGGCCTCAATCAAGTTAATCGAGATATTCTCTCGGAAAGACATGCATTTAAGCAGAAATTTACCACCTAGGTATCTCCTATACGAACATGCAATGGAGGTACGTTCAATTCACTTTCCATCACATGGATGGGTGTACTTCTAATACCCTATTAAGGGTTAAAACTAAGCATTGCAGAGACCTGAAATTTTGGTAAGTAACAGATTGAAATTGTATTTTTTTTTTTTTAAATATAGAAAAAATCCTGAGCTTATACTTTAGGAGCTGTAAGACTAATACGCCATGGCCGCGCCATTGAAACGGTGAAAAACACATTTTCGCCGATATCTCGCTGAAAAAGCAATGCAAACGTCTGAAGTTTTTTGTAAAACCCAGATTTGAATTTGTCAAAACTACTAAAAATAAAACAAAACATCCTAGGTTCATATTTCAGGAGCTGTAAGACAAACGTTATGGCGGCGCCATTGAATTAGTGAAAAAATGCGTAATCTACAACTCCTGAAATGTGAACCTAGGGTTTTTATGTGCATTTTTACCTGTTTTGACCAAGGTTTTGACAAATTCAGATCTAGGTTTTCAAAAAACTTCAGACCTCTGCGATGCTTTTTCAGTGAAATATCTTCGATTACGTATTTTATCACCTTTTCAATCTCAAGAAATATAAACCTAGGATTTTTTGTTTTATTTTTACTAGTTTTGACAAATTCAAATCCCGGTATTTTACAAAAATCTTCAGAAGTCTGCGTCGCTTTTTCAGCGAGATATCGGCGAAAATGTGTTTTTCACCGTTTCAATGGCGCGGCCATGGTGTATTAGTCTTTTAGCTCCCGGAATATAAACCTAGCATATTTTGTTTTATTTTTACCTACTGGTATTGACAAATTCAAATCTGGATTTTACAAAAAACTTCAGACGTCTGCGTTGCTTTTACAGCGAGATATCGGCGAAAACGTGTTTTTCACCGTTTCAATGGCGCGGCCATGGTGTATTAGTCTTATAGCTCCCGGAATATAAACCTAGCATACCTATTTTGTTTTATTTTTACCTACTGGTATTGACAAATTCAAATCTGGGTTTTACAAAAAACTTCACACGTCTGTGTTGCTTTTACAGCGAGATATCGGCGAAATAGTTATTTGTGCAACAAGAGAGCAAAGTTGTTTTTTGTTTCGAGTGCTGATTTTGAGTCCCGAGCAAGCGAAGGATTCTATGATTGATTCACGAGCGTAGCGAGTGAATCAAAGTTAGAATCCTGAGCGTGGTGAGGGACTCAACAGCACGAGATACAAAAAACTTTGCTCTCGTGTAGCACACATAACTTTTCACCTCAGCAGTGAGAACACATATTACTTAGGAGACATAGAAATGAACAGGAATAGATTGAATTCTGCATAATCACTTGTTGATTTAACTCTTCTGGTAAAAAGAAAAAGTAAAGTACAGTCATCACCGCTAGTTTCACTCATCTTTTTAGATTATTTTATATATTAGTATAATTTAACACGTTACGCTATACCTACTGTATCAGCATCAGCGAAATTTTTATTCCCGCTACTTTTTTAAATCGCGTTTTAATACCGCGTCACTGATGTTTATTTTTCAAATCTATCATTGTTGTAATTCTAAATAAAAATGTATTGGTTAAATACCAATTTTAGACTTATTTTTATTAAAATCCAATAATAAATTAAACATATAATACTTATTTTTTTGAGAGAAAATTTTTAGACTTTATTGAAGTAACAAATAACATATATACAACAGAATAAAACTACTTATGCAACTAAACTATCCTAAACTAAACCAATAAAACTAAATAAATAAAAATAACAAAATAGAAACTACGCGGCGTCAAAAAATTCCTCCGCAACGCTGTCGGCTGGTAGCGTGCCCAGAAGGCTGGCAGCATTGCCACGTTGTATGGCAATGCTTATTCTCTCTGCAAAATATAAACCAGCCCTCTGGTCACGGGAAGCGTCGATCAGCCTTTTAGCGATTTCTTTGTACAGAGCGCGTGCACTAGGCTCCCATGGCCCCAGCGTTTCGACCCCAAACGGCTCAAAAATGTAATTACCAGATAGGTTTCCGTATTTGCGCCGTTTGAGGGTCTCCGCTGATGCAGCAGCAGCGCCAGCCGATCCAGCTGTACTTGGAAGATGTGATGGCGCAAGGGTATCGACGCATGTCGCGTCCCATACCAGAGGCCTGCCCATCTTCCAAGGTAATAAGGACATACCGTCTGGTCTCTTCCCATCGTCGCGTACGAACCCATTCGGTTCAAGATGAGCTGGTACTCCGGCGGTGACAAGAGCTCGACGGATTATGTCGTTAATGTGGGCATGTCGGGAAAAACGCCCAGCACTCTTGCTGCACGATAGGCCATGGTGGCCAAGACTGTCGACGGCTTCACCGCAGTGACAGCGATGCGGAGAATTGCAAACAGCTCCCAAGCGAAGGCAAGAAGCGATGCGGAAAGTTGTATCGTCCAACATAGTACCTATGTTGGACGATGGAAGTGCTTGAAGCCATAGCCCAGATTCCCACTCTCCCACAGCCAACATACGGGCGCGCTCTGCAACACTGGATGCAGTACTTAAAAGATATTCTCTCATCTTGCTGCAGAGCGGCCCGTCCCATTGCCTCTGAGAGGAAGTAATCGGGGTAAGTCAGAGCTCGGGCAAGCCATTTTCCAAGCGTTAATGGCATCAGTCTTGCACGGCACCTCAGAATTAACCAGTGTGGGTTCTAGAATTTTCCTGGTCAATTCCTCAGTGCCGTGGACCGAGGCCAAAAACGCTGGGAGGCTTACATCGGTAATTTTGCGAATGCCGAGGCCGCCCAAACGAACAGGTAAAGTCGCTTGAAGCCACACTCGGTCGTTCATGTCAAGATTTAGAATTTTGCTCAAGGTGTGCCGAATAATATTATCAATGTTTTCTAATAGGGATAAATGTTTCCAAAAAGGAGAGGACCGCAAGTAATATGTAAATTTTGGAACAAAAAGGCAGTGCCGAATAATCGTGAAAGCCGAATGAATATTTATTTTGTAAAGCCGTTCTGAAGTTTCACAGAAATTTTGTAGTTTTTCATCTATAAAAGATCCAAAAGCGTCGTTGAAAATAGGGGACCCAAGGAGGCGGAAGGAACATTTATTGATGATTGTAATATTTGGCGCCAAAGAATTAAATTTTGTTAAGATCGAAAGGTTATCCAAATTGTCATTAATAAAAATTTCACATTTGTCTGAATTTAGTTCCAAACCAATTGCTTTAAATTTAGTTTTTATAAGCTCTAAGTCTTGTAAGACAGTGTTAACGTCCCCTGCCAGGGTCCCGTCGTCCAAATACCAGACGTTAAATTTAGAATTTATTTGTTTTATTATTGGGTGAATGGCTAAACTAAAAATGACTGGCCCGAGACGGTCACCTTGTTGACAACCAACAGCAGATTCTAAAACGTTGTCTTTATAAATTAATTTTGATGGATGTCTATAGCATTGCCAAAGGAATTTAAAAATTTTGGGAGTTTCTAATTTAGCCTGTGTCAACAAGGTGTCCCTGTTCACTGAGTTGAAGGCATTCTTCAAATCAATCTTTAGAACGACCTCACCTTTACCGCAGCCAAGGTACGTAGACAGCGCATGTATGGCAGCCTCACAGCCTCCCTTGGAACCAAAGCCAAGCTGGATTGGCTGAAATTTGTCCGCCAAGATGTCACTGTAATATTTACAGTATAGTTTGGCTGCCATACGTCTGTAGGTACACCCTACGGCAATGGGCCGAATGCCACCATCTTTTTTGCGCAGAGCACACAAGTTGGCCCCGTACAATAAGTCGGTGACATCTGTGGCCACATTGCCGGAGAGCATAAGGTTAGTTAAAGCCGTCAGTGCCTTCAGAAGTGCATCTCCAGCCTCTCCAGCACTTGCACCCAGAAGATCTTTCAAATGCTGGGGGGTTAAGCCGTCGAGACCGCCAGCGGATCCACTTCGAAAGGAACAGACGGCTTCAAATACGTCCTTGGCTGAAACATTCAGACAGTCAAAATCTTCGTCCGGCATGTCGGGAAAGGAGAGGTCATTAGCTGGCGCTGGGTGCTTACTCTGCAGACCTGCGAGTGTGTCTGCAGAGTAAGGCGCCACCACATCGCTACTAAACAATAACCTAGACGCCCCTTGAATGTCACCTTCCCTCAATTTGGATTCTACACATTGATAAATTGTTTTCTTATATCTATGGAAACTAAATTTAGGGTCAAAATTGCGAGCAGAATGATTACAGTGGTCTTTAATTTGGGCTGTCAAAGATTTTGATGTTGCTTGGCTACTTTGAATGTGTAGAATCCTATAGGGAAAGGTGAGTAACTGTTCCCAAGCCGTTTTGGAGTTCTCACGCACAACGAGACCAATGCATTGAGCTAAATTGTGAGCTACTAATGGTCTCGCACCTAAGTATTGCCAAAAAGGAATTTGAGTAAGAACAGGATGTGAAATAGTACTGGGGCCAGGAAGCACATTTTGGTTTTTATGAACTTTGCCAAAATGTACTTTCAAGCCCCGCTTACCTTTGAAAAAACGAGCCTGGGAACATGCTGGGCAGCGCACTAGGTTATTCTGCGACGATGTGGCAGATTGATTCGCACTCAAATCCGCATCACTAATGCCGTCACTTGTTGCTGACATAAATATTGTACAACTAACTTAGTTATATCTTAAAAATTATCAAATTATTTATTTACATACACCTGACGTTTAGCTGGTGACAGGACGTCGCCTAGGTGCCGGCGTCGCGTCCCGTCACCGCTGACTTATAAATTAACTTATAAAATAAAATTGTCTATTATAAAATGATAAAAAGGTACAAAAACACAAGAAACTGGATCACACATCACATACAAGTTCTGCACATTGCACTTCATAGGTAACGAACTGGTAGATTTGCCAATAAGATCAATTATTTGCTGATCCTCATATTTTCACTGGTTTTTGCCATGAACATCAAATAATATATGTATCACAGTCACAGCTTAGAAACTGTTTTTGGTTGGTGCCATGGAGACTTCTTGCATTTTTGGTCTTTAATGACTTGTAAGATTTTTTTTAATAATATAGTCTAATGATGATCGGCCATTGACCAATATCGGACTATTTGTTGTAAAATTATTTATTTTAAAACTGAATTTTTCTAAGCAGAAAAATATTCGCAGCCATTTTTCATAGACATGAATTAAACATGTAAACAATAACATATAAAAAAAGTAATTTCTTTATTACAAATATCTTTTTTTTTTTGCGATGCCGTAGGTGTTTTCTTTGAGGTCGAATTCCAAAATCGAATTTCGAATTCGAAGAGGTTTGTTTTTTCACTCACTTTTTATATGCATGTGAAAGAGACAGAGCACAGTAAAATTCGAATATTTCAAATTTATGGCTGAACAATGTCAATTCGTGGCACTGGAGATTGAAAAATTAAAAAGCTACTTTGCCTCACGCTCGAATCAAAATCGCGTTCTGTTCACTGTTGTCTCGCAGCAAAAGCGGCATGTTTGAGCTGCTGTGGTGAAAACGTGTTTTTCACCGTTTCAATGGCGCGGCCATATGGCGTATTAGTCTTATAGCTCCAGAAATATAAACCTAGGATTTTGTTTTATTTTTACTGGTTTTGACAAATTCAAATCTGGGTTTTACAAAAAACTTCAGACGTCTGCGTTGCTTTTACAGCGAGATATCGGCGAAAATGTGTTTTTCACCGTTTCAATGGCGCGGCCATGGCGTATTAGTCTTATAGCTCCAGAAATATAAACCTAGGATATTTTGTTTTATTTTTACTGGTTTTGACAAATTCGAATCTGGGTTTTACAAAAAACTTCAGACGTCTGCGTTGCTTTTTCAGTGAGATATCGGCGAAAACGTTGTTTTTCACCGTTTCAATGGCGCGGCCATATGGCGTATTAGTCTTATAGCTCCAGAAATATAATCCTAGGATTTTATTTTTTATTTTTACTGGTTTTGACAAATTCAAATCTGGTTTTACAAAAAAACTTCAGACGTCTGCATTGCTTTTTCAGCGAGATATCGGCGAAAATGTGTTTTTCACCGTTTCAATGGCGCGGCCATGGCGTATTAGTCTTACAGCTCCTAAAGTATAAGCTCAGGATTTTTTTCTATATTTTTACAAATTCAATCTGTTACTTACCAAAATTTCAGGTCTCTGCAATGCTTAGTTACGTTCAAACCCTTATTTTAACCATAGCTTAAAACCTACGTAGGTAATTTTTACAAAATCTTGTCACCATTTTTTTAAAAAAAAAAACGTCATTGGCGCGCCATCGAAACGGACACAACTTTTTAACCATAGCTTTGACAAATTTATGGTTTTGAGAGTCTACTTTTACAAATTTTCACAAAATAATGTCACCATTTAAAAAAAAAAAAGACGTCACGGCCGCGCCATCGAAACTGACACAATCGGGACTATAGTTGCAAAACTTCTGAAAAATTCTGAATAATTCCGGAATACTTCTGGGAAAGTTTCTTTAAATCTGAATTATTCAAAATGGATTTAATTAAGATTTTTATGTTTTCTTTGCTGAAAAATCGTATTTTGCATCGATCGTCGATCGCCAGTATAGATGCTGGCGGGCAAAATTCCGAATCATTCCCGCCGAATACTTCGGAAGTATTCCGAAATATTCCGAAACTTTGGGAATATTTCAACTGTCAAAAAATAACCAGGAAAGTCGACCATATTAACTATTCGTGCTTGGAAGTTGTAAATTATATTATCTTTGTTTGCTTGCAAGGTTTGCCTTTATTTGTTTTTATTTACTGGGCTTTTATACGCGTTAAGTAGGTAGGTAATGATTAATATTAATACCTACCTATGCGACTCGCGAATACTCGCGATGCGTACAGACCTACATACAAACTAACCAAAAACATAGGTAGGTAACCCTTTTTTAAAAAACAAATCAGATATGCTTGGCCTGGTTTTTTATTCCACAATTAACATTTACATAAAATAGTATTCGATTTCGAAGTAAGTAGGTACTTACCAACCTAAAAACAAAAGCATAAAAATCCTGTTTTAATCGCAGGCTAACATATCTACCTATAAAAACATCAACATATACTTATTCAATCCCATTTATAATAAAAACCCACCACACCACAAACAAACACGTTTATTCCCATTGAATTATTCGGGCGAAATATTCGGCGGAAACATTCGATTGCGGGGTACGAATCTTTCTCGCGGGGGGGAAAACTTCTCCGGGGAGCATCTCCCCTCTTACCACACCCCGCACCGCTATCGCCTGCACGCACGACTCGTGGCAGTCGGGCGCGCGCGGCGCGGCGCCAGCGCGGCGGCACCGGCCGGCGCACAGAGGGGCGGTGGCGATCGACGATCGATGCAAAATACGATTTTTCAGCAAAGAAAACATAAAAATCTTAATTAAACCCATTTTGAATAATTGAGATTTAAAGAAACTTTCCCAGAAGTATTCCGGAATTATTCAGAATTTTTCAGAAGTTTTGCAACTATAATCGCCACCGCCCCTTACTACTACTTACTTCGAAATCGAATACTATTTTTTGTAAATGTTAATTGTGGAATAAAAAACCAGGCCAAGCATATCTGATTTGTTTTTTAAAAAAGGGTTACCTACCTATGTTTTTGGTTAGTTTGTATGTAGGTCTGTACGCATCGCGAGTATTCGCGAGTCGCATAGGTAGGTATTAATATTAATCATTACCTACCTACTTAACGCGTATAAAAGCCCAGTAAATAAAAACAAATAAAGGCAAACCTTGCAAGCAAACAAAGATAATATAATTTACAACTTCCAAGCACGAATAGTTAATAAGGTCGACTTTCCTGGTTATTTTTTGACAGTTGAAATATTCCCAAAGTTTCGGAATATTTCGGAATACTTCCGAAGTATTCGGCGGGAATGATTCGGAATTTTTCCCGCCAGCATCTATAATCGGGACCAACAAAAATCAAACGTAGGTAGCATGAGCAGTCCCTATGTACCTATCTGGTAGTCGGGTATTTTGAAGAATGGTTCATAGTTATATTTTTTCCTTGCTGACAGTACAACAATCAATGTCAGGATGTAGAAATATCTCAATCTGTTTTTCCCACCAATCTATGATATTGCTCACTAATCCGTGTGCGTCAGAATGGCTGGTTGCCTACCTAATTTAGCATCGAGACAGTGATTAAAAATTGCTACCTAATTGCTACTATTTGCTACCTACAATGAAATAATTGCTACCTCATTAATTTTGAAAATATAAGGAATAACAATGTCACCAGCCATTCTGACGTCAGAATGGCTGGTCAGCGCTTAGTTTGAGTAAAATAAACAGAGTTAAGCTATTGTTTTTGCTTCAATAATTGCTACCTAATTGCTACCTACTCATCTATCAATTTCAGCCTTATAACTATATCAGTTGAAAAGTTATGATTATTTGCAACTTACGTGTGGTTTGCTACGGTTGGCAAAAAAAAATTACAAACACTTATTAATTTATTATAGAACTTTATTACCTACTTAAAAGCAAGTTAATCATAACGACAACACCTAAATATTGGCTCAAAACCTATGCACAGAGTTTAAGTATGAAAGTCAACAAAATATACAAAAAATAATTAATCTTAATATATAAAATCCTTGCGTTACTGACTGACTGACAGACAAGCTACAGCCAAAACTATAAGACGCAGGAAGCTGAAATTTGGCATGTATGTTCTTTGGGTATCGTAGGGGTGCACTAAGAAGGGATTTCCTGAAATTCCCACGGGATCGGGCAGAAACAGTTAAATTAAAAAAATGTGCAAGCGTAGCTGCGGGCGTCCTCTAGTATTAGTATATTAAACAATGCGGCATAATGTTAGTGACACTTTTTGTAACCTTACTATGCATGTCGTCGTAACCCTGCCGAGAATTTCCACGTCTGCAATGTGCCTTATAGCTGATTTTTTAGTCTTCTTCTTCTTTCTTTAGTTTAGTGCCCAATCGTTTACCGATGATTCCGCCAACCTCAAGGTGGTTAATAGGTTTAATCGTTTATGGAGGTCTAAATAATGTACTGGTATTGGTCGGTTATTTTAGATAGTTAGATAGTTACTTTAGCTGCTAACTGAAATGGGACGGCACGAGGGTTAGTAAACAATTATGGGTTAGTAATAATATGGGAGAAGTACAGTTAGAGTAGAGGTTAGTTATGAGGGGAAGTCTACATAGGCCAACGACAACACAGCCTACTAGACGCCTAATGTTTTCATTCCTACCTAAGACAACAGAGTGATTCCTACAAACAAAAAATTATGTCAAAGCGGTGAGGTATGCGGGGCAAGGGGGCTACAAAAATGCATTCTAATTGGCCGATTCAAATTTGCGGAACGTCATAATTCATATCTAGTGTTGGGATTGGTCTTATATAAGACGTATAAGTCTAATGTGTTCTTTGAAAGTGTTCGCCTTACGTGTGCCGTCTAGTAGGTTGGGTTGTCATTGACATAGGCTAAACAAAAGGGTATTATTAAAGATTTTTTAGTCAAAAGTATTATTGACTGGTTAAAAGTTTTGACTGCAACATATACGCAAAAATTTTGCTAATGAAGGTATCGCAACATTATTCCGTTGCTACAGTACCTTCACTTATAAATTTCTTTTTGTCAATCCATAGTACTATTGAGTTAGCTCATTGTAATTGATTTAAGGTTTTCCTGGTATTCTTGTTGACAAACATTCAAACTTCCTATTTACATTTATATTACGTTATTGCAATAATGAAGAGAGGTAGGAAGTTTTTGGTGCCATTAGAAGAGCAGAAAAAAATATTTCGATTGTTTAAAAACTGTTTTACGAGTGCTGATAACCTCCCGTCACCTAATGATCCAGTATTTAAGGAAATTAGAAGTGGTATACGTGACCAAATTTTCACAGATTGCGTCGACACTAAAGTTAACATATTTACAAACCAATTGCTGCAATTATATGACGTGCACGCACCTGTGCGTGCAATTAAAATTAAGCATTTACCAGCACCGTGGCTAACGGATGATATTAAAAGGATTATGGCTAAGAAATGTGCCGCAAAGTCATTAATGAAGCAAAAGCCAACTCCTTCAAATGTTGATAAATATGTAACTATTAGAAATCACTGCAATAAGATGTGTAGGAAAGCACAACGCCAACATATTCATAAATCCGTCGAAAACGGTGATCCAGCAAAAGTTTGGAAATTTCTAAAAACTTTAGGGGTTGGTAAGACTCAGCAACAAATCATTCCTAATAATGTCAACATTGATTCACTTAATAAACATTTCTCCTCGTCGTCCAAGTTTGATGGAAATATAAAAAGTAATACCCTGCAGCATCTTTCAACTTTACCAACACCTGATTATTCTCCTTTCATCTTCTCGCAATTTGCCGCATGTGATGTTAAAAAGAGTATACTTGCAATTACTTCTAATGCAGTTGGTAATGACTGTGTCAGCCGTAAAATGATCCTTCCCATCCTTGATGAAATCCTTCCCGTCCTATGCAATATACTTAATAAGTCTATTTCTCTCGGTGTCTTTCCCTCAGCGTGGAAAGAAGCACTTATTATTCCCCTACCTAAAAAACCTAAGCCTTCTACTTTAGCAGATTACCGTCCCATATCCATATTACCCTTCCTATCGAAAGTCCTAGAACGTCTTATCCATTCACAACTTAGTTCCTTCCTTTGTAAAAATTCCCTTTTAAATCCATACCAGTCAGGCTTCCGTCCAGGGCACAGTACCGTTACTGCATTAGTTCACGTTACCGATCATATCAGGCTAGGTATGGACTGTGGCAATCTAACGGTTCTACCCTTACTTGATTTCAGCAATGCGTTTAACACCGTGGATTTGCACATCATACTTGGTATTCTACGCTCTCTTAACATATCTCCATCGGCAATTGACTGGTTTCATAGTTACCTGTTTGGACGCCGGCAACGTGTACGCATTGATGATACCTATTCCGCTTGGTCCAATACGATTGCAGGTGTTCCACAGGGTGGCGTGCTATCCCCTTTACTCTTCGCTATATTTATTAATTCTATTTCAAACAAATTACTTTCATCCTACCATCTTTACGCAGATGATTTGCAAATTTATACGCAAGCTCCCTTGAGTAGATTAGCAGACGCTTGTACAACGATTGGCACGGACTTGGCGCGAATCTGTGACTGGACGCAGAAATTTGGACTCACTGTCAATCCGGACAAAACGCAGCTGATTATTATTGGCAGCCCAAGAATGGTGTCCAAAATCAACTGGTCTGATTTGCCAAGCATTAATTTCAATGGAAAAGTCCTGTCGTTTAGTAAAAATGTAAAAAATCTTGGTATTTACATAGATAAAACCATGTCTTGGCGACCACAGCTACAAGAAACGAGCAGAAAACTTTTTGCATCAAAGTCAAAGTCAAAGTCAAAATCATTTATTCATCTAGGTCACAAGGTGACGCTTATGAACGTCAATTTTAAAATTAAATTACTTAATGCTTCTACATTTACTGCCTCGTTCGCAAAGCAATAGGTAGAGCCACGAGAAAGAACGGGCAATAAAACTCGAGGCCACTCTTTTAAATCGCCAATATTATGGTACATATTTTTATTTTTGTAAGGAGCTGCAACTGTTACACATTGTACTAAATTACTTGTAAATAGTATTAGTTACAGACGTAATACTTAAGTAATTAATGCAGTTACTAAATTATGTGTTTTAGTTAGCCTTCCAATGCAAACAGCGAATATTGTGTAACAGGAGCATCCACTTACGACTTATAATGTATACAACTCGTGACCATGTTCAGGACTATGGTGGAAATGTATGTTACAGAAGTGACGATATATGAATACACAAAATCACAAAAACGTTAGTTCACAGACCATGATAACGAGTTATCTACATCTTACAGTACAGTAAATTGTAATAAAATTAGTAGAACAACAATGCAAATGTAAATGTAGTAAGTGGAGTGACCTAATTATAATAAACGAATAATAATTTAAAAGAACTAGAAATGTTATATAATAATAAACTGAAAAATGCTAAGTATCTATATAAATTCTAAATAAGTAGTAGATCATGAGTTGTCTAGTGTAAGTGACCATCTATCCTTATCACTAAAATAATCATTAACAGTATAATAACCTTTCCTAATAAGGCAGTCTTTTATTTTACTTTTAAACGTATTAAATGGTAATTCTAAGAGACTAATTGGTATTTTATTGTAAATACGAATACCTAGCCCTACAAAAGAATTGTTAACTTTATGTAAATGATGATAAGGGGCATATAACTTATGCCTGTTCCTAGTATTTATATTATGTATGTCACTTTTTGTAGGAAATAAACCTATATTTTGCCTAATATACAATATATTAGCAAATAAGAACTGCGAGGCTACTGTTAGAATTCCTATAGACTTAAAGCGTTCCCTAAGAGTATCTTTAGCACCTAACATGTATATTGCTCGTACCGCTCGTTTCTGTAGAACAAAGATATTCTGAATATCCGCAGCTTTGCCCCATAACAAAATACCGTAAGACATCACACTATGAAAATAGCTAAAATAAACTAGACGAGCTGTGTCAACATCAGTAAGTTGTCTAACTTATCTGACAGCATACGCTGCAGAGCTGAGCTTACCTGCAAGACATGCTATATGTGCACCCCATTGTAACTTATTATCTAATGTTATGCCTAGAAACACTGTAGAGTCAACTGTCTCAAGTTCCTCCCTATCTAGCATAATATTAGGTCCCAGTTGTCTAACGTTAGGTAAGGCAAATTTAACACATTTAGTTTTTTTAGAATTAAGTACTAGGTTGTTTGCTGTAAACCATTGTGTAACTTGTATAAGTGCATTATTTACATCATCAAATTCATTCCTATTCCTGTCTACTTTAAAAATAAGTGACGTATCATCTGCAAAAAGTACGACATCACAGATGTTTTTTAAATAAAAAGGTAAGTCATTAATATATACAAGGAACAGAAAAGGACCTAGAATTGAACCTTGTGAAACGCCTAACTGTATAGGTAATTTAGAGGATGTAGTCCCATTTACATCGACACACTGAAATCTCTGCCGCAGGTACGACTCGACAACACTAAGTGCGGTTTCCTCTACGCCGTAGTGGCGGAGCTTACGCAGTAGTGTGTCGTGATGAACGCAAACAAATGCTTTTGATAGGTCACAAAATACTCCGATTGCATTTTTAGATGACTCCCAAGCATTATAGACGTGTTTTATGAGAGCAACACCCGCATCAGTAGTGGATCTACCTTTAGTAAATCCGTATTGATCTTTGTGAAGCAGACTGTTTAAATTAAAGTGTCTTAGTAGCTGCTTTAGTAAAATCTTTTCAAATATTTTACTAAATGCCGGCAAGATAGAGATGGGCCTAAAATTATTTATGTCATTTTTACTACCAGATTTGAATAAAGGTATGATTTTACTTAGCTTCATCAAATCCGGAAATACGCCTAGGTCAAAACATTGGTTAATAATTATAGAGAGGTAAGGTGCAACAGTCTCAACTATAGTACTTAAAATTTTAATTGAAATGCCCCAAAAGTCACCGGTATTTTTAATAGTAATTGAATTAAATGCGATCAATAAATCTTGCGGGGTGACGTGCTCGAATCTAAACACGTTCTTGCATTCAGGTACACTGCTAAGCAACAAATTTCCAGCGTATAAAGACGATGATTGTAAGGAACTAGTAGTTGTTATTGGTATGCTTGCAAAGAAACTATTGAACATATGCGCAACTTGAGATTTGTCTGTGACTAATAAATTGCTATCTTTGATTTCAAATTGGTTTTCTCGTTGTCGTGTTCTACCAGTTTCATTATTTATAATTCTCCACGTTTCTTTAATTATATTTGTCGATTGCTTAATTTTACCACTAATAAATTTTGATTTTGCCATAATACAAACTTGTTTAAAAATTTTTGAGTAGCTTTTTACATAATTTAGAAACGGTGTGTCAAATCTATGTTGTTTCAAACCATATAATTCAAATAACTTAGCTCTTCTTCTGTATATACCTTTAGTGGCCCACTGGTTAAAAGATCCGGTAGTACCCTTTAGTGTTACAGTTTTACTCTTAAAAGTATTTTGAAACTCATTAATGATTAGTCCAAAAAGTGAATTATAAATTTTATTTGGATTTTCTGAGTTCAATATTGAAGGATTGAGATTTGCGATAATATTGTTTTTGAAATGTATAAGACGATTGGTAGTTTGAGGCCTACATTGTACTGTATGTGATTTATTATAAGCTGAACAAGAAAAACTAGCTATCTGTCCACGGTGATCAGAAGGAAGAGAACTAATAACTACTGGGTTTTTAGCAACACAAGAACTAAATATATTATCCAAACAAGTAGATGTTGCAGAGACTCTAGTAGGTTCACAGAATAAGTTACTTAAATTAAATGACTTAAAAAAAATCAGAAATCTAGTACACTGTGAAGAGTTCTCTAAAATATTAATATTAAAATCGCCACAAACTATAATATTTTTACTGCTACATTTAATTTTATTAATAGCATCTTCCATAACAGTCTCAAATAGATTATAATCACCAGAAGGGGGTCGATATACACAAATTACAATATATAAATCTAGTTCCACACAGGACAACTCAATAGTGCGCTCAATAGATAAGTTTACAATATCTTTACGTTCTTTGCATTTTAATAAATTTGAAGTCATTATGAGAGAACCGCCTCTAATAGCCTGCTTTCTTATATATGCGCTCTGCATTGTGTAATATTGATTAATGACAATAATCTCATGGTTATTTAACCAGTGTTCGGTTAAACACAATACTTTAACATCATATTTCTCTAGAAATAAACTTAATTCTAATTCTTTGCCAGATAGGCCCTGCATGTTTTGGTGTACTATATTTAAATACTGCAGCCTAACTGTTGTCCTATCTTGGAGTTTAAATCACAAGATGTGTCAATAAAAACGTTGTTAGTACATGTACTAACCCTATCAAATAAATTGTAAACACAAGGCTTTTTGCCTTGCTGTAAATTGTATGCTAATAGCTTAGCAATCTGTCGCTTAATATAAAATGGCAGATACATTGTATCTTTTGTCAAAGTAAATTTACTAATAAATTTATTAGTGTCAAAAAAGAATATTGCGTCACTATGACGACAAGTTATATTATACAATAACATATTCAATGTGTGTATGTGCATGTTTTCTGTATGTCTTAAGTTATTTGAGTATGGCAAAGCACATAAAATAAATTTACACCTAAATTTTGAATTAAGTCTTAGTAACACTTCAACACATTCTATTATATCCTGTCTCTTTACAGTTAAACTGTTACCAAACAATAATATGGCTGTACTATTCTCATCTAAGGGGTGTAACCTAATCTGATTCACTAAACTAGTGTAACTATCCCCTGGCCTGCAATAATTTATTACACACTGATTTGTATACTCATTGAGAAGACTACCAAAATTATGACCTAGTCTATCAGAAAAGATGTAGGTTTTATTAGTTGCTGTAGAAAGCCTAGATTTAATCATATTTGATTGCAAAGGCGATTGGTTTTGTAAATTATTGGAAAAATTCTCAGGTAGTATAATAGTACTCGATGGCTCTGTTGGGATTAGAGTGTGAGTACAAGGACACGAGAGCTTATTGGTCAGAGACTCATACATTTCTGCATTACATCTCACCAAGTCTACGAGCTCACCTGCCTCCACTATACGCTTGCTAATGCATCAGCTGGGTCTTTACGTAAGCTACGCAATTTCTTGCCAACTGCCACTAAGATTGCGCTTGTACAGTCTTTGCTTCTACCAATCCTTGACTACGCCGATGTCAGCTATCTTGACCCCACCGAGGAGCAACTAAACAAACTTGAGCGTCTCCAAAATTTCTGTATAAGATTTATATTTGGGCTACGCAAATATGATCATGTCTCAGAATTCCGCAATAAGCTCAAGTGGCTACCGATTCGACTTCGCAGAAATACTCACATTCTCACTTTATTGTATAATATCTTGTTTAATCCTAGTACCACCTTATATCTCAAAGAACGTTTTAAGTTCCTTAATGACACACATATAAGGTCCTTGAGGTCGTCCGAGGATTTGACGCTGGAAATGCCAATGCATTCCACAAGTTTTTTTGGTAAGTCTTTTACTGTCCAAGCTGTGCGCCTCTGGAATGGACTTCCTTTAGAAATTCGAAGCGCAAAATCTCTTAAAATATTTAAAGCTATGTTAAAAACGCACTACCTTTCATCCATTTGATAACATAGAATGTGGTTATACCTAGTATGTATTTTATATATAGTATATGTGTAAGTATATTGAATTTTGTATATATGTAGGTATATTGACGATAGTATGTATGAATTTATATGTATGTGTAGGTCCCTTATTTATAAGTTTATTATATTGTTTATTCTGGATATTTTTAATTGCACCACACACAACTTTAATACTTACATCGTTCCTGTCTACAATAGGTTGCCTGGAAGAGATTGCTCTTAGCGATAAGGCCGCCTTTTGTACAATTTGTAAATTTTGTAATAACAATGTCATAAAATGTTTTATGGTGTACAATAAAGAATATTCTATTCTATTCTATTCTATATTTGTCAGTCAAGAAAAACTTTTTTTTTATCTTTCAACTTTTTATTTGGTGCACATAAAGCTCTGTGCAAATGTTTTGAGCCAATATTTAAGTGTTGTGGTTATGATTAACTTGCTTAGTTCTGTAATAAATTAATAAGTGTTTGTAATTTTTTTGCCAACCGTAGCAAACCACACGTAAGTTGCAAATAGTCATAACTTTTCAACTGATATAGCTATAAGGCTGAAATTGATAGATGAGTAGGTGTGTTCCTCTGTGGCCGGACCACATTTTGGTACTCAGATGCTATAGTTCGAAATAATACCTACCTAAAGTCTACTTTCATCGGAATATATACATATATTTAGTACCTCAAGAGATATCTTTTTAATTAACAATTTATGTGGTCCGGCCACCAGGCAGTGCTCTCTGGCCGCGCCACCTCAAGTTAAATAGAGTATAATGAACTATTAATAAATCAATATCCCGAAAAAAAACTACCTAAAGAGTACCTTGCATACGACAAATATGGTCCAATAAACCCCTTTAGTTAAGGAGTTATTGGTCGTAGGGTGTGGTCCGGCTGGAAGGTATACTCTGCAGCAAGTCAATTTTGCATTATTTAATATTAACTATCTGTAAGTCAATTTATATAATAGTACCTTTTCTCTACTCTTTGTTGATACTTTTTTCTCTCAAGAAACCATTAATTTTGATCAATTAATCTTTAAAGTATGTGGCGCGGCTAGGGAGGGTTACTTTTAGCAAATATAACGAAATATGCTTTATTTTTTTATGCCAACGATAACTGCATAATAAGTACTTTATAAAAAGACCTGGACTTCATCTATAAACATTTATTTTTATTACCAACAATGATTTTGAAAAAGGTGCACTTTTTAGTTTTTGTTTACCTATCTACCTAAGAACAGATAGTTAATTTAACGGAGTAAGCGAAAATTCTGGTTTAAAATAAACAATAAGTATACGATAATATATTTTCATAATCAAATATTAACAACTAGCTGACCCGACAGACGTTGTCCTGTCTTATCGATGAATATTGAATTCAAATTGGTAAATAGATTGAATTTAAGCATTTAACCCTTTAAACAAGAAATAACAATGAAAAAGAGTGTACCAAAACCGCGTATTAAAAATATAATCAATCAGTATTACAAGTAAAGGAGTTGTGAAGTTATTTTCCAACTACAAAATGCAAGGCTTAAATTAAAAATAAACATTTTGATAAAAATAACTTATAATTTACAAGTTTGCGTATAAAATACAATGAACATTCATTTGCTGGTTTTTAGTCCTTGTAACTTTAGAACTTAAATCATCATATGTTTCCCAAGTATCATCCAGACGCTTGCATGAGCGAGGTAATGGCGAATATTTTGTAAATACCTTAAATATAGTCTAAGGTTAATACTCAATCACTGACAACAGTGTAAATATTTTTCCTTGTAATGTCATAGTGTCTGGAATGTCATATATATCAACGCCTAAAACAATTTCAAATCTTTTAAATCATTCAATGTGAAGTTAATAATTTGTTTTACAGTACTTTTTACACCGTCATTGGGAACCATAGTGGAAGGCGTTTAAATTTATACTAAGTTCCGCAATTTATAAAATCTATTGTATTACCGTCAACTGCCCTGATTTTGCCTCGCGTCCTGTGTTTGCCTAAAATGAATTAATAGTAATATCTTTTTCTACTTTTTATTTTGGGAATCGAAACATTTGTCAGTTTTTAGGATTATTATTTGGCAACACTAAATTGGTGATGTTATGTTGGTAGCACGCATAATTTTTGACAGTTGTGTGTCAAAACAGAGTGCAACGAGACCGTTATGTTAGTTTCGGAAAAACTTTTCAAGTAAGTCATTAAAATATGTATATTTCTAACTTGTTATCAACTTATTCTATAAAACGTTGATAGCTTTATCGTTTGTCATTGTTATTGTTGAAAAAAACATGGTATTTAGCGATAAATGTTGGAATAGGCAAAGACAGGCAATTTTTTTCAACGAGTGATCGTGACTTTGCCTAGGCTAGGGTTGACACCTTTGTTTTTTACCAACATCAAAAAAGGAAGATGTATTTCTCTGTGTATGTTAAGCCGTATACAGACTTTGCGAGGCATGCGCTGCGCACGGCGCACAGCGCATGCCTCGCAAGGTGTGTACCTTTATATTCGTGGCGAGGCATGTGCTACGCACGTGCGAGGGCGAGCCAACGAGTGTCGGCAAATGCTACAAGATCAAAGTGCCTCAGTGCGAGCATTACATTAGTTGTGGACGGTGCCGCGCATGCCCGTTCGAGCTATGCGCCGCGTACAATATCCACGTACGCCTCGACTGCGAAAATGATACAGCGTTTGTTCGGGCCATACAGCGCGCAGCGCATGCTCGGGCCGATCCAACCCACACAGCAGCAGTCAAGATGGCACCTTTGCATCGCGTGCGCGTATCCGCTGCTGCTTTTATAATATATTTTATTTTCTCGAGATTTTTCCTTCTATAAGATCCTAGAAGATAATTTTTTTTCAGCTCAGCGACGGTTACATTACTTCATTCGCAATTAAATGCCATATGTCTTCTCTTTTGTTTTTATTATAATATAATAATGATGTTTTGGACAATCGGTTGTTTTCGTATAATTCAAATTTTTCGTTCATAATGCGTGCAAACATCACAGCGATGCGGACACAACCGTCCAAACGCAACGCACTGCTCGCAATGAGCCGGCGCACACGCGCGGCACGCACGCGCGCGTCTGTGCGTAGCACATGCCTCGCAGCAAACATGAAGACAGGCAAACGAGGCGTTTGCTTCGTACACCATGGCTCGACCCGAGCATATGTTGGTATAGTTTTTCAACACGCACGCCTCAAACAGAGGCATTCCTTGTGCGCCATTCGTAGCGCATGCCTCGCAAAGTCTGTATCCACCTTTACGCGATAACTCAAAAAGTTTTTTATAATAATTTTAAGTTGTTTGAAGGTGTACTGTTTTTAATTAAATAATAAATATCAATTTTTTTTTTGGTGAAAAAGAAATGTTTTCATAGGAGACATGTACTTATTCTAGTGTTCTTTTTATTTAAAGGACGATCAAAATGGACAAGTCACGAAGAAGATACAAAGACTACGATGAGAGCATATTGTTACGAATTGAAAATAACGCCATCTATCAGTGAATGGGAGAACTACATGAGATTAGATGTATCGGTTGTTTAAGGCTGTTTCATCTATCCTCTAATAGATGGCGTAGGTGTAAATAGAACATTTACGCAATTCTAGAAACACCTTACACGTTTCCAGAAATATCGTGAGTCGTCTCGAAAAGCCTAGTGATGTTATCCGGCCAGTATAAATAGAGCAGGAGCGAACGGACCGGACAGTTCAATTGAATACGGAAAGCGATCAACATCAAGCGAAGGAAGTAATTCGGAAGTGTTTAGTGGTGTTTTATTAGTGTTGTTCTAGTGGTGTGAATAGTGTGTTTTACTAGTGAAGTGAAAATTAAGTGTGTGTATCTAGTGTTATACTTAGTGTTTGTGTTAGTGAATAAAGTTCAGTTTAAGTGGCATAGTGTATATAATTTGTTACGAACCCCAGCTCGTAACAAATTGGTGTCAGAAGAAAGGGATAAATTATGCCGGTTATGCCGAAGGAAGAAACTGACGGAGTGCGTACCAGGAACCAGCGCCAGCAAGACCTGGACCAGAGACGCTTCGGAGACGTTCCTTCTCCATCGTCTGGTGGATCAGGCGACTCCGCGGCTGCAGTGGAGCCTGCAAGCGCACACTCCATGGCGGTGCCCGATATCGCGGCACTGATGGCGTTCATGCAGGAGCAGGCCCGCCGTCAAGAGGAGCACGCGCGCCGCATGGAAGAACAGCTACAGCGCGACAAGGAGGAGCAGGCCCGCCGTCAAGAGGAGCACGCGCGCCGCATGGAAGAACAGCGACAGCGCGACAAGGAGGAGCAGGCCCGCCGTCAAGAGTAGCAGGACCGCCGTCAACAGGAGCAGGCTCGTCGTCAAGAGGAGCAGGCTCGCCGTCAAGAGGAGCACGCGCGCCGCCTAGAGGAACAGCTGCAGCGCGACAAGGAGGAGCAGGCTCGCCGTTTGGAGGAACAGCTGGTGGTGATGAAAGACCTCAGCGCCGCTGTAGGGAAGGACCTGAAGGTGGTAAAGGAGGAGCTCCAGCAGCACGAGGCTCGTATCAGCGACGTGGAGAAGCTCGTACACGACCAGCTTGAGACTCGCGTCGCCTCTATAGAGAAGCGTGTACACGACCATCACGACACCTGTGTCGCTGAAGTGGAGAGGAGATTGCGTGGGCTCAGATCCAACAAGTGACATCTGCGACTGTAGTGCCCTCACCTCGTGGGTTTAAGGTTCCACCATTTGATGGCTCGTCATCATGGTCTGCATACAAGATCCAGTTTGAGGCTGTGTTGCGATCGAATGGGTGGACCAAAGAACAGGCCTTAACCGCCCTAACCTTGGGCCTTCGCGACCGGGCCTTGACAGTGTTGGAGGCACTCGGGCAAGACGTCACCTACAACAAGCTACTGGAGGCGCTGGAGGCAAGATACGGTGACGCGCACCTTGAACATGTGTATCGTGCTCAGCTGAAGGACAGGACACAGCGCACCGGAGAAACTCTGCAGCAGTGGGCTCTGGAGGTGGAAAAGCTGGTCAGGAAGGCATACCAGTCGTCGCCTGCGCTTATTGACGGGAACCTCGTACAGGCGTTTACGGATGGGATCCGGGACCTGGAGGTAAGAGCAGCAGTGAGGCTTGGGCATTTCAAGGACCTCAAGGACGCTTTAGCCCACGCTCTGGAGGTGGAAGCAGTGCGACGCGACGATCGAGGTCACCGCATCAGGGAAGTTGTGTCGTCACCTCGGTGCTTCAACTGCGGAGAAAGAGGCCATATCCGCTTGAGCTGCCCAAAGCGTAGGCAGCCTGGTGACACCCTGTCTCCACCAAAGGGGTCGCCTGATGTGCCTGCCAGGCAGCGAGAGCAGGGAAACGAGTAGAAGCCAGGATTGCGGGGCGGGTGCTGGCTGGTAATGGAAGAGCCCCAAGTATCTCGATCTCGCAATCATGCGACGGGAACAGCCTGATCATCGAAGGCGAAATTAACAGAACACCATGCAAGCTGACATTGGACACGGGTGCTTATCGGACAGTCATCGGTTTCCATCTGGCAAGACGGGTTCTTCAGGGCTGCTTCAGGAACAATGAAAGTGTGAATCTGAGAACAGCTACCGGTCAGCACATAACCGTCCAAGGTGAAATGGAGGTGGATCTGAAGCTAGGCAACAAAGTTTACCGTCACAAAGTCATCGTGGCCGATATAGTGGACGACTGCATCCTGGGCCTAGACTTCATGCGGGAGTATCGCTGCGAGATCGATGTTAACCAGGGAGTGTTGAAATGTGGCTCGGAAGAAGTCTTCATGGAAGGCGCAACTTCAGGAAAAGTGTACTGCCTGAAGAATGTCACGCTTCAACCGCGGTCGGAAACGGTTGTACCGGTTTGTTTACCCGGGAGTTCTGGTCGAGGGAACCGCTGCGTACTTATCGAAGGCCTAGAGAAAGAGGCATCGTGGAAGATTGCACGAACCTTGGTAAGGGGTACCAAAGTTTCATCAGTACGCGCACTAAATGCGAGTGACAAGGAAGTGTTGCTCAAGAAAGGGACGGAATTGGGCACCTATGAAGGAGCGGCTTGGATGCGTAGATGTCAGGAGCAACCTACCAGCGCCAAGGTTCAGGCTGCACGATTCGACGTGTCTTCACTTTTGGAGGACTGCCAAAGTACCCTGTCAGAAGAAGAGAAGACCAAGGCTAAGAAGATGTTAAACCGGTTCGCCGATATTTTTTCGACCAGTGATGCCGACATAGGGAAGACAGCACTAGTCCAGCACAAAATAAACACGGGAAGTGAAGCACCGATTCGCCAGCGACCAAGACGTGTGCCAGTGGCACGGGAACGTGAAGTAGAAGCTATGATCGACGGTATGGTGAAAGAAGGCGTAATCGAGCCTTCGTCCAGCCCGTGGTGCTCTCCGGTGGTGTTAGTTAAGAAGAAGGATGGCAGCATGCGCTTCTGTGTAGACTACCGCCGATTGAATGACATCACGAAGAAGGACAGCTACCCGCTGCCAAGGATCGATGACACACTGGATACGCTGACGGGGATGAAGTGGTTTTCTACCTTAGACCTAAAAAGTGGCTACTGGCAGGTGGAAATAGATCCTCGAGACAAGGAGAAGACGGCATTCTCCACAGGGAAAGGATTATGGCAATTTAACGTCATGCCCTTTGGATTGTGCAACGCTCCGGCTACTTTTGAGAGACTGATGGAGCGAGTGCTTATGGGACTGATTGGAGACGCCTGCCTGGTCTACTTGGATGACATCATCATCGTGGGGCGCACCTTCCAGGATCACCTTCGAAACTTGGAGCAAGTGCTGTCAAAGATACGAGGAGCTAATTTGAAGCTGAGTCCGAAGAAATGCGCATTATTCAGACGGCAAGTGAACTTTCTAGGACATGTGGTCTCGGAGAACGGTATTCAAACTGACCCGGATAAGATCATTGCCGTGAAGGAATGGCCAGTTCCAGAGAACAAAACGCAGGTCAGAGCATTCCTCGGATTATGCTCCTACTATCGACGGTTTGTGAAGAACTTTGCTGACATTGCTCGACCTCTTCATAAGCTCACCGAAGACAGAGTGCAGTTCTGTTGGAATGAGAGCTGTGACGTTGCATTCCAGAAGCTTAAGGAACATCTGTGTACTGCACCTATTCTAGGCTACCCTGACAATGAGCATGAATTCATAGTTGACACAGATGCCAGTAACACCGGAATTGGCGGCGTGCTGTCACAGAAGAAGGGTGATCAAGAAGTTGTTATAGCATACTTCAGCAAGACCTTATCCAAACCCGAAAGAAACTACTGCGTCACACTATGGTTCGTCTAGAACAAGCTAGCTAGACAAAATTATTTTATTTGATTTTTATGTCTAGTAGCGGTTAATAAGCAAAGATATAAGGTTTTTGGTACTTTTTTCAAGGCAGTTTGTCATTTGAGCTGGTATCATGAAAAAAAAAACATTTATCGGGCATATGTGTATAATATATTTTTTGAACATTTTATAAAGTGATTTATCCCTCGACGTCGCTATAAAATCTAATAACAGATGCATAAAATATCTAAGAACTAAATCTATTACTCATTATCATCACTATCATCAGATGAATCATCCATTGAATAGTCATGATCGTGAGGGGCAGAACTATGAAAAGTAGAAATCATATTAACATTTTGTTCCTTACAGCTAGGTGGGACAATTAAATCTAATACTTCAGTTGGAAGCGTACCTATTTTCTTCCGAGGAACTTCTCGTAAACCGTTTATTACAGGGTCAGATGTTATCAATAACATATTAAGTAAATCTCTATTCGTAGCCTCCCGTGATCGCTTTCGTGTGTTGTGCTCACGAAATCTTCTGCAGTCCTTATTCCGAGCTTCCTGTGCTTCCTCGGAAAGCTGGCCTATAGGTAGAAGGGACGATCTAATTACTTCGCCACTGTGCAAAAGTATTTTGTGGACAGTAGCGGGCATGTAATACCATGAATAGAGATTTACATAAAGTTGTCTAGTTTCTTGAGCTAAGTTAACGAATTTTTCAATATTTATATCATATCCCGATGATAAAGTGCGAAGTAGTATGCCAAATTTTTGTATTAGTGAAACATCTAACCCTGTAATATCGGCACTAGCCTCGGGATTTCCAAAAAATCTTCGCGCGGTGTTCCCGTCATTAGTGTTACCGAACCCTGGTTTTGGTTTGTCTACAATCAAGCCCATTTCGCTTTTAAATCGTTTTTTAATGTCATCTGAACGTTGTTTCACACTAGCTTTGTCTTCGGCTGTTCTTAACTGCCATTTTTTTATATTTAGTCGATAGCTAATGTGAAGCAAGCATTCAAAGCACCTTATCCAAGCGTGCAACGTAGACAAACCAAAACCAAGATTATCTTTGTCCGCAGCAAACTCTTTTGACAGATCATTCATCATTGTTGGAGTTGCCCCACAAATAAAACATTTTTGTGAGGAAGAAGTTTCGGTCAGAGCATTGCAAACTTTTCCGTCAATCATTGTTAAAAGCATAACATGTGTGACAGATACTTCGGTCTCCATCACCTTGCAGGTTGTCGGCAATAAAGCGTTTATCTCTTCTAAAACCTTATTGGTTTCCGAAATCGTAAAATCTTTCGTTTCCTTAGAAAAGATAAACTTTATTGGCCGACAATACATTGTAGAACAGGGCCGAGGATTCTGCCACACAATATTACCACTTTCATCTTTCAATTGAAGAGGAACGAAAGAAAATACAAATAAAAACTCGTCACTATCGTCACAATTAGTGAATTTTTGTTTGTACATACTATGACCGGAACTTCCATCACAACCCCATTTACTGATTAATGTGAATGACGTGCAAGGTAACAGACTATGAACAACTTCTTGTTGTGCTGAAACTAAACGTTCGGCAGTCTTATCAAGAATTGCCTGAACTTTGATTTCAGCATGCGTTTCATTGACTGTAATTTGTTCACCTGACGGGTAGCAGGCTATTTTAGCCTTTCTAACACTGTACATTGACGGAAACACCTTATGTCCAGCTTTAATACTCCACTTCCGAGTCTGCTTATAGCTATGGCTACTTGATTTACTATCAACGTAGTACGCTAAAGCTTCCTCACTTGTTAAACTCCTGGGGGCACTTTCTTCACTCGTGGTCTTGGTTATTGAAGGATCACTAGTCACATCTTTAATTTGACGTGCTACACTTCTCTGACCCGAGATTCGAGCTGACACTTCAGCGGCGTAAATTAATTCACTAGCACTTCTGGACTGTAATAGATCGTCTACACGTCGTCTCTTCGTTTTGAGACTAGAATGTTCAAAATCTTTAGTAGGTCTTCCGGGTCCCGGTTCTCCAGATGTAGTTGGCAGAGATAAATAAACGGACACATCGAAAGATATGTCAAGACCCTCCAGCCACGTCGAATACTTTTGTAGGAATCGCTCTCGATTTCTTCCACAGCTGCTCCACTTTTCAGCAAATTTCGTTGAATATCTTGAGATTAGTACTTTAATATCTCGCAGAGACTGCTCCGTAACACCATCAAAATTATATCTCAAAGATATAAACCGAAAGAGCTCCTCATTCCGCGTTTCCTTCGGGTGTTTCAGCCATTCTTCGAAAAAATCCATTCTTGAGACGGTAAAAACTGTTGAAAGAAAAAAATAAATAAAAATTAGTTGTGCAAATATATCGCAATGAATTTTTTTACGTATAACTACTAGACACTTATGAGAATCGTATATGATAGGTTCTACGGTGGGGACAAGTGGGGACATGTTATTATTTGACCGATGAATTTGAAAAAATGAGTAAAAAAGTGGGTGAAAATTCAAACATTTCATTTTATAAGACTAAAGAATGAAGTTCCCATGTTGAAAATGAAATAAAATATAACTACTTACCCTTACGTATACAATCCATCACAAAAACACTTTCACAAATTTCTTTTAGTGACATAAACAATGCTATCAAATATGATGTAAAAATGCAAATGAATGCCCTTTAAATAGTCAACATCTTATAAACATACCTTAATGACGCTCTTAATGAGGGTAGTATTGATAATTAATAGGTGTAATCCTCAATGTATAGGGGTAATGAGTTCGTAATAGTAATTAACTTCCAGGAATTTAAGAGTTGTTTTTGTCTAGCTAGCTTGTTCTAGACGAACCATAGTGCGTCACCAGGCGGGAACTCTTGGCTGTAGTAAAGACGTTGCAGCATTTCAACAAATACTTGTTGGGCCGTAAATTCCACCTGCGAACCGACCATGCAGCGCTGAAATGGCTACTTCAATTTAAGGACCCAGAAGGACAAGTAGCTAGATGGATTGAACTACTGCAAGAGTTTGATTTTGTAATACAACATCGCAGCGGCAAGTCCCATGGTAACGCAGATGCCCTATCGCGTAGGCCGTGTCCCGACCAGTGCAAGCACTGTAGCCGACAGGAAGCAAAGCAGGCAGCGCTAGTGGGGATGTTAAAGACGGATCTAAGCGACGAATGGAGAGAAGCTTTGCAGAGTGCTCAGCAAGATGACAAGGATGTACAGCCGATTCTTGAATGGAAAAAATCAGATGCGCCTAGGCCCAAATGGAGTGATATCGCAGCAATGAGCCCCATCACCAAGAGTTATTGGGCACAGTGGGAAAGCTTGGTCGTCCAGGATGGAGTTCTGTGCCGCAAATGGGAAAACGCTCGCGGTAACCAGTGCCATTTGCAAATGGTAGTGCCCAAAACTAAGGTGCCGGAAGTCTTGCAGCTCTATCACAATGGTGCTTCGGGAGGTCACATGGGAGTTAAGAAGATCCTTACTAAGATCCGGGAGCGGTTTTATTGGCTCCACTGTCGAGATGACGTCGAGGATTGGTGCCGCAAATGCACAAGTTGTGCGGCTGTCAAGGGGCCACATACTCGAAGCAGAGGTGCATTAAAGGTGTACAATGTGGGAGCTCCATGGGAGCGCATAGCGTTGGATGTCGCTGGGCCGTTTCCTGAGAGCCAGGACGGAAACAAATACTTCTTGGTTGTGATGGATTACTTCACGAAGTGGCCTGAAGTGTTTGCAATCCCAAATCAAGAAGCTACCACAGTGGCCGATAAGCTGGTGCATGAAGTCTTTTGTCGGTTCGGGGTGCCCTTGGAAATCCACAGCGATCAAGGCCGGAACTTCGAATCTGAGGTATTCAAGGAGACTTGTCGCGTAATGGGTGCACATAAAACCAGGACCACGGCTTATCATCCGCAATCAGATGGCATGGTTGAACGGTTTAACCAATCACTGGAAAGGTACCTGGCGAAGGTCGTGGAGAGCAAACAAAGAGATTGGGACAAGCACATCCAACCATTTCTCCTGTCATATCGCAGTGCGGTCCACGAAACTACAGGAGTAACACCAGCTTTTGCCAATTTCGGTAGAGAGCTCCGTTTACCTGCAGACCTTATCACCGGTATTCCACCAGAATCTCCACGCAATATAACGGATTACGCAACCGAGCTACGCAACAGGATGAACGACGTATACGAGCACATCAGGGAATCTGGACAACAGATGTCTGAGAAGATGAAGACTCGCTACGACCGGAAGGCAAACAACAAAGGCTTCGATGAGGGATCATTGGTGTGGCTTCATAACCCAGTACGAAGCAAAGGAAAATCGCCTAAGTTACAAGCCAGATGGGACGGGCCATATCGCATAATTACCAGGATGAACGACGTCACCTATCGAATCCAGAAGGGGTCGCGAGGTGCACCGAAGATAGTTCATGTGGACCGGTTGGCTCGTTACTATGGGTCTAACGATGTTCGAGACGAACACGTTTAAGAGGGAGGCCGTGTTACGAATTGAAAATAACGCCATCTATCAGTGAACCTAGTGATGTTATCCGGCCAGTATAAATAGAGCGGGAGCGAACGGACCGGACAGTTCAATTGAATACGGAAAGCGATCAACATCAAGCGAAGGAAGTAATTCGGAAGTGTTTAGTGGTGTTTTATTAGTGTTGTTCTAGTGGTGTGAATAGTGTGTTTTACTAGTGAAGTGAAAATTAAGTGTGTGTATCTAGTGTTATACTTAGTGTTTGTGTTAGTGAATAAAGTTCAGTTTAAGTGGCATAGTGTATATAATTTATCACGAACCCCAGCTCGTAACAATATTAAACATCGCGGTAGGTCTCGTTCAAAACAAAAATATTTCGTCATGCGATGCCGAAAAACAATTCGGTATACCTCGCCGCACGATTTTAAACAAAGTCAAACAAAAACATTTGAAAAATATTGGAGGTCCCACTAAACTGTCACCAGCTGATGAACAAAAAATTGCTAGTTGTTTGATACTTTGTGGAGAATATGGATATCCTCTAACTTCCTTGGAATTGAGGTCAATCGTGCATGATTATTTAGTCAAAAATGGACTGACTAGAATTTTTAACCACAAAATGCCAGGACCGAAGTGGGTTAGAAACTTTTTAAAACGCCACAGGAATATTTTGACGGTGCACTCTACAACTAATATAAAAGAATCTCGAGCCAGTAAAAGCGTACAGGACTATACTACATATTTCGACAATTTGAAGATTTCACTGCATAATGTCAAACCAGAGAACATAATAAACTACGATGAAACAAATTTTTCTGATAACCCAGGATCTCAAAAATGCATATTTAAGGCAGGCATTAAACACCCAAATAAAACATTAAATAATACCAAAACGGCAATATCTGTTATGTTCTCAGCTTCGGCTAGCGGAGAAATTTTGCCACCATATGTGGTTTACAAAGCTGACAATCTATGGACAAATTGGTGTGCCAATGGTCCTGACGGAACCAGATATAATAGAACGAAATCCGGTTGGTTTGATGCGGATACGTTTGAAGATTGGTTTAATTCCATAATTATCCCATGGGCTGAGAAAACTACGGATCCGAAGGTCTTGATCGGAGACAATTTATCGTCTCATATGAATATAAGTATAATATCTAAGTGTCAAGAGCTTAATATAAGGTTTATTTTTTTACCACCCAATTCCACGCACCATACTCAGCCTCTTGACGTGGCCTTCTTCGGACCATTGAAGAGAGAATGGAGAAGAATTCTAATGGACTATAAAGTTCGACATCCAAGCGCAAATACATTAAATAAACAGATTTTCCCTGAATTATTGAAGATGTTATTAGATGCATCAAAACTTACACAAAGTAAGAATATAATAAGTGGATTTCGTGCGGCTGGGATACACCCCATTAATCCAGAAGCTGTGTTAAAGAAATTACCTGATTATAGCAGGCCTCAAGCAAACGTCAGTTTTGACGAGACTTTTGTCAATTATTTGAAAAATTTGAGAACTCCGGCTAACAAGCAAAACAGAAATGCAAATAAAAAGCTATTTATAGAGCCTGGGAAATCTGTAAGTGTTAATGATATTTTGTTGGATAAAAAAGCAAAAAAACGAAAAGCATCAGATACTACGGTTACTAAGGTAAAAAAACCTAATCTCCGTAAGGAACGTACTATCGCCGAAGAGATCCAATTACATCAGGACGTAGAAGACACTTCTACAGCTATTGGAGATTGTACTTTTAACAATGGCCTATCAAATATCAGACAAGATTCTTCTTGCGATTCAGACGATAACGAACATGTGACTAACGTAGTAGTTAGTGCTCAAGTACATCTATCAAATGAGGACACGGATTTATCTAACCAGACATATACCAACAGTACTATTTCGAAAGTTCCATCAGACATACATACATATCGTCACGCCTTTTATCCCCGAAGGGGTAGGCAGAGGTGTATTTCTACACCCACTTTTCGCCAGATATACTTTAGTTCCACGTAATAAGGGGCGAGCCTATTGCCGTACCGGGCACATTTCCAGACTCCGTGCTGCTACTGAGAATTTCGTGACAGAAAAACCCAATAACACTGCCCGACCCAGGAATCGAACCCGGAACCTCCTGATCCCACGCGCACATTTATGCCGCGAGACCAACGAGGTAGTCGTATAGGGTTTGATGTCGAGTTTTCCGTTTCTACGCAAAGATGGTATTTGCATCGTGTTATCCCTTAGTCGCCTCTTACGACACCCACGGGAAGATAGGGGGTGGTGACACTTGTATTCTAACCACACGGCAATCCATCAGACGTTGTTGTAATATGTCGATAAAAATCTACGTCTATCAAAAAACAAGACTTTATACAGAGATCTTTCTAACTGTAATGGAACAGAACCAACTGAAGATATGTTGACGAAAAACCTAATTCTCTCGAATATTCGTATCAAATCACCAGATGCAATTATATCTTTTGATGATAGCTCTTCACAGAGCCATGCGCAAGAAAAGGTCTTTCCAAAAAAAAGGAACAATACAAGGTCGAGTTCAGAAAGCTCAGGGATGTATACGGTTCATGATTCATCTTGTGATAGACCTTTTCTTCCATCTGATAGTGACACAGAAACATACTTGGAAGAAATTAATGAAGAAATGGAACAAGATAATGAAAAAGGGAATAATGTTAAATTTGCTACATCAAAGGTGGTTAAATATTATGTTGATCTAGTAACCAAGTACAACGATTTGGAGCGCGTATATACTATAAAATACTTAAGAAAGAATTCAGAAGGTACATTTTTTTGGCCAGCAGTAGATGATGTCTCAGAGATAACTTTGCTAGATGTAGAAAAAACGTTGCCAAATCCACAAGTTGGTCGTCGAGGAAAATTGAAATTTGATTTACATAGTTTAAGCATTCCTTTGTCAAAAATTTATTAAAACACAATTGTTTTAAAAACTTTTAGAAGAATTTTTGTTTTTTGAAATATTTAGAGTTTTTGAAGATTTTTTTTTATTTACTTTAACTTTGATAATTCGGCAATATAGTTGTAATAATTGTGTCTATAAACTTAAGTAATCCTGTGATTTATGTTAAGTATAATATGTGCAATATGCGAAAGTCATTAATTTGTTGCTGCTCGTTTTATCTTGATAGTTTATAATTAAGTTGTGATGTTGAATTATTGCTAAACGGAAGCTAAAGTTACTATAGGGTTACTGAAAAGTACTACCTATCTTAATATGTTATAATGTCAAAAGATTATTTTAATTGTTAATGTAGGTAGCTGCTTACTAAATGACTTTAGTTTCGTAAATAGGTCGTGTACTGATTTTGTTCCTAATAATACTTCTCGAAATACTTTATCAATAAAATAAAACAAAAAAATGTTTCATTTTCTTATGACACAACCCTACCCATTCTTCGTCAATGTATGGAGATTGTACAAAATGGTGTCCAGACATTGCCTAAGTTATTTTACCTACTAAAATACTCCCAAAATTTGTCATTCAAAATTGGATTGTATTCTTTAGAAATTAAGCTACGTTTTAGACTGTGCCAGAATAAAAATCGAATTGTTTATTTTGGATTAAATGCATTAGGCAATGTCAGAGACATGAAACATTACTTTGCCTAATTTCTAAAATACCTCAAAAACTTTATTTACATACGAGACATTGACGAAAATAAATTAAAATTACAGAATTCTTGGGTTTTTAATACGATTAAATGTTCACATAACATAGAATTCGAGCATATTTCAAATTTTATTTTACGTTAAAGGCCAAAAATATCAAAATCCGGGCAAAGACAGGAAAGCTGACGGTAACAATTTTTTTTTTGTTTATATTTGATTTTGAGCATATATATTTGTTTTTCGTATACTTATTGTTGGTCCGTGTGGTGATGGATTAAGAATACGGAATGTCACCACTCCATATCATCCCATGGGTGTCGTAAGAGCCGACAGAGGGAGCATATTATGCAGAGAACACCACTGTAAGAGAAGGAAAACTTGATACAAACACTATACCAACCCGTTTGGCCAGCGTGGTATAGTAGGCCAATTCCTCCTTTCAAAGGAGAGGCCTAGTCCAGCAGTGGACTGTTAAAGGCTGATGATGATGATACTTATTGTTTATTTTAAACCAAAATTTTCACTTACTCCGTGTAATTATGTACCTATTCTTAGGTAGATAGGTAAACAAAAACTAAAAAGTGCACCTTTTTCAAAATCATTGTTGGTAATAAAAATAAATGTTTATAGATGAAGTCCAGGTCTTTTTATAAAGTACTTATTATGCAGTTATCGTTGGCATAAAGAAATAAAGCATATTTCGTTATATTTGCTAAAAGTAATCCTTCCTAGCCACGCCACATACTTTATAGATTAATTGATCAAAATTAATAGTTTCTTGAGAGAAAAAAGTATCAACGAAGAGTAGAGAAAAGGTACTATTATATAAATTGCTTTATGGATAGTTAATATTAAATATTGCAAAATTGACTTGCTGCAGAGTATACCTACCTTTCCAGCCGGACCACACCCTACGACCAATAACTCCTTAACTAAAGGGGTTCATTGGACCATATTTGTCGTATGCAAGGTACTCTTTAGGTAGGTACCTAGTATTTTTTCGGGATATTGATTTATTAATATTTTATTATACTCTATTTAACTTGAGGTGGCGCGGCCAGAGAGCACTGCCTGGCGGCCGGACCACATAAATTGTTAATTAAAAAGATATCTCTTGAGGTACTAAATATATGTATATATTCCGATGAAAGTAGACTTTAGGTAGGTATTATTTCAAACTATAGCATCTGAGTACTAAAATGTCCGGCCACCGAGGAACACACGATGAGTAGGTAGCAATTAGGTAGCAATTATTGAATCAAAAACAATAGCTCAACTCTGTTTATTTTACTCAAACTAAGCGCTGACGGTTTATTCCCATCCAGTAACACCCTAAAGTGTAACACTGTTACTCGTTGGGACATTTTTTTTCCCAACGAGTAACACCCTAAGTATATGTGTTACTGGATGGGAATAAAAAGTTGCATCGAGTAACAGATGTTACTTGTTGGGAAAACGCGCGGGTAAAGTATCCCAACGAGTAACAGTGCTACTCGTTGGCAAAAGACGCGGGTAAATCATCCCATTATGTAATAAATACCTTCAGTGGTTTTTGCATATTATTTAATCATAATTATGTTTCAGTCTAATTAGTATTAATATGATTATACTACATACCTAATCAAAGTTTTGTATATGATACATTTTAAGATGTACCAAGACTACAAAACATCTAAAGAGATTTGTTTTGTTTGCTTGATATTTCTAGGCCTGCACAATATTACAAGATGATTGTCTGCAGCTTTAAGAATAATTAAATCTGCTAGCAATATCACCATGAATTTCGGAACAGGTACCTATCTATCATCTTATTTAAAATCTATACCCTATGAATAAAAGTTGTTTCGTGTCTGAAAAGGTCCAAAAATAAAGAAAAGACATTTAAACATTTTGTAACAAATTAAATAAAATTTAGAAAAAACGTCATAGCTACAAAAAATTGAAATTGAAGAATTTGTTTTTGCTGGTTCATCTATCATTACCCAAAAAACCACGGAGTTAACAAAATTTTGAAGTTCTTATCCAAAAACTAGACACTTGGAGCTACAGTTTCCTTTTTTTTTTCCTGTACGACTATTTCTCGCGAAGTTACGGCCTGTTGAAAATTGCCCAAAAATGTGGATTTTTTTTATCTCTTAATTTTTCCATAGTGTATATTAAACTAAAAATAACGTAAGTAGTAAAAAATAAGTTATACTAAAAGTATTGCAAGTTGCTTATATGTTGAACGTTACATCAACTTACTCATGAATAAAAGTATAAAATATCGATTAACTAATAACATTAAAGTATAGTAAATACGTAAAATACACTAAGTAATTTACACATATATGTGGACTAGCAAATTAATCACAAGTCAGGCACTCAGGCACACAACATGCATTCGTTGGCAATAATTATCGTCAATAGTTACTCTGTTTATGTTTTATGTTGGTTACATAATTTTGATTGTGATAGTTTTAGTTCCAGTAGATAGGTATCAATCAAAAACTTTGTACCGAATTTTATCAACATTGATTTAATTGTGATATTTGAATTACTAGTCTGTAAGTTATTTTTAGTTTAATATACACTACTGGAAAAAATTAAGGGATAAAAAAATCCTAATTTTTGGGCAATTTTCAATAGGCCGTAACTAAATAGTCGTACAGGAAATCAAAAAAAAGGAAACTGTAGCTTCAAGTGTCTAGTTTTTGGATAAGAACTTCAAAATTTTGTTAACTCCGTGGTTTTTTTGGGTAATCATGGATGAACCAGCAACAACAAATTCTTCAATTTTTCAATTTCAATTTTTTGTAGCTATGACGTTTTTCTAAATTTTATTAAATCTGTTACAAAATGTTTAAGTGTCTTTTCTTTATTTTTGGACCCTTTCAGACACGAAACAACTATTATTCATAGGGTTATAGATTTTAAATAAGATTATAGATAGGTACCTGTTCCGACATTCATGGTGATATTGCTAGCAGATTTAATTATTCTTAAAGCTGCAGACATTTAATCATCTTGCAATATTGTACAGGCCTAGAAATAACAAGCAAACAAAACAAATCTCTTTAGATGTTTTGTAGTCTTGGTAGGTACATCTTAAAATGTATCATATACAAAACTTTGATTATGTAGTATAATCACATTAATACTTATTAGACTGAAACATAATTATGATTAAATAATATGCAAAAACCACTGAAGGTATTTATTACATAATGGGATGATTTACCCGCGTCTTTTGCCAACGAGTAGCACTGTTACTCGTTGGGATACTTTACCCGCGCGTTTTCCCAACAAGTAACATCTGTTACTCGATGCAACTTTTTATTCCCATCCAGTAACACATATACTTAGGGTGTTACTCGTTGGGAAAAAAAATGTCCCAACAAGTAACATGTGTTACTCGTTGGGAAAAAAATTCCCAACGAGTAACAGTGTTACACTTTAGGGTGTTACTGGATGGGAATAAACCGCGCTGACCAGCCATTCTGACGTCAGAATGGCTGGTGACATTGTTATTCCTTATATTTTCAAAATTAATGAGGTAGCAATTATTTCATTGTAGGTAGCAAATAGTAGCAATTAGGTAGCAATTTTTAATCACTGTCTCGATGCTAAATGAGGTAGGCAACCAGCCATTCTGACGCACACCACTTACTCCGAATACTTGCATATACTTACGACCAACGTCAACGGCCAAGACTCCAACGCGTTCTAAGTATTGATCACTAGTTTTCAATTGCAATATTCGTGCGACCTTTAGATGTAGGTCATTCGGTCGATGCACATCACTTGCCTAGCACTCGCACACTCAGACTTCATTACATTTTCATTAGGTTACCTCTCGGGAAATAGCTATTCCAAGAAAAGATAGAATTACGCCCAAGACAGTTCTTTTTTATTTTACTCAAGAGTGACAGATCTGTTTGGGTAATACTATGATAAAAATAAAATAAAATCTTTAATTGGTGTATGAAAAACAAAATTATAAATAAAATGGTCTAAAGTGAAACAATGAATTCATAATTTACATTAGTTGTTTTCAAAATATTTTATTAACACAATTCATTCAATAACACCGAAGATTATAACATTCTCTAACATGAAACCTAAAATAAAATACAATTTTACCTAAATGTATTTTACTTACCAATTTATAATTATTCAAACATCATTTCGACTATGAGGTATACAGAATAAATATATAATTTGAATTTTTTTTCACATTATAAGTCGTCAGAAATGTATTAATACTATTCAATATTTTATATTATTATAGTTATTATAGTAATAATTTTGCGACAGTTGCTATATAATGTCATGAAAGCATCCTTTAGAACACTTTATATATAATCGCTCGCAATAAGATAGTAAAGGAAAATAAAACACAGTATAATCAAGTAGAAACAAAATAATATGGAATGTACAAACCATGTTTATTAACTGATTCCTGGCAATACAATGTTTGTGACTCGCTTTTGAATTTATCGACAGCCACTCGAAAGGGTTACATTTACAAGCCCATAACAGTACGATACGGATACATACACCCACTTATAACACTGAAAGCTATAATAGCATTGTAATATTGAAGCCAGGTTTACAACATTATCAGCGATAGACATCGGTACATAGTACCCTGGGGGTTTAACTGTTTCATAAATTATTAAGATAACTTGTTTGGACTTAAATTTCTACTCTAACTGTACATTAGTTTCGCCTTAACGCTAAAATAATCTAAAAGTGATATCATCGGATGATACGAAGATACGTTTCGCGGGAGGGATGTAAACGCGCAAAGAAACATCTGATATGTGTCCACGGGTGAAATAAAATCTCCAGTCACCGAAACTCAAAATAAAATGCTGTAATAAATTAAGAAATAAATTACGCAGTCATCGCTCGGTAGCGTTTTACAAAACCGTGATTGGATTTGAATATAGTTTTTATAAAATTGAAATAGAAAAATTATTTATACAGTTCGCTTCCCTTGGCGCGGTGCGGCCGCAGCATCTAGGCGGCACCGGGCCGGAGATATGCGACAACGTATATAAATGATCGACGTCAACTAATCAACAAGTACTATACAAGGTGGAGGTGCTCCGAGGCCCTATGCTCCCGCTACCGGCGACGACTTCCCTGTGCGCGTCCACTGCGACTGAGCTGATTCTGTGGCATAGAAACTCGGAGCACAGGCGACAGGAGTAAGAGTGTGCTTAATGGGTTTACTGTTTTGTGTAAAGATAGATGGCGACGATGAGACCGTATAGACCCAATACTTCAGCGAAAATGAGGATAAGGATCATTCCGACGAATAACCTGGGCTGTTGCGCGGTACCACGGACGCCTGCATCACCAACGATGCCTATGGCGAACCCGGCCGCTAGACCGGAGAATCCTACCGCCAGACCAGCTCCCAGGTGGATGAACCCTCTGTAATAGACCAAACACCACACATCAGCAAAATTGTTACCAGAAAAAATATCGTGAAGGTAAATAGAGTTTTTAATTGTGGACGCTATTAGCAACTAGTATATTGAGATGTCCACAGTGTTATTATAAAAGTACCAATTCACAATACAATGGATCGCGAGTAAGCCCGCTTCAGATAACTATTACAAAAAACCAGTCATGGTAATTGTGGTCAACATTATCAAGGACTACACATACATACACATGTGCAAGAATATTGTGTATATAGCCGACGAAATATCACTAGGCAGGTTTTAAATCATTTACAAGCTTAAATGATGCTTTTGTCGAGGTTAATGGCATCAAACCGCACGCCCAAAACCCAAAATATGTCGCTAGTAATTATGTAATATGAAAAATGTTCCCCAGTAAACACTGGTAGCGTTATACTAAGTGTATTATTATACTCAATCAAATATAGCACAGCCATAGAGCAAAGCATCCAGAATTGACGGTTTGAAAAGCTGGAAAAGATCAATTGAGAAGAAGCCTTTTTACGGCAATGCGTAGTTTAGTAAAGATTATAGTGGGCATAAAATTACGCTGTCACAGTTCCAGGCTATTGTATAAATCAATGCCGGTGACGTGATACACCAGATAGATTTAGCTTTATATAGGAATGCGTTACAGTTGACCTTATTCCTGTAGTAGGTCACTTGACAAATGAACAAGGAATATTTATGAGGAGATTAATAATAGGACTATGCCAAAGGATGTCTGGAAACTAGGTCGTACAATGTATTGCGTCTATGAATTTTGTGTCATATAAAACTAGCCATAAATATGGTTAAGAGTAAAGCGAAACAATCTATTGACAAATCCCGAAGGAAAAAACATTCTATAACGGATTGGGCTAAATATATTCATATTTATAACATTACAGATGTTATAATAAGTTACCGCCGCAAACATCAAATAATTTTCATCAGAAAGTACAAAAACGATTTTTTCAATGCGTATGGTCACGTTGTTTTATCTAATTTGATTGATCGCTCTTATCATTACATTCAAGTAGGTACTTTTACAATCACGCATGACATGAAAATCGTTACAAAATGTGGGCGTTAACGTCGATTTCTGGACTGCCTCGCTATTGGTCAGTCACAAAACCATGTTAGTCATGCAGATATGGTTCCTATGCGTGGAGTTTCAGACGAGAATTTACTGACAATTGGCTAAATAAAAAAAAATACATATAATTTAGTTTTTATAAAATCTTACTTTATAGTTTACATAAATATTATATTCATGCGGTTATTATACGTCAACATTAGCTGCGTAAGACTTTCATCAATGTCAAAGGCATACTACGCTTCTGTACTGAGAGATGCAATGCTTTTTGAGGTATTTCTTTAAAAAGTTGCGAGAAGTTAATCATACATAGGGCTTCTAAACATTGCCAGTGAAAGTGCCCACACTTTCGAAATTTTCGAAGGTATGCAGAAGCGTGTGTCATGTCATACACACAACAGAATGATGCATGCACTGTTTTCGCTGTCGTAAACACATTATTTACTCAAGTGTACAAAAAGAATATTCCAGAGCACTATAAATTACATATAACAGAAAATCGAGTGCTCGGCATTACTGGCCCAAATAGTTGTGTGGAGTTGTTAAAATATATGAATGTGTAAGTTTAAATGACCGTATGAGTGAGTGGGCGAGCAGACATCGGCTAGCCGTATTTACCGGCTGGGGACGTTAAGACTAGACTATGGGAGCGAGATTGCCGGAGACCTGGCCAAGTGCCAACACAACAAGAAAAACTGAGCTAACGGTTTGGACCGTAGGAATTTGTTATGAGATGTTTTGTGAACTCTCAACCGAAGATACGTACTGAGCGACGAGTGATAGATGTAACAATCATTTTATTATTATTTGATTGATTGGTTTGACATACGTCTGCATGTCTCATCATGATACATCATCTCGTAGGCTTCTGCCTGGAAAGGAAGTTATAGCAAGAATTTTCTTGGTGTTTATTTTATGCAGATTATACACAAACAGATAAAACATTGTTTGATACTTGTCAAGGAAACCTTTGTGTACTGTAAATAATCCAAGATTTTGTTTATCCCATCTACAAAGCTATCGCGTTCTGTAGCACATAGGGAAACAGTAATGAAAAAATAATGTAATTTTAATCGAAAAGCGACTACAGTTACCTATGAAAAGCCTTGTAACGACCTTGAGCAATGCAGTAACAGGAAACTGGCGAGTCATTGATGCGTAATGAAATGCAGTCACGATCAAATCGCTTGATAAATATTGGAGTAAATATAAAAAGCAATGTGTAGGAATCTTGTAAATCAGAATTTCTTAATATCATACATAACTTGTGTGATAAAAGTTTTTAATTATTATTATTTTAATTCTTTAAAAAATAAGTATGGATGCACAACGAATTGCACAGCTGACTGGAGTATTTGTATCGAATAACAACAACAGAATCATTATGCATCTCTATGTTTAGTGGCACTAACAAAAGCCTGTATTTAAAGCTGTGGCAATTTCTGACATGGTATGTATTGTTGAGTTTTAAATTATGGCCATTTTTATTATAAACTAAATCAATTTTCAAAATCTGACACAGTTGGTAAGTAATATTGAATTAAACAATCTAAAAATCTATTTAATGGCAAAAAAAGTAACTAAGTGAAAGGAAGCAAGTTAAAAAAGTAATTGAAAATATCTGGTTATATAATAAGACAGCTTTGTAATAATATGACTACAGCCTACATAGGAGGCAATCAGTAACATTAGGCAAACTGCTAATTTACTGGCTTTTGGAATGACAAAAAATGTTAATATGAAGTTGATAACATGATAACAAGTCGTACCTAATTATATTTTAAATTTATATAATTAATTTAAATGTAGGATTTTGAATTATAAAAAAAATATAGTCTAAAACTACAATACATATTTTTGTTTGCCACTCATGGTGCCTATTTTTTAGATATTTTTATAGAGAAATCCCCGTTACCACTACAGCCAAATTGGCACTAATCTAAATTGTATGAAGTTTACTGCAGTATGTATTAAATCCAACTTACTTGTAAAGGGTGTATCCATTGGTTGGGGGATCCAGGGAACCCGCAATAAGTACAGCCACGACCAGCCCGTAGATGGCAATGATACCCGCCATGACGACGGGGATGATGGACTTCATGATGAGCTCGGGCCGCATCACCGACATGGCGGCGATACCGGTACCCGACTTGGCGGTTCCATAGGCCGCTCCCAGCGCTGAATTATTAAAATTGATTTTTTAGTACTCTTGTTGGGCACAAAGATTTTGTCGAGTCTAGTAAGCATTAAGTAAAAATCTTGTAACAGAAAGTTTTGGATTGCATTTATTATTATTATTAAAATAGTTTTCTAGGCCACGGTCATTCTTATAAGATAGTAAACACGTAAATCAATTTACATACATAAGAGTAAGTATACTGTTGCATGTTTGAAGTATCATAAAAAAACGAATCCTAGCATTTTTTCAGATGCAAGATTTTCAGATTCAAGACTTTCACCTACTGACCTCCGTAACCCAAACAGATACTTACCTATTGTCTATTAATGTACAGAACAGTACAATTTATCAACTGAAGTTATTACATCACATTAAAATGTTGGTAACATGTACATCAACATTAAGTTCAGAAATAGTTTTATAATAATATATGCTATATGTTATTTTTGTTTGGCTATAAGCATCTATTACCCAACAGTTACTACACATTCTTTGAATTAGGTATGTTGTTAAGGAAAAAACATCAGAAAAGTAAGATGTATTTGTCATTCAATTATTTGTGATGGTGTAGTAACCTAACCAGAGTTTCGGCCACAAAACAAGATCTCTACATCTTTACTTCCATCTGCTTTAAGATGATTAAATTAGACATATTCTTATTATTAAAATTGATGATGACAGTGTTTAGTTTTTATTGCTACACGTCACTAACTAAATAATTATGTACATATTGCATTCATATTACTTATCATAATACTCAATAACAAATGGGCTTGAGCCATGAACAAGTGTTATTGAACCACATTTATCAAAGCAAACTAGATAACTTTCCTTTTCTTGCATAAGGATCATGTTTCAGATCGACAGATGAATGATAAACAAAAATATTAATAAATGCACATGGAACTACTGAATAAAATACCGGACCAATATGTGCATGTGTCATTATCATAAGGATGAACAACAATTTTTTTTTTTTACCATTAAATCTTCCCTAATTACATAATTAGAATGACCATCTGATTAGATTTTTAATGGGTTAATGACCCTTACTGCTAAGCCAGAGATCACATCATATTTGTGATGCGAACAATGATTTGTGTCTGTGTATTTTATCCATCATAATCTATTTATAAACTTTTACACCTCTGCCTACCCCTTCGGGGATACAGGTGTGAGACTAAAAAAAAGTATGTTTATCAGTTATCTGATTGTCATATTATTGTTATGATAGAAAAAGCTCCACTTAGCTTGAATAGAATATCCCGGGTATATTCAGAAGTAACTATCTTTAATCCTGTATGACTCACATTATTGTTTCAAGTCATGCAAGTAGTCTGTACCAATGTGTTTATTGCAATGTTGTTGATTGCATTTAAAATACTCATGACTCATATAGGCATATGGTAGATAGCTGGGACAAAACAAGACTGGATTTTCCAATTGTGATACCCAGAATGAAACCTTATGTACATACGCCAAATGGAAAGTCCGGAATTACTCAGAAATCTTAAAAATGGGTACGTAGAATCACATAAAATGCCTAAGGGGTGACCTAAATACTTTTGAAAGTATGATTACAAGCAACTGATTATATTTTTTTATGATGAACTTAGAACTACCACTTCTTACAATGCAATCTACATACATGTATTATTATTATCAATCAAATATCTGGTAGATAGGCCTATCCAGAGCTGGAGAAACTTGGTGTAACTGTAGTAATAATACTAAGTTAATTTTATAACATTACAGCCAATATTACATCTAAACTATTTTCATTGAATTTGCTTGTCTATTCTTAACTAGCCGTTTCCCGCGGTTTCACCCACGTCCTGAGGGAACTACTTAGCGTACCCGAAAAACCCAAATATCTTATGGACACCTATTTTTCTAAAATAAAATATAGCCTATGTTACTTGCAGATAATGTAGCTTTCTAATGGTGAAAGAATTTTTAAAATCGGTTCAGTCGTTTTTGAGGTTATCCATTACAAACAAAAATACAAAGTTTTCCTCTTTATAATATTAGTGTAGATATATATTCTTAATAATGGTCTGGCCTCATGAACATTAGAGCCTAATTAATAATTATAGCATAGAACCACTTTTGGCAAGTCCCATTACAAGAACAAGTTTTTTCCATATATTATTGTCATAGACAAGTTGCTTCACATTGTCCAAAGAAGTATATCAATACATTTGAGACAACTTTCCTTTACTTTGGCATACAGGATAACATTGAAACATCAAAAAACATGAGCTCCATTATCAATCATGTGACTTTTTAAAGTACCTACCTTTTAATTAAAATTATTAATCAGTGGCTTTAATCCTCTTTGATATCTTTGAAGAGGCTGATACAAAAGTTGTACTTGTTATTATAACCTCCATAGCTGTTCATATGACATAACCTTACTCTTACTATAGTCTGTTTACTATGGTATGTCACATGATTGGCCCCATTCATGATTTTCATTGTTTGCTAAGTTCAGTAAGGTTTATGAATAAAGTATCTACAATAGAGCTAAACTATCCAATCAATAAGGATTGTTCTGCAAGTTAAGAGTCTTGTGTTTGACTCGGGAGTCACATGATGACAAGGATCAAGTGATTCACTAAGTAGCAAGTTTGAAGTTAAAACAGCTGACTAGATCACATGATTCCAATGCTTGTCATGTGATGAAAGCCTTTTTATCCTTATTCATTATGGTAAGCCCTAGAAAGTTTGGAATACATTCTTACAATAGTGAGACAGAAGAAATGCATGTTTCAACCTTGTTCAACACTAAAACAGTCAAACATACAGCAAAATGCATCAAAATTCCAATATTCAGACTACATCACAAGTGAAACAATGAGAATTCTTATTGGTATATTCCATTCGAGTTTCGTGACTCAGAATGGGTTTTACCAGAAACAAGGTAGTTACAAATTACTTTTTACCGTAGATTTGACAATAACAAAGGCAGAATACACAATTTAGATTACAAGAGGTACAGGCATTGATCGAAGCGCTCAATTTTGCATACGAGAACTTTACAGGGCCGATACAGACATTACTAGTTTAGCAGCAGTGCTACCAACCAAAATACACAGCCTTCCAATCACATGACTAATTTTCCACAAATAAGTATTGTAAATCACCCTAAAATCATCCCTTCGTAACGATTATCAAGATTACCGTGTATTTGGCTCATTTCGTCATGCATATATCTATATATTTAACACTGAATAACGTAAAGCACAAGGCGCGGCTACTACTATAATTAGTGCTCCTAAAATAACTAGATTCGTACTGATTTATAAGAACAAACGAAAAACAAGTTGCTATCAAAAAATTCTCACATTCCTTGCACTAGTTGCTAAATTTCTGTCTCCGAATTGAGGAGATCGATAATCATCCAAGACAGCCATTTCAATGATGGTCCACACAAAATACGTACCGCTAAAGATGATAGCTGACGCCGCTCCCATAACTCCAAAGAAGGGTCCGTAAATTGGGCTAGCTTCGGCCATTTTTAATGTTTGTTGGGGAGTATTTACAGGTCCCAAAATCTGTGATGACTATCTGCACACACCCACTCCAAGGAACTACTTTAGCACAGACAAATATGGTTCAAGCTTTGCAGACTCGATAGAATGGGTCATATGACGATTGATGTTCAAGGCAGTGCTAAATATGACCTAAGTTCTGATTGGTTTTGATACGTAACTTCCGAAATGCCCAGCCAATCCTGAGCTAAAGATTTAGTTGCGTTATGACGTCGAACATTGATGTGGATCGCTGGCCAGCTATTGTCTATTGCGCATGCACTGTTTGAGATACTTTTAAGTTTTTATTCCTAAACAATGTGAAATATTTAAAGTGATAAAAATATAAAAATAAATAACGAATAAAGAAATCTAAATTATATTAACAATTACAAAATAAATTAGTATTAAAATAAAGTTATTACTGTGTTGATTACTTTTGATGTTGCCAAATTTTATAAAGCTACAATTTGTTAGTTTATTGGTCGTATTTGGGTAGTTCTTCGAAATTTCATTCTTCAACTGATTCATCTGGCCAAAATTTAATTTCACTTTCAGCTCTGTAATGCATGTTCATATGAAAATAGATATACCAAAGAACGTATATTTGAATGAGGGACTCGTTTTTATAAAGTAGCTTTCAAGATATCGACGTCCAAATATTTTGTGCCCAGATGAATCAGAAATAGAAACGAAAATTAAAAACTTATTAAGAAAACAATTCTAACCACTAAAATAATCTTTTTTTATAAAAACAATTATCCCTGTTTTGCCCCTGTTTTGCCCATACGAATCAGGCACAGTTGAATCAGGATTTTGCCTACAATAACGCATAACTCATCATACATACAGAATTTAGTATTGACACTTTCTACACGAATCTATAACTTAAAAGTGTCTCTCGAAACGCAGACTGTAGTTGCTAAATAATATTATAAATTTTATAAAGTACCTATGCATTGTAATCAGCATGCCACCTGAACCAAGCACAAATGAATCAGATATTTACCTTTGTAACACCGGGATCTAAGCCATCCAGCCCCAGGTATGCCTTCTGGCTCGTCCATAGCACGACTGGCTTTCCCCCGCACGGGAAACCAGACTCTCATAATCATTACCCGACCAGTACGGTCAAGAACTGCTTACGCCATATTAATCAGTATTATACGCCGGACACTTCTTATTTTCTTATTTCTATCTATCTATATCGTCACGCCTGTCTCCCATTGGGGTAGGCAGAGACTATGGAACGCCTCATGCTTCGGTTCAAACATACCTCTTTCGCTTCCTTGACATTCATTAACCTCATCATGCATGCGCGTCGGTAATGGGTACTTTTAATTTGGCCCTTTTTTAGTACGTCACCTATTTGGTCGGCGTACGTCCGCCTAGAGCGTCCCCTACCGACATTTCCATTCATTCTCGTACGATACACTCTTTTCGTAGTTCTTCTTTCATCCATCCTTTCCAAATGTCTAAACCAACACAACATTCCTTTTTCAATCTTTGTCACTACATCTTCTTTTAGACCACACTTTTCCCGTATCACACTGTTACGCACTTTATCTATCATACTTACTCAGCAAGTCAGCACATACTCCTTAAAGCTCTCATCTCCACAGCATTGATTCTACTTTCATGCTTCTTCTGCCATACCCATGATTCGCTACCATACATCAGTGTTGGCGCCAAAACTCCCTGCAGTACAGCAAGGCGAGCCTTACTTGGGATAATTTCGCTACTGATGATGGACCATAAGGCGCCATTCACACTATTTCCTGCTTTCACTCTCCTTTCAACATCTCCCTCACATTTCCCATCTCTCGTAAACAAAGAGCGTAAATACACAAACTCATTCAGTTGTTCCACTTTTTCATCTCCTATCATTATGTTACATTCAGTTATACTGTTTTCTCTCTCTATGACCATGACCTTAGTCTTGCTTACATTCACTTTCATGCCCTTCTTCTTATAAGCCTCATTCATTACGGTGACCATATGCTGTAAATCAGGCACTGACGACGCAAAAAGAACCTGGTCGTCAGCGTATAGCAAGGTCTTAAACACAGATTCACCCACTCTTAATTCACATTCAGACCCTTTCAGATCGGTCAAACAACTGTCCATGAATAGATTGAACAGCCAAGGAGACGCTACACATCCCTGTCTAACACCACGATCAATGTTAAACCAGTCCGTGTAGGCCCCGTTTACTCTGACACAGGCACTTGAATCCCTATATAAGGATTCAAGTGCCCGTATCAGACTGCTGCTCACTCCATACACGGAAAGTGTTGACCAAAGTTCATCCCTCACCACTCGATCGTAAGCCCTATCCAAGTCAATAAAGGCGCAGAAAAGCTTCTGGTGTTTACTTAAAGTTTTTTCTGTAATGCACCTTAAGGAAAAGACTTGATCCGTACATCCCATTTCCTTTCTGAATCCCGCTTGCACATCCCAAATTTTACTTTCCGTTTCAGAGATCACTCTTTCAATCAGTATCTTTGCATACAATTTGCCAATAACACTCAGGAGGCTTATACCGCGATAATTTTTGCATTCCTGCTGTGATCCTTTTCCCTTGTACAATTGCACAATGATGGCCTTGTTCCAGTCACCTGGTACACGACCCGACCGCCAACATTTATTGAAAAGTAGGTACAGCAGACTTGCGGTGACGCCTTCGCCTACCTTGACCATTTCAGCAGATATCCTATCATATCCCGCAGCTTTACCCGTTTTCATACTTTTCATTGCATACCGTATCTCTTCCATACTTATATTACTATCACAATTATCTTCCTCATTCGCTACTATATTCCTAGTGTCACTTTGTCCTCGTTCAATCAAATTCTCAAAATACACCTTCCACTGATCCAAAACTTCCCCTTTCTTATTTATAAACACATTAAGGTATGTATAACTAATACATTTTTTTTGTAAGAGGGCTATTCATTTCCTCTCGATAATATATTAATTTATATTGATTTATCATAGGGAAAATGCGACATCGACTTTTTTATACAGGAAAATGGCAGACGGACACATCATATGAATCAGAAGAACGAGGTTTAAATATTTTTATTTTGTATCAAGACTGCAATTATTTCAAATATATCATTGGGCAAGATAAGGATAAAGCTAAACTGTACAAAAAAAAATTACAGGTCATTTTGTTAGTTGGTTACAGAATTATTCCCATGGACATCAAAAATTTTGTCTCTGAAGAACAACCCATTTGCTTATCAAAGGGTCAGGAAATAATAAAATACGACTTTACTTTAAGATATTTCGCTGTTTTAGGTTTATATTATCAACTTGCCCTCTTCAAAAGCTATCTCACTAACAGAAGGCAGTATGTGAGGATAAATGATTTCTGTAGTGACGCACTCCCGCTTACACACGGTGTTCCCCAGGGCAGTATCGTTGGTCCTACTCTGTTTCTATTGTACATTAACGATCTCTGCCAGCTACAGCTTCATAATACAACCATCTTCACCTACGCTGATGATACTGCCCTTATATCCTATGGTGACTCATGGGAATCTGCTTTCAGTAGTGCTCAAGTCAGCTTTAATGTAGTCACGAGTTGGTTAGCCAGAAATCAACTCTCCCTCAATGTTACTACCCTAAACTACATACCTCACTTTTTCACTAACTTCACCTGGCCAGCCGTCTTCTGCCTTTTCTCTCACAGCTCACAATTGTAATTCCCCGCTTTTACCTGTATGTGACTGTCCTACTTTGTCTCGGGTAAACTGTGTAAAATATTTAGGAATCCAAATTAACGACAGTCTATCCTTTCACACACATATAGATAGCCTTACTTCCAGAATTCGAAAACTAACCTATGTTTTCAAAGCCCTCAACAATGTAGTCGACGCACGTGTCCTCAGAATCACTTACCTGGCCCTCTGTCAATCACTCATACAATACTGCATTCTAGCCTGGGGTGGTACAGTTAAGTCCTATCTTCTAAAACTGGAGCGTGCCCAAAGATTGATTCTGAAAGTTGGCTGGAGACTCCCTTACCGATTTCCCACAACCGACCTATACAAAATTACAAATGTCCTCTCAATTCGCAAACTCTTCATCCTCAATGTTGTTCTGACTACTCACTCGCAGACCCTTTATGATCCCTCCAGGCTAGAACCTCTACGTAGAAAACATCATGTATGTCCCTCGATCTTAACCAGAACATGTTTCGCTCAACGTAGTTTTTACTTTCTTGGTAGTTATTTATACAATAAGTTAAATAAATTACTAAATTTGTATCCGATGACGAAATTCCAGTGCAAAAAGGCAGTTACTAATTACTTACATGATTTGGATTATGATGAAACGGAAATGATAATTAGCATCATTGAATAACCACAAAAATAGACACATAAAACAGGAAAAAATAGCATAGGGTGGTGAAATTTATACAAAAATTGAACACATCAATTTAAACATATATTATATTCACATATACCTACAAAATATTACCAAATTATGTTTAATAATATTTTTCATATAATATATACACATATCGTCACTGCGCGTACGAAACCGCGTAAAAGCAGTTTGTAAATACCGCGTAACAGCTAAACGCGCAAAATTGAAATATCGTGCCAGCCGATTCTAAACACCTATTGGCGTATATTAGACCTCACCTGTTTTGAATTATCCAGTGAGAAACTTCAGTTTTGCTATCGAAACATTACCGCGGCACTGTAGGAGGCCTGAAGTTGGAAGCAAGTGCGCGTATTTACCACGGCAGTGAGATAAATGTAGCGCGATTATATGTGTGCTCCCAAAAATAATTATTTTACCGTGATTAGCCACCATGTAAGTATGTTTTAATTGTTTATTATTTTTCGTTTGTTATGTCTTTATGCTAAAATATTTAAATAACATGTTATTCTGTTTTAATTTAAAGGTTCTGACTAATATAGGTTCCTACCAAGTATTTACGCAGTCTTGGCATCGCTAGATTTATTTGTTTTATTCAGTGACGCGGTATTGCATTTTACTGAAACTAATAACTATTAATTTCTTATTTAAAGATAAATCCTTGCATTCTAAAGAAGTACCTGGAGAAAGGTCACACGCAGATGGATGTTGACTCAGTCCACTCCGTGATTGAAAGGAAGTTGAAAAATCGATATTCTTACCCTCACAATACGCCACAATAACAAAGGAGGCCAGAAAAGTACCAAGTCCTTATGAAGGTATTACACCTGATTATAGGTTTTATTATATTTATAAATCAATAAGACCTGGTCGAGGAGCGGATGATCATTGTGTTATTGATATAATGGCACTGAGATATAATCCAAATGGTGCCATTTGGATTATATGAATTGAATATAAACTCCACTTTTCAGATAATTTTGCCCCATTGTTCAGAAGACCAAAGAAGATTACGTCTTTAATTAACAGTACGCCTTCGCTTTATGAATCCAGGCAACCAATTTCCTAGACAAAGTATGATCACCTACAGCAGCTAAAGAATGTCATACCTAAAGACTGCCACACTTTTTATGTTAATTTACCTTTCATACACATACATACATACATAGCCTCACGCCTGTTTCCCGGAGGGGTAGGCAGAGACTACGGAACGCCATTTGCAACGATCTTGACATATCTCTCTTGCTTCATTCAATCCCATCAAATATCTCATGCAGGCTCTTCGGTTAAGAGTACTTTTAACCTGTTCTTTTTTAGGATGTCTCCAATCTGGTCAGAGAACATCCGTCTAGGTCTTCCCCTTCCTCCTGTCCTATTCACACTTGACTTATACTACTACTTCTTGGTCAGTCTTTCGTCATCCATCCTCTCCATGTGTCCAAAGCATCTTAGTATACCTTTCTCAATGCTTGTACACTACATCTTCTTTTACCCCACAACTCTCTTATCACACAGTTCTTTACCCTGTCGTTCAAAGACACTCCAAACATACTTCTCAATGCTTTCATTTCTACAGCGTTTATTCGACTTTCATGTCTATTCTGCCATACCCAACTTTCACTACCATACATAAGTGTTAGTACTAACACACCTCTATGCACAGCTAAACGTGCCTTTTTGGACACGTTTTGACTGTTCATAAAGGCTTTCAAAGCTCCATTCACCCTAATAGCTGCATTAACTCTTCTTTCAAACTCTTCTTCATTCTTACCATTACTAGTAAACAGCGTACCTAAATATACAAAATTATTCACTTGCACCACTCGTTGTCTATCGATCATAATATTACAAGCCGTAACACATTCCTCCTTTTCAAAAACCATAACTTTCGACTTGCTCACATTCACTTTCATTCCTCGCCTCCCTTAAGCACCATGCATGATTGCTACCTTCTCCTGCAACTCCTCCGCTGAAGACGCAAGTATTACCTGATCATCAGCATAAAGGAGGCATTTGACAAGTAACTCATTCATCCATAATCCACAGTCTCTATTTTTCAAATCTTGCAAACAACTGTCCATGAAGAGGTTGAACAGCCACCGCGACGCTACACATCCCTGTCTAACACCTGTCTCGATGGTAAACCAATCCGTGTACGACCCATTTATCCTCACACAAGCTCTAGAATCTTTACCTTTCTTTTTCTATTATTTTTTAGTTTCACATGATTATTTCGATCTCTTTCATAAAAAGTCTGAACTGTATACTGATTTTGATAATTAATATATAATATTTTTCTTAGATTATATATTTTAGATTTGTTTTTCTAATAATAAATACAACCCTTTACTAAATTGTTTTATTTCAAAACCGCGGACTTCTAATAAAAGAATACTACTATTTTGTAATTAGTTAAAACAAAACCGCGTAAGTAACTTTACACAAAATCTAAGCCAACTACGAGTACATTTACTTTATTTACCAAAAAAGAAAGTTGTAAAGAGTAAGCTGTTAAGTTCAGTCGGTAATAAGAATTGAAATCGCTGAGATATTAAGTTTTTTCTTCCTCCTATAAAATCATCAAAAAGCAAATACGCGGCCTTTACAAGTTGCTCTTACGCGGTTTCGCACGCGCACCGACGATATATAACACATTACCAAGTCTATACCACGGACCAGAACGGACGGAAAGATGATTATGATTATGAGAAACAATATAATGACCGATCGATCTTTGGAGAATAGCTGCTGAATCAGCATTCTTGGTTTGAGAGCAGCTGTGAGGAAATAGGCTTCTGTATGAAGAAATTCAAAGATGAGGCATTGTTTCACCTGTCATGCAATAGATAAGTCAGTGAGCAACTGTTGCGTTGGTGCGGCGTGTGCGATTGCACGATAGGGCTGTACTTTACTCGCAAATACCGTCAATTGGCTTTCAAGGTGCGGTCAGACGCGCAGGAATAAGTCCGGTTAACAGCTCGGCACGCAGATCGTGGGCTAGGCGTTGAATGAACAAGTTATCCACACGCTCGCGGGCATGCTAGTCAGCGCAAACATGGGAGACGACGCGAACGTGTGTAGATCTTGTGAGAGTTTTCTATGGTTTTTGGGTTGCGTTACTTTTATTTATCCCAGATTAGCAGCCTGCCACGGCTTCGCACGAATCTAAAGAGAAATTTGCGAGTAAATCTATTTTTAAAGTTTGACCTTTAATTATATTATAAACAAACCTTGTCCTGATATAAACAATCATAGCATTTATTAGACTTTTAAAATTTAGTACAGTTCATCAGAAGATATGACATAATTATATTTCTATGATGTAATTATTTAATAGGGAACATTACGCTCTCTTCATGGACAGTTGTTTGCAAGATTTGAAAAATAGTGACTGTGGATTAAGGATGAATGAGTTACTTGTCAAATGCCTCCTTTATGCTGATGATCAGGTTATACTTGCGTCTTCAGCGGAGGAGTTGCAGGAGATGGTAACAATCATGCATGGTGCGTTAGAGAGGAAGGGAATGAAAGTAAATGTAAGTAAAACGAAAGTTATGGTTTTTGAAAAGGAGGAATGTGTTACGGCTTGTAATGTTATGATCGATGGACAGCGAGTGGAGCAAGTGAATGAGTTTGTATATTTAGGTACGCTGTTTACAAGAGATGGTAAGAATGTAGAAGATATTGAAAGAAGAGTTAATGCAGGTAATAGAGTGAATGGAGCTCAGAAGGCGTTTATGCATAGCCAAAACGTGTCCAAAAAGGCACGTTTGGCTGTCCATAGAGGGGTGTTAGTACCTACTCTTTTGTATGGTAGTGATAGTTGGGTATGGCAGAAGAGTCATGAAAGTAGAATAAATGCTGTAGAAATGAGAGCACTGCGAAGTATGTGTAGTGTTTCTTTGACTGACAGAGTAAAAAATTATGTGATAAGAGAGTATTGTGGGGTAAAAGAAGATGTAGTGACAAGCATCGAGAAAGGTATGCTAAGATGGTTTGGACACGTGGAGAGGATGGATGACGAAAGACTGACCAAGTAGATATATAAGGCAAGTGTGGAAGGGACAGGACGAAGGGGAAGACCTAGGCGGACGTTCTCTGACCAGATTGGAGACATCCTAAACACAGGACAGGTTAGAAGCACCCTGAACAGAAGAGCATGCATGAGGAATCTGATGGGAGTGAATGAACCAAGAGAGATATGTCAGGATCGTTGCAAATGGCGCTCCGTAGTCTCTGCCTACCCCTCCGGGAAACAGGCGTGAGTCTATGTATGTATGTATGTATGTATGCATTACGCAAAGCTCGACGCAGATGGCAGCACCAGCAACTACAGTAAACAAACTTTCGTAGTGCGCTTTTCAAATATTGTCATCAACAAGACAACAATATATCTATATTTATTTATATAGACAAAACAGTTCTCATATAAATATGTAATTATTAATAACAATAAATATGGTACAGTCAGCATCAAAAGTTGATGACCACATTTAGATTTTCAATATCGCTGTACACCATAATACACCTAAATTGCTCAACATGACAAGCGCCAGAAATGAATGATTGTCTTAAAAGGGCATAAGTAGGTGACCATGACTTTTCAAAAGTAGCTAAACAAAGTCATGGTAAAAAAAGCATAACACCACGTCACCAGTCATTCGGCCAGTACGGCCAGTGACGTCCGAGAACTAAATAAAGGAGGTCGTTACATTTGATAAACTAATGTGATTAATTATATTATAATTAAAGTATTATGAAGTAAATAATTTTATATAATATAAGCTATATACTTTTAAGCTAATACAATATTTTATAGATGATAAATAATTGCAACCGCATTGGTCTACATTCGATACAAAGTGATAATTAAGTAGAAATATTATTTTACATTCAAGGGTAAACAGTTTTACAAAGAATTGAATTAAAACAGAATTTGTGTGAATTTTGAAAATGAGTCTTATATGTAGGTATATAGGGGTCTATCTACCAAGCGTTTGTTTTTCAAACAAACCACGAGTTTTGCACGCGATCGTTACGGAAGTTTCCTGCATGTGAAATAAATTATACAAGTATTTTTATCTAGTGAAACATGTCAAAATAATAGTAGTTTCATTCAACAATTAATGTTAAAACTTAATTTAACATTTTTTTATCGTCAATTTATTGATAATAAGTATTCTACTTGACAGCAAAACACTATGACGTCACTATATCATATTTTATACAAAACCCTTGACAAAGGTCGTTTTTGACATTTAATTAAAAGTGCTTGATTTGACTAGTTGGAAACAACCCTATTTCCATAGATTTTCTAAAAGCGCCCTTAGGGGCCAAACGGCATTCGCTCTGATAACGCTCGGTTGCCATGGCAACACAAGGAAGTCCTTCTTCGATGACCACGTGATATACCGAAGGCTTATGTCAGTTCCATACATTTTTGCACTTAGCGATTAGCGATATCGTTAATCGAATGCCATTTGTCTAAGAGGCAGCGTTTATGTAAGGGTTTTCTGTATAGCTTGTCGGTATAAGACAATTAAACTCATTCTATAATAACGAAGATAGATAAACTGTGTATTCTCTAATACGTTTGAATTCAACTTTGTTATATTAGTAGAAAACTTCTTACACTAGTTTCTTATCGGATAGTAGCGATCGCTAGAGGGCGCATTAAGGAAATGTATGAAAATTGTTCCCGTCAAAAGGCAGCGATAGCCGAGTGGAGATACCAACAGACTGCCATGCAGAGAGTTTCGGGTTCGAATCCACGGCGCGCACCAATGACTTTTCGGAGTTATGTGCGTATTGAATTGTTAATTATCGCTTTTCCCGTGCCTCGGAGAGCACGTTAAGCCGTCGGTCCCGGTTGTCATGAAGATCTTTGACAGCCGTTACAGGGCGTCAGTACCTTCTAAATAAACTGACACTGGTCTAAACCATGGAATATCGCTATCCCTTCGGGTTGCGGAGGTCAGACAGGCAGTCGCTCTATGGAAAAGCTAATATTCAGCCAAATCCGGTTAGACTAGTAAGCGGACCCCAGATTGAAACTGGGATAACGCTAAGAGAATGATGATGAAAATTGTTCCCGTCGACTAGCCTATCATCACCGTGTAAATTTCGTACTAGACCCTCGGATTGGGTTCTAATTCAATCGTAACTATAAAAATCATAAACTAAGACGACGCACTATGGTTCGTCTAGAACAAGCTAGCTAGACAAAATTATTTTATTTGATTTTTATGTCTAGATGCGGTTAATAAGCAAAGATATAAGGTTTTTGGTACTTTTTTCAAGGCAGTTTGTCATTTGAGCTGGTATCATGAAAAAAAAAACATTTATCGGGCATATGTGTATAATATATTTTTTGAACATTTTATAAAGTGATTTATCCCTCGACGTCGCTATAAAATCTAATAACAGATGCATAAAATATCTAAGAACTAAATCTATTACTCATTATCATCACTATCATCAGATGAATCATCCATTGAATAGTCATGATCGTGAGGGGCAGAACTATGAAAAGTAGAAATCATATTAACATTTTGTTCCTTACAGCTAGGTGGGACAATTAAATCTAATACTTCAGTTGGAAGCGTACCTATTTTCTTCCGAGGAACTTCTCGTAAACCGTTTATTACAGGGTCAGATGTTATCAATAACATATTAAGTAAATCTCTATTCGTAGCCTCCCGTGATCGCTTTCGTGTGTTGTGCTCACGAAATCTTCTGCAGTCCTTATTCCGAGCTTCCTGTGCTTCCTCGGAAAGCTGGCCTATAGGTAGAAGGGACGATCTAATTACTTCGCCACTGTGCAAAAGTATTTTGTGGACAGTAGCGGGCATGTAATACCATGAATAGAGATTTACATAAAGTTGTCTAGTTTCTTGAGCTAAGTTAACGAATTTTTCAATATTTATATCATATCCCGATGATAAAGTGCGAAGTAGTATGCCAAATTTTTGTATTAGTGAAACATCTAACCCTGTAATATCGGCACTAGCCTCGGGATTTCCAAAAAATCTTCGCGCGGTGTTCCCGTCATTAGTGTTACCGAACCCTGGTTTTGGTTTGTCTACAATCAAGCCCATTTCGCTTTTAAATCGTTTTTTAATGTCATCTGAACGTTGTTTCACACTAGCTTTGTCTTCGGCTGTTCTTAACTGCCATTTTTTTATATTTAGTCGATAGCTAATGTGAAGCAAGCATTCAAAGCACCTTATCCAAGCGTGCAACGTAGACAAACCAAAACCAAGATTATCTTTGTCCGCAGCAAACTCTTTTGACAGATCATTCATCATTGTTGGAGTTGCCCCACAAATAAAACATTTTTGTGAGGAAGAAGTTTCGGTCAGAGCATTGCAAACTTTTCCGTCAATCATTGTTAAAAGCATAACATGTGTGACAGATACTTCGGTCTCCATCACCTTGCAGGTTGTCGGCAATAAAGCGTTTATCTCTTCTAAAACCTTATTGGTTTCCGAAATCGTAAAATCTTTCGTTTCCTTAGAAAAGATAAACTTTATTGGCCGACAATACATTGTAGAACAGGGCCGAGGATTCTGCCACACAATATTACCACTTTCATCTTTCAATTGAAGAGGAACGAAAGAAAATACAAATAAAAACTCGTCACTATCGTCACAATTAGTGAATTTTTGTTTGTACATACTATGACCGGAACTTCCATCACAACCCCATTTACTGATTAATGTGAATGACGTGCAAGGTAACAGACTATGAACAACTTCTTGTTGTGCTGAAACTAAACGTTCGGCAGTCTTATCAAGAATTGCCTGAACTTTGATTTCAGCATGCGTTTCATTGACTGTAATTTGTTCACCTGACGGGTAGCAGGCTATTTTAGCCTTTCTAACACTGTACATTGACGGAAACACCTTATGTCCAGCTTTAATACTCCACTTCCGAGTCTGCTTTTAGCTATGGCTACTTGATTTACTATCAACGTAGTACGCTAAAGCTTCCTCACTTGTTAAACTCCTGGGGGCACTTTCTTCATTCGTGGTCTTGGTTATTGAAGGATCACTAGTCACATCTTTAATTTGACGTGCTACACTTCTCTGACCCGAGATTCGAGCTGACACTTCAGCGGCGTAAATTAATTCACTAGCACTTCTGGACTGTAATAGATCGTCTACACGTCGTCTCTTCGTTTTGAGGCTAGAATGTTCAAAATCTTTAGTAGGTCTTCCGGGTCCCGGTTCTCCAGATGTAGTTGGCAGAGATAAATAAACGGACACATCGAAAGATATGTCAAGACCCTCCAGCCACGTCGAATACTTTTGTAGGAATCGCTCTCGATTTCTTCCACAGCTGCTCCACTTTTCAGCAAATTTCGTTGAATATCTTGAGATTAGTACTTTAATATCTCGCAGAGACTGCTCCGTAACACCATCAAAATTATATCTCAAAGATATAAACCGAAAGAGCTCCTCATTCCGCGTTTCCTTCGGGTGTTTCAGCCATTCTTCGAAAAAATCCATTCTTGAGACGGTAAAAACTGTTGAAAGAAAAAAATAAATAAAAATTAGTTGTGCAAATATATCGCAATGAATTTTTTTACGTATAACTACTAGACACTTATGAGAATCGTATATGATAGGTTCTACGGTGGGGACAAGTGGGGACATGTTATTATTTGACCGATGAATTTGAAAAAATGAGTAAAAAAGTGGGTGAAAATTCAAACATTTCATTTTATAAGACTAAAGAATGAAGTTCCCATGTTGAAAATGAAATAAAATATAACTACTTACCCTTACGTATACAATCCATCACAAAAACACTTTCACAAATTTCTTTTAGTGACATAAACAATGCTATCAAATATGATGTAAAAATGCAAATGAATGCCCTTTAAATAGTCAACATCTTATAAACATACCTTAATGACGCTCTTAATGAGGGTAGTATTGATAATTAATAGGTGTAATCCTCAATGTATAGGGGTAATGAGTTCGTAATAGTAATTAACTTCCAGGAATTTAAGAGTTGTTTTTGTCTAGCTAGCTTGTTCTAGACGAACCATAGTGCGACGGTATGAATTTGTACGGAATTTGCGTGATTTTTGAAAATAAGTCTTATTGCTTTACGAATACGGTTACAATTCAATCGAACTAAAAAATCTATAATTACATCGATGGTATAAATTCAAACTGATGATTCTAAATGTTTTCGGATATTATAACGATCAGCAATTTTTGACAAAATGGTGTTCAGTGACCTTTGACAAGTAGTGTTCAGTTAGTTTTGAACTTTAATGATGTTCATTCAATACTGGCGCCCTTCTTGTTGAGCGATTTATGGGTGATATTATGTTCATTGATTTTGAAAATCTGAATGTGGTCATCGACTTTTGATGCTGACTGTACAATGTTTCTGTTTTAGTGACTTGTTTGAGATGACTATGAGATAATGAGATCGCGCATCCAAAGTTTGAAGTCTAAACGAGTTGTCAAGTTGTCACTCAAATGTCATACTTGCCAAAATTCATTGTTTACTGTAGTCGGTGATACCGCCATCTGGTGGTTTAACTAGGCAGTAATCCACCCTATTGCATAGCATTCTAGTCAACGCAACGTACTGAAAAATATTAAATATCACTACGTTACGAAGTTGCAAGCGATACAAGGCTATAAGAACAACAGAACACGTGGGAACATGCAGACAAGTACAAGCACATTCATCTTTAGATTTTTGTCGAAAATCAATAATCATCTAGAGCGGCGATGTGCGCGAGCACAACAAGCACGGCCGCATGCGCAAACAGCCTGCTGTTTACATTATTGGGCTCGAGCTTGTGCTAGTTGAATGCTGAAGTTTATACACAGATAGAAGACTATTGTTTGTCTCTGAACGGTGAGATGTAAGCGCAGCGACCACTTGTCGTTTAAAGCAAGGGAGCTACGAGTTGACCAAAGTTATTGGCCAAGCAAGTTTTCTTGAAATTCATCGGTACCGGTCCATTTATTTGGCGCGCCATGAGTCATCAAAATACATAATATGATACAACTATCTAGTTTAGGTTTATATTCTTAGCTATGTAATGGTTATGGTATGGTAGTTTATTTTCTCAGCATGCAGGTATCATCGAACGATGAACTTTGACTTTAACTTGCTATACCTAACTGACAGAATAAAATATGTTCAGATACACACTCAAAAATATACTTTCGTCGCATTACTGTAACATGTAAAAGATATTTTCTTTTGGAAAATTATAATATACTTTAATCATATGAACACTTATTTTTAGATCCATTTAAGAATTCAAGCAATAAAGTATAAGCTATATCAAGTTAATACAGAAATACAAGACTTATGCAAGTACTAAAAAAATGAATGTAGTTAGCTTCTAGTGTATTTAGCACCTTCTACTTTTCTCTGTCATGCTTGTGCATTTCAGTGCTTTTTTATATTATTTATTTTTGTTTTTTTATAAATTGTAAGTTATTATTCTGAAATAGAGATATCCGAGTCCGAAAGTATGAAAACAACTGTCAAATGTCAAAGTTGTCAATTCATCAATTGTCAAAGTGCACGTTGCTCCGTGTATACCCATGCGTTTAGTGGAGTTGTAACAAAATTTTATTAAATTAAATGTATTAAACCATGGATGTTTAACATAATATCAATTTGTTCTAAAAGAAAAAGTATTTCTCGACACAATGAAGTTCCACTACGCGGTAATAATTTGATGAATATTATAATACTAGCCTTTTAAAAAGTTGTTAAAGTTTTGTTTATGTTATTGAGTTATAAGAAACTTCAATATTTTTTACAAATACTTCAATGCCTAATAAAGTGCAAAAACAAAGTATATTCATACGTTTTGTTTATGTGTTCTTTCACAATATTCTGTAAAATATTTATGATGTTTTCAATAATAAATAGTATGTAAACATAACCTTAATGATGTATTTCAGTTTCAAAATTTGTTGGGCACTGTGTATAGACGAGGTGATATTCTATTCACTGCCGATGGAAACTGTGTAATCAGCCCTGTTGGTAATAAAATTACCGTTTACAATCTGAAACAGTAAGTATATTATTTTTTGTAACAAAATTTGTCTTAGCTTGCATCTTATGTACGTTGATGTTGAATAAATTGGTATGAATATTCTACTATTGGAATAATTTGGGTTGTAGGCTAACTGTATATTGCTCAGAGAATTATCAATATTCTATATTTATTTGTTTAAGTGTTGGTATTTTATGTTCGCAAATCATAATAATAGGTACTAATAAATCATACAATATTTATGAGGTAATTAACAGGTAACTTAATAATAATAATAATAATAAAGCCTTTATTTCCGAACTTTTGACAGTTATTCACATTTACAACTTAAAATCTACAATAAATTACAAGTCTCTCAATTTGGTGTGCCTTATGGCAAAGGCCTCCTCCAACTCTTTCCAATGCTTTCTGTCTGCCACCACTCTTGTCCAGAGCGGACCTAAAGTCATTTTCAGTTCATCTTAGCCTAACAATATATAGGTATTTAGATAGTTTTATGCTAGTGAAAATGTTTTATTTGATTATTTCAGAAACAAAAGCAACACACTATCATTTGAAAGCTACTACAACTACACAGCTGTTGACATCTCGCCTAATGGATCTACATTGTTGGCTGTCAATGAAAGTATGTATAAAGTTTCTCATTCTTTATTATGCAGGGTGTAAAAAGACCTTTAACGAAAACTGAAATCCTATATTGTACTAATCATTATGAACATTTTTTACTTCAGCACCATACCTGGGAAATTACTGGTTTAGGAGATATTGAGGCTCAAAGTCCCAATATTTTTTTTCTAATCATTGCAAAATCGTGTTTTGTATGACAAATGTACACTTTCTTGCAACATAAACAAAATTATCAATATTTCCCTGAAATAAACAGCTTTAAAGTCCACTAAACGCAATGTACTTCGCGCGACATGAGCACACGCACACACGACGAAGCTAACAGCTGAGTGCGCGCGGGTTCATTGGCTTTGTCCGGGCATCCATGGTGTAGGTAGTGTACCGCCAAGGTGCATGCGCGCGCTATACATTGCGGCTTATAAAACGTGTCTACTTTTTTAACCGACTTGAAAAAAAGGAGGAGGTTCTCAATTCGTCGGAATCTTTTTTTTTTTATGTATGTTCCCCGATTTCTCTAAGACGCCTGGACCGATTTCCAAAATTCTTGTTTTGATTGAAAGAGTATACGTCCTAGTTGGTCCCATGATCATCAGGTCAGGATCTGATCATGCAATCCTGGAAAAATCGAAGGAACTCTTCAAATTTTGTAAGCACACTTGAAGCGATTTGACGATAACAACCCAATGCAGTCGAGTTTGGGCTCGTTTGAGTCGGCTTTACATAGATCTTGATGCTTGATGATTTCCATAGTCTGATGATAGAGTTGGAAGGTAACCATGAGATCTTTGTGATACAATAACCCAATCTCATCGAGTATAGGGTCGTGCGATTCGTCTTTACATGGACTTTGGTACTGTATGTTTTCCAGGGTCTGATGATGGAGCAGGAAGGTGGCCATGGGATCTTTGTAATACAAAGACGCAATCCCATTGAGTTTGGGCTCGTTTGATTCGTCTTTACATGGAGTTTAGTACTGAATATTTACCAAACTCGGATGATGGAGCAGGAAGGTAGCCATAGGATTTTTGTAATCATCATCATCAGCCTTTAACAGTCCACTGCTAGACTAGGCCTCTCCTTTGAAAGGAGGAATTGGCCTACTATACCACGCTGGCCAAACGGGTTGGTATAGGGTTTGTATCAAGTTTTCCTTCTCTCACAGTGCTGTTCTCTGCGTAATATAATCCCTCTGTTGGCTCTTACGACACCCATGGGATGATATGGGGTGGTGACAATCCGTATTCTTAATCCGTCACCACACGGAAAACATATTTGTAATACAATTACGCAATCTCATCGAGTTTGGGCTCGTTTGGGTCGTCTTTACATGGACTTTGGTGCTGGACGATTTACATGGTCTGTTAATAGAGCTGGAAGATAGCCCAATCTCATCGAGTTTAGGGTCTTTTGATTGGTCTTTACATGGACTTTGGTACTGGATGTTTTCCAGGGTCTGATGATGGAGCAGGAAGGTGGCCATGGGATCTTTGTAATACAAATACTCAATCCCATTGAGTTTGGGCTCGTTTGTTTCGTCTTTACATGGACTTTAGTGCTGAATGTTTACCAAACTCTGATGATGGAGCAGGAAGGTGGTCATGGTATATACCACTAAAAAGCAAAAAATAAAAATTATTTTTAAATAAAAAGAAACCGACTTCAAAAAAAACACTAAGGAACTAAAAAACAAAAAATAATTGGTTTTATAGCATAATTTTTTTGAGTCGGTGCCAAGCCCTTAGGCAAAAAGTTACTAAATTACAAACTACCTATTCTATCAACAACGCAAGTTATATAAAAATGTGTAGGAGTCTTATAGTCAGATCAGAAATACTTGGCTTGGCACCAACTCCAAAAAGTTTTGCTCAAAAACCAATTATTTTTTGTTTTTTAGTTCCTTAGTGTTTTTTTGAAGTCGGTTTCTTTTTATTAAAAAAAAAAATTTTTTATTAAGCTGAAAAAATGTTTCGTTTCCCAGGTATTATTTTTGCGTAGTACGACTTGGCATGATGTGCAAAACGAGTAAACTTCGGTGATGGGTCTTTTCACACCCTGTATAACTAGATGAGCTCCACAGTTCATCATCCTCTTAGCATTATCTCAGTTTCAACCTGGGGTCCGCTTACGTCTAACCGGATTTGACTGAATATTAGTTTATCCACAGAGTAACTGCTGTCTTACCTCCGCAACGCGAAGGAATAGTGATATTCCATGGATTAGACTAGTGTCAGTTTATTTTAGGAAGTACCATAATGACTGCTAAAGGTCTTTTTTGACAACCGGTTTAGACGGCTTAACATGCCTCGGAGAGCCGAGGCATGAGGCAAGCAATAATTAACAATACAATATGCAAATAACTCCGAATCAGTGGTGCGCACTGTTCTTTCGAACTCGATACCCGCTGTATGGCAGTCTGTTGGTATCTACATATACATAAGGCCATCACTTAAAGTTACTCATTTCAAAATGTTTTTAATTTACCTTTTGCCTGCATATGTCAGGTTGCAATAAGTTACACTACTAAACAACTCACAAAATGTCTAATTTTCAGAGGGTGAAGCACAAATGATTAGTCTGCTGACATGCACAGTGATACACCGGTACAAGTTTAAGCAACAAGTGAATGCTGTCAAGTTTAGTCCAGATGGAAAATATTTTGCAGCGTGTTGTGATGACACAGGTATTTTATATTTTCTTTTTCCATTGACTATACAGGCAGCTTATCATCCAATTATAGAGTCTGATAATGCATGAAATTCTCCATATTGCATGACATTCCTACCATATTATGTGGCCACACTTTATTATTAAGACTTCAATATGTCTCTTTTTGGAAATGAATGGCTGATGTGACAATTTGTATTCCCACTTTAATTTTTCGGCTTTGCTTCAAGGCTTTTATATAATATCTAAACTACCCCATTATTGAGGTATACACTCACACAAAAAGGTTGGAGTCAGCTCCACCATTTTTGTGTATTTGCGACACTAGCAAGCAGAAATTATGTTGAGAAATATGCTACAGGGTATGTAGCATATTTCTCAGAAGCTGCGAAATAAGAGAGTACTGTAGGTATTCACAGGTTGCAGCGGCGATAGCCCAGTGGTGTACGTAACGGACTGCCGAGACAATGGTCTCGGGTTCGATCCCCAGTTACCCCGGGCACACACCTCTGACTTTTCGAAGTTATGTGTGTATTAAAATGTTAATTATCGCTCGCTTAACAATGTGCCCGGTAGATGGCAATAGGCCCGCCCCCTATTACATTGGGACCGAAACATAACTGGCGAAGTGTGGGTGTTTAATACACCTCTGCCTACCCCTTCGGGGATAAAAGGCTTGAAGTTATGTTATGTTATGATGTAGGTATTCAGTACTCTCTTATTCTGCAGTTTTTTATTTTTACTGTTCTAAGAAAACTGGCACTAGATGTGGTCAGTTCACAATTTAAATAATTAACAATTATTTTAAAGACATATAATTGAAAGGATCACTATTAGAACAAATCAACCAAATTATCCAAATCACTTTAAAAAGTATATTACTTAAATGTGGACTTGGACAACCGATCCTGGCTACAAGCATCTTTGCCCATACGTCTGGGTGGGGTCGGCGTTCGCAAAATGTCTAGTGTCAGTTTACCGGCGTTCCTATCTTCGGTTCACAGCACGGAAGAGTTAACTAGGAAAATTTTATTACCTACACTTGTTAACTCAGAAGTGCTGTGCAAAACCGAAGCTATAAGCTCGTGGAAAATGGCTTGTCCATGGAAAATGTGTAGGGCTTTGGTGTGGGACGCAACCTGCGTAGACACCCTCGCTCCATCTCATGTTCAATCAACAAACACAGACCAAATTCTGCCATTGTTCTTTACAGTTTTACAAGTAATTAAATACGGAGGTATGTAATTAGAAAGCAAACACATATAAAAATAAAAGAAGGTGTTCTGTAATAAAAAAAGACAAATTTTGGCGTATTTATGAAGTTAGAATCATCTGCTATTTACAAATATTGTTCTATCATCACCATGTCAGCATCGAGACGTCCACTGCTGGACATAGGCCTCCCACAAGGTTCTCCACACAGACCGATTTTGAGCCGCCCGTATCAAATTATTATTTACTTAAGTAGGTATTATTTACTAAACTTACAAGTATTCCCATTGTCCTTCGAAATGTCCACCACCATTGTCAATACACAGACGTGCACGTTTTATTAAATGTTTTTTTTTACGAGAGAAGTACGCTTCTGTCTTTTCACTTCGTCAAAAGCGCCCAATATGCGCTGTTTTAATTGTTCGACACTAACCGGCTCACTTTTGAACACTCACAAAAAGATGTCAATGGGTACACAGCTGCACTCGCGATTTCTCCACTCAAAAAGTATGCACGAAGCATAGCTACATACTCCCGTGATGTGAACTGATAAGCCATCGCGTCGGCCAAACGTAGACAAACAATTAACTGTTGCAGCGAAAAAATGGATGCGCTTATTTCCGCTAGCAATTTGGCACTGTTTGTCGCATCGGGGCGCGGTGCGGGCGCAGAGGGACAGGGGGGAATTTATCAATGGAGCAGTTTACTACTGTTACTACTCATAGTACGCAGGTCGGTCATAGTCTTAGTTATGCATTTACCAATTATTACGTATTTTTGTGGACAGTTTTGAGTTGTGTGAGACAGTTTGAGTCCCAAAACTGTTGAGACAGTTTTGGGACTTAGTGTTTTTATTTTTAACATCATAAAAAATGATCAGTTAAAGATACTTAGTGCCCCGTTACATTTTTTGTACTAATTAAAAAATAGTGGTGCATAAAGATGATTATTAAATGAATAGCATCAATATATTTTAGATAGTCTTAAATAATTAATTGAAAGGTAATTTTGTTGCTTAGCAAAGTCGTGAAGGGTTGCCTGATGGAAGAATTTAATTTAAAAAGAAAATTGGCTATGACATACTGACAGACAGACATAGTGGTTCCGTTTTTGGCCAATTTTGGCTAAGGAAAGCTAATTAAGAAGCGCAATCTTATGTCATGTCATGGGTCAGCCAGCACAATGAAATAATACTCATCCATTTTAAATTTCAGTATTCATAATGTCGGCACCATGCACATTCACTGGCGAGTTCCGTTCCTTCGTCATGAAGCGTGTCTTCAAGAAAGCCAGAGACGAAGTCACCTGCTTAGACTGGTCATCATGCTCCAAACTCCTTGCAGTCGGTTCCAAAGACACCACAACAAAAATCTACACCATAGACTACCTAGACAATCTAAATATGTATTCTTTAAGCGGTCACACTGACAAAATAGTTGGAGTGTTCTTTGAAAAGAAAAGTTTGGATCTAATAACTGTCAGTAGGAATGGACAAGTTTGTCTATGGGAAGCAAGTATTGATATAGATGATCTAGTGGTGTCTGATGTGCAGATATCTCATAGAAAGAGACGGAAACAGCAGAAGGAAGAGGAAAGCGAGGATGAGATTGATGAGAAGACTGTCATTGAAAAGGATAAAGAATATGTAAGTCAACTATTTAAACACTTGAACTTTGTATTCATAATAGAGTACATGACTACTATCAAATTAAATATTCAAATACTTGACTTCTCCCGCGGCCTATGTGTAAAGGTGATTTTCCACCAGAGTGGCGAGACGAGACTAGGCGAAAAGAGAATTGAAATCGCACTGACCCTTTTCCACTAAAAATAGCCATCGCGAGCTCGCGCGTGACCGCCGCGCCGCCCGCAGGCTTCATTAGATAAAGATATAGGTACAGTGCTGTTTGAGTTCGTCTTGCAATACACACGCAATTTCTATCGCGAGAAGCGTGTTTCTGTTGCAAAGTTAATTTATACTCTATGTCGGAAGCAATACGGTTCATTTTTACACAAACAAATATTTCAATTCACGCCTCGCATATTCTCGTCAATCCACACTGTTTCCACCAAAGATGCGCTGGGAGAGAATTGAAAATTTGCCATACAAATTTCAATTCTCTCCTCGCCTCGCCTCGTCTCGCCACTCTGGTGGAAAATCACCTTAATTCCGATGGCTACATTACTTCAAATATTCATCAAAAGCTGTTAAGTAATTTTACGTGTAATGGTAACAAACATCCATCCTCTCAATTTTTCACATTTATTATAGTAATAAGATTTATTTTATCCTCTTTATTAGATGTAATTTTTAGCAGATCTGCAAAATAATTAACAAAAATATATAAAATTTAAATTTACAAGCTTTTAAAGTTAGTAATAGATGCATGTTTTTCCTATCTAGCAAAATTATAATAGGGAAGTTTCCTGCAAGTGAAATAAATTATACAAGTATTTTTATCTAGTGAAATATGTCAAAATAATAGTGGTTTCATTCATCAATTAATGTTAAAGCTTTATTTTACATTTTTTATCGTCAATTTATTGATAATAAGTATTCTACTTGACAGCAAAACACTATGACGTCACTACGTCATATTTCATACAAAACCCTTGGCAAAGGTCGTTTTTGACATTTCATAAAAAGTGCTTGATTTGACTAGTTGGAAACAACCCTTTTGTATGTGGCAGCTGTTAGCTGATAATGTTATATGCCAGGCTACATCTTCCTATCTCATTAGTATGATTGTAATTATGTATACATATTATACACACTGCATCCAAAACTGTGAACTCTTTTCTTTCCAGGAAAGTGACACAGAAGAAAAAGAGACACAGAAAGAAGTAAAATCAGAAGAAGAGAAGAGGTTATTGTATAAGAAGTTAGGCCGACATTACATAGGAGATGAGCTAAGACGATCGCATCATAAGGTTAAGCTAACCGCCGTGCAGTATCATAAGGAAAATAAAATGTTGGTCACAGGTTGGTTAAAATATTTGTAAAAGGAAACAAGGAAGTTATAGGCTAGTAGAGATGTAAACAAACTACTATGCAGAGGGTATTGGGTTAGACTTCATGGCGCGCTGAATTTTCGAAGTTATGTGCGAATTAAATTTGAATCCAATAAACCTCAAATACCAAAATCATTATGCTTCCTTTTGGTTAGATAAATTTAATATTTTAATAAATTTTAATCCACTTATTCCAGGTTTCTCCACGGGTATATTCTTCCTGCACGAGATGCCAGACGTGAATTTAATCCACACACTGAGTATATCGGAGCACCGTATCAGCAGTATCGCTATATCGTCGCCCGGGGATTGGATAGCGTTTGGATGTCCCAATATTGGGCAGCTGCTTGTATGGGAGTGGCAAAGTAAGTACTAAGTATTACTAATCCTTGGCTTATGATGATGGCTTATGACGAAAGGCTCATGCGCGTGCCCTTTCCTGCGTATTGCGCCCCCTAATTGCGTGCAACATTTTCTGAGTATTACTATTATATGTTAGACTAGCTGTTTCCCGCGGTTTCACCCGCGTCCTGAGGGAACTACTTCGCGTACCCGGTTGATTTATAGCCTAAGTTACTCCTTGGTACATCAACTATCCGCCAGTGATAGTCCCGTCAAAATCGGTCCAGCCGTTCCAGAGCTTAGCGAGAACAAACAGACAGACAGAAAAAAAATGTATTTCTTTTATTATATTTACCGTGTATATATCCATATACATTTAGTAAAGAAAGCGGTTATTTTAATATTACAAACAGACACTCCAATTTTATTTATATGTATAGATTCCTTCTTTTCTTCATTTTGTGTGACTTTACATGGCATAAAGAACTCCGAGATGACCTAACGATTCTACTACCAACAAGCGCACATCCATTCAAGTACTGACCTCTGCAATGTTGCTTCACTTTGCTGTTACGATCGGAAAATCAAGACAGGCTATGTGTGCTTGCTACCGTATATAATATATATAGTTTTTTTATTAAACAATATGTTATAACTACTTTTAAACTACCACGATTTGCACACATACTAAAGATTATGTTACGGAATTAACGGGAAAATAGAAAGGTATTTCATCTTTCTTTTCATTCATTAACACGATTCAGACCCGTTACATAATCTTTAGTAAACAATATGTTGTTTAATAAAAAAATAAAAAAAACCGTAACAATATGTTATGCCGTGTGGTTGACGGCATAGAATACAAGTGTCACCACCCCCTATCTTCCCGTGGGTGTCGTAAGAGGGATAACAGGGACGACTAAGGGATAACACGATGCAAATACCACGTTTGCGTAGAGACCCTCGTTGGTCTCGCGGCATAAATGTGCGCGTGGGATCGGGAGATCCCGGGTTCGATTCCTGGGTCGGGCAAAGTGTTATTGGGTTTTTTCCGTTAGGCAATTTTCAGTAGCAGCACGGAGTCTGGTAATGTGCCCGGTACGGCAATATGCTCGCGCCTCGCCCCCTATTACGTGGGACCTAAAAATTCATGGCGAAATGTGGGTGTAGTATTACACCTCTGCCTACCCCTTCGGGGATACAGGCGTGAGTCTAAAAAAAAATATTATACAAAATGTTCTGTCTCACTCACTCATTCTCTTCTTCCAGGCGAACAATACGCGATGAAGCAGCAAGGCCATTCCCTAGACATGACGTGCCTTACATATTCTCCAGACGGGCTATACATAGTCACTGGAGGCTACGACGGCAAAGTGAAAGTGTGGAATACTACCAACGGCTTCTGTTTTGTAACATTCAATGAACATAAGTCTACGGTGACTAGTATCACTTTCAGTGCCAATAAGAAGTTCTTCGTGTCTGCTAGTTTGGATGGCACTGTTAGGTGCTATGATTTGACTAGGTAAGTTTATGAACAGCTACAAATAACTTGATAATTAGATAAAGAAAGTGGGAGAAAGCAGGTAAAGAAAGTTGTTAATGAAGGTAGAACTAAACAAAGATAGAAATACATAAAGGCAAAAAAGGAAGAGGTAAGAATAAGTAGATAAGAAGGGGGGGGGGATTATTATGAAGAGGGTAGGCAGAAAATAGGTAGGAGTTATTTATTCAGGAAGGAAAGAAAAATTCTCACAGTGAACTCCTAATCCAGCTATCTAAATTAGTACGAAAGTATGGATACTACCAACGTCTTCTGTTTTGTGACATTCAGAGAACATAAGTCTACGGTGACTAGTATCACTTTCAGTGCCAATAAGAAGTTCTTTGTATCTGCTAGTTTGCATGGCACTGTTAGGTGCTATGATTTGACTAGGTAAGTTTAAGATTAGGAAAGTTGGTTATAATAGAAATAGGAATATGAGAAAGGTCGAAGGAGGAAGAAGTGAAAGCTAAGGAAAAGGTAATTACATATATCAAAGACAGATTAAATCATGCGGGAAGAAGTATGAGGCGATATAAAGAAGAGTAGGAGAACGGGGGCGAAGGAGAAATGAGAAGGGGTGAAAGGGGAAGAGGGAAAGAGGACGAGAAAACAAGAGCAAGAGAAAAATGCATCTGACGTGGCCTAAGACAAGAATCGGGATCCACAGCTTTACGTTCTCTCCCAAGCATAATAGCGCTCTGATGTAAATGCTACACGCGGTCACCCATCCAAGTGGCTCCCTTTGCAAGGGTTGTTTTTGCCTACAAATTTTGCCAATCTGTAACGACCGGCAATCCAATTCCAGCTATGAGCGCTACAGTATAAGCTATAGGATATAACTATACCTTTGAATTTCGTACGTAGCCTTACGTCCAGCCCTGTACTGCAAAAAGCTATATCATACTTTTAAACAAAAAACAATTTTTCCCTTTCGTCAGATACCGTAACTTCCGTACGCTAACATCTCCAAGCCTGGTACAGTTCAGCTGCGTGGCGTTAGACTCGAGCAGTGAGCTGTGCGCCGCCGGCGGACAAGACGTCTTCGAGATATTCCTCTGGTCTGTCAAGTTTGGCAAGCTTTTGGATGTGAGTATTTCTAGGAATTTTTGAGATTTTTTTGTTATATATTTCTTGTACTAATATACCTTTTTAGATCTTTGAGGCTTCTCCATAATGTCTTCAAAAGACACGTGAAGTCTGCGAACCCGCATTTGCCAAGCGTGGTGTTGGCAAGCCCTTGCCCAGCAGTGGGACTATATAATATATACAGGGCTTATGATGATGATGTATATACTGGCGGTGGTCCTCCGCCGAATCTCTCTCCGGTCGTGTAACATGTGGCGTCCCCTTGGGATTATGAGAGTGAGGGAATAGAGAGTCACTTGGTCTTGTATTTGCGCACACACTTGTGCATTAAAATATGTCCCGCGCCGTTGGCTACTCTCATATGAAGATATGCCGCTGAGGCCGAAATACGGCCGGAGTAAATTATAAGGTATTAGTAGAACTTACTCTCAACTTAACTTTTTATAATCCTAGGTATTAGGCGGCCACGAAGCGCCCGTATCCTGTGTAACCTTCAGCCCCACGTTAGCCAGCTCCCGGCTCCTATCAGCCAGCTGGGACAAGACCGTTAAGATATGGAACTGCATCGAGACCAGCGCCGACTGCGAGACGGTTCAACTTACGTCGGACGCGTTGCAAGTGGCTTTTAGACCGGATGGCGAAGAGGTAAACCTTTTAAATGTATACTTATCTAGGATTATTATTCAGTCAAATCAGCAGGCCGATTCAGAATGTCACGACAAGTAATCGTACGATATGTCAAATTATTGTCCTCGTCTTTAATCCGCCTATCAGAGATATTTTGAACAAATATTTTTTTAATTCGGTTTATTTATTAATTTACTTCATACTGAATGCATAAAATTGATAGGAAATGCGAAAGTTTTGACAAAAAATGAAGTAGCCCGTTTGACAATTAACGGAATCGAATGTCAAATGAGATATCGAACGATTCTGAATCGCCCCCCTGGTTGGACTAGTAAGCGGACCGTGGCTTGCAACTGGGATAACGCTAGGAGGATGATGATGATGATTATCTAGAGGACGCCCGCAGCTACGCACGCACTTTATATTGTTACGAGCTGGGGTTCGACGATAAATTATAACTCACTATGCCACTTAAACTGAACTTTATTTATACACAAACACTATACACACTTATTTACACAACTAGTAAAAACACACTTATTTCACACTTAATTCTCAACACTAATAAAAACACCACTAAACACTTCCGAATTCCTTCCCTTCGCTTCTTGTTCATCGCTTCGATATTCAATTGTAACTGTCCGAACTCGCTCGCCCGCCGTATTTATACCGGCCGGACAGGCAACGAGATCTTTCTAGCATATTCCCAAACATTCCCGCTGCAGATAAAACATTCTAGTAAGTCGGGAATAGTCGACATAGTCCAACGCCATCTAGTACAGAATAGCTGAATTACCTTTAAACCACCGATACATTCAATCTCATCTAGTTCTCCCATGCACTGATAGATGGCGTTATTTTCAATTCGTAACAATATTTTACTGTTTTCTCCCAATCCCGTGGGAATTTTGATAAATCCCTTCTTAGTGTACCCCTACGGCCCCAAGGAACATACGTGCCATTCCAATAGCCTCTCACAGAACATGGTCGTAATGTAACAGTACCTACATATATTATACTAGATGTGCCCGTGGTTACACCCGCGTTATTTAAGGCTACTGCTCAGCCCCCGTGGCTCATAGCGTGATGTTATATAGCCTATAGCCTTCCTCGGCAAATGGGCTATCTAACACTGAAAGAATTTTTCAAATCGGACCAGTAGTTTCTGAGATAAGCGCGTTTCACCAAACAAACAAACTCTTCAGCTTTGTATATTAAGTATATAAGATTGTTTTTTTCAGTGAGTGAGAATGCTGAAAGCACTCCTACATCATTGATGTAAACCAGAAACAGGGTAGGACCGACGACACTACCCTGAGGGACTCCGAACGACACCGTCATCTCTCCACTGATATACTTCTCTATCTTTACCCTTTGTGTTCTCATAGATAAGTAATCCCTGAATAGGTTGAGTGGGATACCTCTCACACCAATCTTCTCCAACTTGCGTATAAGGATGGGAATAGAGACAGTATCAAACGCTTTCTTAAAGTCCAAAAAAATAGCAGTACATTTATTGTGTTTATCAACTATTCATTTTCCCATCCTCGCGATGAACAGCAGCTTGGTTGTACTATCGCACAAAGCCATGTGTAAGAGCTCGGCTGGCTATTGATAGAAGTAAAAAGAAACCTTACCTATTTTTTATGTTTTCTATATTTCAGTTTGCAGTATCGACACTAGACGGCAACATAACATTCTTCAACTCGACCACGTGTGACCAGACTGGTAGCATTGAAGGCAGGAATGATCTCGGCTCAGGCAAGGCCGATACCGACCTCATCACTCCTGAGAAAATGCTTAAGACTAAGTAAGTTGTTTATTTTATTTATTTTTTAGGGTCCCAAAAATATAAATATAAATAACTGTACCCCTTTAGGATTACTCTCTGTATCTGACTGTTTCGTTGTTATAGCCAATTTGCTCTGAAAGAACTGAAGCAAGAGGTTATTAATATTTATTTTTAGGGTTCCGTACCTAAAAGGTAAAAAACGGGACCCTATTACTAAGGCTCCGCTGTCTGTCTGTCTGTCCGTCCGTCTGTCTGTCCGTCTGTCTGTCCGTCAGTCTGTCACCAGGCTGTATCTCATAAACCGTGATAGCTAGAAAGCTGAAATTTTCACAAATTATGTATTTCGGTTGCCGCTATAACAACAAATACTAAAAATAAAATATATGAAAATATGAAGTGGGGGTCCCAAACAATAAACATGTTTGTTTTCGTATTTTTTGATCAAAATTACTAACGGTAACAGGTAGAAGCTTACAATTTTCACAGAATATGTATTTGTATATTACCTTTCAAAATGAATAATTAAATTTAAAAAAAGTAAATAATAAAGGGGGGCTCCCATACAACAAACGTAATTTTTAAGCAATTTGTTACTAGATCTTAATAAACAGGTAGAAACTTAAATAATATTTAAGTATACATACAACAAACGTGATTTTCTTATATAGTTGATAGTACGGCACCCGTCGTGCGCGAGTCCAACTCGCACTTGCTCAATTTTTTTTAACTTTGACTGTCTGCAAATTTAATTTCATAAAAATAACCAAAGTAGAAATAAATAAAAAATAATATTTGAAATCGGTTAATAAATAACAGAATTCTGTGGTGAAAACGTAAAAAAAACATTACAATCGATTTGAGAACGATTTATCTTAGTCCCTGGAGAGCACATCGTCCCCGTAGAGCGAAAAATAGCTAGCTGACATAGCACTACTTTTGAGATACGAGCGTTTAAAGTTTCGAAAAAAATAAAAAAATGTATTTTCAAAAGTTAAATGAATATTAAAATTCTTTGACAGAGTTTATATAAAAGTTGCTAATACCTTTGTAATAGGTATTAAAAAAAAGATTTTTTTATTATAATTAATGAGTAATTTGGTAAAATTCGAGTTAGTTAGTTTTCGCACTGTTAAATATGTTATGAGACTAACTTAAATGCCTTTAATGGAATGTTACTTAAATGTGAGTACTAATTGAAGTATCTAAAGTGAGTTGGTGATTTACTAGTAGTTATTATATTTCAAATTATGTGTTTTATTCAAGGTACTTAACTAAAAAGAAGAATAATTATAAAGAAAAAACACATTAAAATCAAGACTTTTTTATAAAAAAAGTGCCACAATAATTTATTGTTACCACTGAACTAAACATAAATAAACATTGTTTAATTAAAATGTATTTTTATAAAATATGCCACAGTCATTATCATCATTGAACAAAAATAAAAAAAAACGTTGTTTACTTAAAAACTATTTACATTTCTTTATGAAATGGTCCAAAATCATTACGTAATTGTTTTAATATTATTAATCACCGCATTAAAAATAAATTGTTTACTTAAAATCTATAAAAGTTCTTCGCAGTACTCCCCATCATGTTCCGTGTCAGGTTGGCTAATTCTGTCAATAGCTGCTTTATTTGTGGGAAGGGAGTTGTACCAATGATGCAGCTCATGGGGAATTATTCCTTTCTTGCAAAGGCTTATGAGGTCTTTTTTCTTGGCTTCAGATATTGGAAGAGCATAAATAAGCCTTAGGAACCGCAAATTCTTTTAGCTTTATAATAATAGCATCCCTAGTAACTTGTTCTTCACGGTCGTTTACAACGTCTTGGCCATGTTTATTTTTGGTGCTAGTACGCACTTGCCTTTCCTCTGACTTCAGGACATCCAACGCAAGGTAGGGGCCTGCATGTGAATATCGGAATTCTATTATTCCAGGACGTCGTCTTACAAATCTGAGGCACTTAATTTTTAGCCACATTACCCTATTTCCATGCTCGTCTTTGCTAGTATTTTTAATAAATGCCTCATTTATACATCTTACGTCAAGCATATCAGTATACAATAATTCTTGGACATTATATGGTGGCGCAGATTTCTTATGTCGTTTGGATCTTGCTCGAGTCATTATGGATTTCCAATCTATCATTTAATAAACCGCTGAATGTCGCTGTTCCTTTTCAATCGCACTGTGCATGGAATCGACTTCCATATGGGTATGCCCACTTTCTAAATATTTTTGCTCAAAAATCTCCAAGTTATTATCAGACCGCTAGATCAAGTGAAGCAAGAATGCTGCTATGAATTGGTTACGGTTTTGACCCGCACACGTATCACTATACACTGTAACTTCTTTAACGGTGTCAGGTATTTGCGTTTTCCACCAATTTATAGCTGTTGCTATTTCTACACTACCTCTCTTTCCATTTACTTCATTCCATATAATGCAATAGGCATCATTTGGAGGTTTTGCTGTGTGTATGGTATAGTTTTGCATGTTTAGTTTTCTGGTATAATAAAGCACACCAACCCCACTGACTGGAATTTGCAAAGTTGATTGCATATCCGCTGTAACTACTAAATAGGTTGGATCGGTGATTGATCGCTCTTTGTCAGCTTCTTTAGCTATTTGACATTCATTTTTTCGGGCAATATGGGCATAGTATTCTTCTTTTAACTCTTCTAGATGACCTGAGTTATCATATTTTGTACTTAATAAACACAAATCCTTTTTAGGCGTATAAAAACGTAAATTGAATTGTGTACCGAAAATTCTTTTATAAACAAACAGAGAACATGGTTCTTTGTTTTTATTTTCAGACTCAAGGTTTTCTTTATATAACTGATACATTTTAACTATAGATAATTTGCAGTCTAAGTATGGTCTTTTGGACTTCTTCCTGCAATAGTGCGACTCTAGTCGCGGAAAGCTGTTGATGTGATCCACTATTTGGCGTTCTGCGTCCGGATTTGTTTTATTAATAGGCGTTTGATTGCCACGTTTATCTTGCCCGATATAGTTACCAACTTGGTCTCGATGCTTCAACGCCTCATTTATTGGCCCGTTAGAGATGCTTAAGGTCTTAATAAAAAAATCTTTGCACACTCGATGCTTTGTAATATCTTTTTCAAAGTAATATCCGTAACTAATCGACCTATGTTTGTTGTTAGGAATGCCAACTTTAATTCTCTTTATGGGTATTGTTGTGATTTTAGATAGCAAAAACTGTCTCTGTACCGAAAAACTGTTTAAATTCCAATACGATTTACATATTTGCATACGGTCTGCCTCGTCGAATATGCTCGTGTATTTGTATCGGCATTTTATGTCGCATTTTACTGGCTTTGGAAGTTTAGCTCTCATTATTTTGCCTGTCTTATTTTCATATGGCAAGCAGTTATACATGTTTCTTTTTGACATGTTTTTCTTCCATTTACTTGGATCACTTTCTTTCCACCGTTTTGGATTAGGTTCCACGTCATGGTCAGTTTGAGGAAGAGAAGGTAAATCTTCAATGCCATTGTTAGTTTGAGGAGGAGGAGGTGAATCTTCAATGTCATGGTTAGTTTGAGGAGGAGGAGGAGGTAAATCTTCAAATACAGCGTGTGTAGGCGTAGCATTTTTAGGTTCTTGGCTGTCAAAACTATCATTCGATGAAGTCGATATTAATAATGTCCGGTTCCTCACATAGGGTTCTTCATCGCTACTGGGAATCCACGAGTCACTCGAGTCATCGGCAAATGAATCCGGCCGTGGCAAAGAACTCAGCCGCTCTATACCACTTATATGTGACGATTGGCTTGGAGAAACATTGTTATTACTGCATGATGTATAGTTTTGCAAAGTTTCTGCCACTACGTCTTGCAGAGTAAACAAATCATTTGCAATGTTGGTTAGTTGAGGTGCTGAATTTGGCGGTTCCATGCTAGGTATGCCCTTGTGATCCGTAATCACAGATTGGGGGGCGTATTCACATACGCTTCTGTCCTCAAATACCCAGTTTACGCTAATGGGTTCCTTGTTGTCATTATTTTGTACTGCCTGCGAAATAAAAGAAACTAAACCTGAAAACTATGATAAGCAATATAAAAATATTGAACAAAAACGAGTAGCACAACCACAATTGTTAGTGCTATTACAAAGTATGAGGTCAGATAAAATAGTATTAATAAAGCTCATTAACACCCTTTAGATTATTTAAATAACATACCTTCACTATATTTATAACTAAGTATATTATTATTTACCAAAAGCCCCGAGCCCTTCGAGCCGTACGATATACCTACAGCTGTAGCGATATTCAAGAACACAAATTATATCAGTTAAAATAGTGCGTTCATGCAGTGCATTCTCATTCCTTTTGTAACAACAGTAGTACCATAATTTATACTAAATTAATTTCAACTTTACCTATTTAAATCCAAATTTACTATAAAAGTTATACTGTCATCGCTATCCTAAAATAACAATAAAATATACAATGTATAAAATGTAGTAGTAGGTATGTATAATATAAGATTTTAATCATTCCGGTGCTGTTACTGACCGTGGACTCTTTACTGCAGAAAAAATTAATACACTTAGCGTTGATCGGGAATCAAACCCGGTAACTAACGAAGTAATTGTATACCAATAATTGCGCGCGGGCGGTTCGGGATGCGTGGACGCGGCGTGCGGTCCCAAATAATAACTACCTAAGTCCCGTACGCCGTTATATTTTTAAGAAGTTTGTCTCATTCCAATGAATTACAAATAACTTAAGGATTTTAGTTAAATGTATTTATCATAAAATTATGTGCGTAAACTCACTAAAAGATAATAGTTATTTATTACTATAAAATACGATGTCAAATTAAATAAATTTGAGGGCGTAATCTCACTAAAGCGACTTAGTTATTTTTCGCTCTGTCCTTTTTTACAAAATGCTTTAACCAAAATCATTTAATGAAATTCTGTTCTGTAAGTAAGTGCAAATTGATTCGGATATTTTGGAGTAAAAATAATTAAGTGCGCTTGAGTTTTATTTTTAGTTAAAAACAGTAAGTACAAAAATCACTAACATATTTTAATTAAATTAGGCCTGGTACTTGCATTACATTATAGTGTTTTAGTGATTTCTGACAAAAGCTAACTTTGTTATTAAAATAAATAGAATTATAGGGGTTAGATACAAAAATAAAGAAAAAAATTGTGATCAGCGTGGCATTATTATCTCATTTTACCTAAAAGTGTCACTTAGTTATTTTTCGCTCTACGGGGACGACATTATGCCTTCGTTTCCGGCAGTCATGTCTTCGCTAGGCTATTGCTGCCTAAGTATGAGCACAGAATATGTAAGCAATTTATAATATTTTATAACTCCTCTATTGACGACAATCCAAAAAGCACCCAACACATATCATACTAAGGTCCATTTTACCTTCCCAAAGCTAAAACAAATCTATTATATATTCTAGAGCATTCACAACAATATGTTACTCAGCGGACGGCACCTGTATACTAGGCGGCGGTAACTCCAAGCATGTGTGTCTATACAGCGTGCAAGAATCCATACTCATACACAAGTATGTTATCACTCAGAACAGGTCGTTGGATGCGGTTAATGTGAGTATTTGAGCTATATATCTACGTACTTGCTTGACTTGAGGCTAGTAATGGATCTAAAAAGTTAAGCAACGCTTGAACAGGTTTAGAAATGGGTGGGTGACCGCTTGTTGTCGAGCGTTAAAGGTGTATCCTGATACACAAGAATAGGTTGTAGGATGCTGTTAATGTGAGTATTTGAGCTATATATAGTAGGTAGCTACTTGCTTGACTTGAGGTTAGTAATGGATCTAAAAAGTTAAGCAAGGCTTGAACAGATTTAGAAATGGTTGGGTGACCTCTTGTTGTCGAGCGTTAAAGGTGTATCCTGATACACAAGTATGTTATCACTTATCACACAGAATAGGTTGTTGGATGCTGTTAATGTATTTTATACAGGGTGTAAAAAGACCCTTAACGAAAACTGAAACCACATATTGTACCAATCATTACGAACATTTTTTGCTTTGGCACCATACCTGGGAAATTACTGGTTTAGGAGATATTGAGGCTCAGAGTTAGTATGGAAGTTTTGTAATTAGGTACAAAATCGATGCATTTATGCCGCTAACCTGTTCTATAGATGTCCTATGCACCCAAAGATCAGTAGGTATTTCGAAAATTGGACGCGCGTATTTTTTATAGCGGCTTGAAAAAAGTGAAAACTTCAAAAAAAAAGTCGTTTCCCAGGTTTTATTTTTGGTTAGTATGACTTGGCATGATGTCCAAAACGCGTAGATTTCGGCTTGGTGATGGGTCTTGTGACACCCTGTATGTATTTGGTTTGTCTAAGTTTGGTGGACTTGACTTGACGTTCGTAAAAGATCGGTGAGGTTCAAGAAATTAATAATACTACGAAAGAAGAATTTACTAGAATTCACCGCGAATCACTCATTGAAATGAAGCGAAGCACAGCGTGTATTGACAGTGAAGCTAAAATGGAAGACCTTGTGGAGGAATAAGGTGTGGTGTTCCTCCAATTAGAGGGAGGATCCTCTAAGGGTCAGCGCAGACAGAACGGAGCGTAGCGGAGAGGATTTTATAAACGCACTCGAAATTAAACTTTAAAATTATTAAAATAAAGTGCATAAATGCTTGAACCTGACAAAAAATGCTCGCGCGTCCTCGAGGATACGCGGGAATTCGTTTATGCACTTTATTGTAATAATTTTAAAGTTTATTTTCGAGTGCGTTAATAAAATCCTCCCCGCTGTGCTCCGTTCTGTCTGCGCTGACCCTAACTAGGCTAGGTGGTCGTGCCTGGTGGACTGCAGTCCGAACGACGCCGACGTATCTCATTTAAGAAGTTGTAAACATCGTAAATCTGTGCGCGAAATCTGCTTGCGCGATTTAGGACTTTATTTCCGTCGAATCGTGTCCGATAGATGTCGCCGTATTGATTGTTGTTGAGACTTCGTCGTCACTCGCTAGATGGCCCCAGTTGTATGTAGCTACCGTTACAACATCTTTCATTTATTTATTTTATAACCACCAGTGCTTATAACTAGAATTAAATTAAACTAAGAAAATTGAACTAATCTTAAATAATCTGTAGTATTATCCCTTTTTCAATATCTCTGCATTCTCTAATCTTTTTCTATCTCTGATACTAATATATTTTATTTCTATAGGACTTCATAAACCGCCGGCTAATGACAGAATTCGGCAACATGGCGCTGGTAGAAGAGAGGGGGGATTTAGAGGGGGGAGACGTAAACGTGCGGCTGCCAGGTGTTAAGGAGGGGGACATGGCTGATAGGAATGTCAAACCTGAGGTTAGTACATCATCAGCCCAGTATATGAATGCATTCTTATAGTGAGAAAAGGCACGGGTCTTTTCCCACTATATCAAGAGTAAGGTCAAACTCCATCACGCTAACTACATAAGTGCGGGTTGGCAGATATCCTGACCACGGCAAAATCGTATCTTTGACGTATTTCCTTAATGTTTGTTTGTTTCATACAAAACTACGCCATGAAAAAATTTTTCTTGGTCAGGATAGCTGGATGAAAAAATAGACATTTCGTGCTCTTTACAAATATGAAATGTTGTAAATGTAAGACGTACATAACCGTAGGTACCCCTCTGCATAGCAATCTAGTCTCTAACTTCACATACTAGGCTCTGTTTAAACAAAACAGTGACCGGCTACTAGTCGCCATTGCGATACCAATAAAAAAAATTGGGCAAGTGCGAGTCGGACTCGCGCACGAAGGGTTCCGTACCATCATCTATAAAAGAAAATCACGTTTGTTGTATGTATAGTTAAATACTTTATAAGTTTCTACCTGTTTATTAAGATCGAGTAACAAATTGCTTAAAAATTACGTTTGTTGTATGTATATTTAATTATTTATTTTGAAAGGTAATATACAACTACATATTCTGTGAAAATTTAAAGCGTCTACCTGTTACAGTTAGTAATTACATACATACATAACGTCACGCCTTTTATCCCCGAAGGGGTAGGCAGAGGTGTATTTCTACACCCACTTTTCGCCAGATATATCTTAGTCCCACGTAATAAGGGGCGAGCCTATTGCCGTACCGGGCACATTTCCAGACTCCGTGCTGCTACTGAGAATTTCGTGACAGGAAAACCCAATAACACTGCCCGACCCAGGAATCGAACCTGGGACCGCCCGATCCCACGCGCACATTTATGCCGCGAGACCAAAGAGGCAGTCAGTAATTTTGACCAAAAAATACGAAAAAAAGACACGTTTTTTGTATGGTATCTCCAAATATTTTTATTTTTTATTTTTAGTATTTGTTGTTATAGCGGCAACCGAAATACATAATTTGTGAAAATTTCAGCTTTCTAGCTATCATGGTTTATGAGATACAGCCTGGTGACAGACAGACGGACAGACAGACAGACAGACAGCGGAGGCTTAGTAATAGGGTTCCGTTTTTTACCTTTTAGGTACGGAATCCTAAAAAGAAATATAGATTGTTTATAGAGACATACGTTTGTTCTTTTGTTGATGTGTTCGTGGCGCTTTACAGTAGTTTGAGCTTATCACCCTATGTTTGACAGACATAAATTTGTCACCGTGTATATTTTTTATTTTATTTTTTTATAGTCTCACGCCTGTATCCCCGAAGGGGTAGGCAGAGGTGTAAATATTACACCCACATTTCGTCAGGTTTACTTTAGTCCCACGTAATAGGGGGCGAGCCTATTGCCGTACCGGGCACATTACCAGACTCCGTGCTGCTACTGAGAATTCCCTAGCGGAAAAACCCAATAACACTTTGCCCGACCCGGGAATCGAACCCGAGACCTCCCAATCCCACGCGCACATTTATGCCGCGAGACCAACGAGTATATATATGTATATGTTATAATAATATGTTTATCACCATATTATTATGTTCAATTTTCTTTTTTTCACAGGTGCGAGTGCACTGCATAAGATTTTCTCCGACGGGCGACAGTTTCGCCGTAGCAGCGACAGAGGGCCTTCTCATATACAGCCAGAACGCAGGCATTGATGGCACTTTCAGGTAATAAAATATATAAAAATAAATTGTTGTTTTGTAGTGAGTTTGCTGCAGTAGTATTCACATAGTTATGATTGTCGCAATCATATTTTACAATGACTTGTATAATTAAAACCAACATACACCATATCATAGGTAGCATACGAAAAAGAGAGAAAGACTTATCCAACTAAATGTTTTTGAATACTACTTGTAAATGCGAAGGTTTGTACTGATGTTTGTTACGCTTTCGCGTGAAGACTGCTATACAGATTTTAATGAAACTTTTCCAGTTATATAGCTTATACATGGGTTACTAAGTTCTGACCACCGGCCGCCCATGCGGGCGAAAACTAGTGGTTCTTAAGCTGTCATTTTAAGGTAAGCGTTTACCTTATGATATTTTTGTTTCAGGCCATACCGTCTAGAATCAAGTTCAACGCCGTTCGCGGTGAAGCAGCTGCTGTCCGAAGGGTCGTGGGGTTCGGCGCTGATTGGTGCACTGCAGCTCAACGAACATACCCTCATACAGCAGTGTGTGGAGGCTGTTCCTCCTAATGACAGTGAGTATACTTCATAAGACATATTTAATAAGGCAGTTGCCTACTATAAAAAATTTAATTATTACTAAATACACTTCGCAGACTGCCTCCGTGGTCCAGTGGATAGCGTATGCGACTGCTGATCGGAGGTCCCGGGTTCGATTCCCGGGTCGGGCAAAATTGTTACTGGGTTTTTCCGAATACTCAGTAGCAGCCCGCAGTCTGGTGATGTGCCCGGTAACGGCAATAGGCTCGCCCCCTATTACGTGGGACCTAAGTATTCATGGCGAAATGTGGGTGTAATATTTACACCTCTGTCTACCCCTTCGGGGATACAGGCGTGAGACTATAAATAAAAAAATATTAAAAAAGACTTCGCAGGCGGCGGCGCCCCCGTGAATTTATACACCCAACGTGGCATTCCTTATTTCTGCTATCGCTATCACTAGGTTGCCATAGTAACATCAATTATTAAATCTTCATAGACCAGGTCAAAGAGCTCAGATATTTACATAGAGGCGCATTTCCTATGGGCGCTCTGAAGACAAACTTTCTGTGACCCAAATTACGCATGGCGGCGTGGCAGTCGCGCTGTGACAGCTGTCTCTACGAGAGCAAGAGAGACGGAGAACGACGCCAGCGCCGCCAACGGTGCCAACTACGAACTAAACTGGAGACAGTCTCCACTTGAAATCGGCACACGAAATCCTTAAGAACTGCTTCTATGTAAATCTGTATTCATTGACCTAGTGAAATAACAAAGGCGTATGCTAGTGCATACATATTTACACGTCACGGAAAGCGATATCGGCAAAGACAACCCAGCCTACTAGACACCTAATGTTTTCATTTCTACAAACAAACAATTCTGTCAAAGCGGTGAGGTATGCGGGGCGAAGGGGACTACTAAAATGCATTTTAATTGGCCGGTTCAAATTTGCGGTACGTCATAATTCATAACTAGTGTTCGGATCGGTCTTATGTAAGACGTATAAGTCTAACGTGTTGTCAGAAAGTGTTCGCCTTACGTCTGCCGTCTAGTAGGCTGGGTTGTCGTTGGATATCGGTGTTTGAGTGACACTTGTCTAGGCTCTCAGATTTGACAGAATATTCATTTGAGAATATTTGATTGAAATTTTTAATTATCTCTTGTCGGTCTCGTCTGCCATGAAGATTTGACATGACACTGAGACTTTCCTGGAATTTAGCTATCCCTGTGTTTCTGTGGAAAAGCTAATATTCTGTGAAATCCGGCAAGACTAGAAAATTAAATTAAGTTGCTTACCAGACAACTTCACGGTTGGCGTAGTGGTTTAAGCGGCCCCTCGCCGCTTGACACTGCGCCGAGTGTTGTGGGTTCGATTCCCACACGTGACAACACTTTGTGTAATCTATAAATTGTTGTTTCGAGTCTGTGTGTTCATTGTGTCCGTTAGTTGTATGTTCTTAGGGCCCCCCGCGACACAGGATTAAGTCCTAATGCGGGAGTTGTCTTTCAAAGCAAAGCAAAAAAAGCAAAGACAATACAGGTAGAATATTATCGCTATAATATTTTTCTTTGCCCACAGTAAACCTAACAGTATCAAATCTAGATGACGATTACTCGGACCGTCTGTTGAGCTCCATAGCGCGTCTGCTTGAAGATAGCAGACACTTAGAACATCTCCTCATATGGGTGAAGGCGTTAGTTACTGTGAAGAGACGCAAGTTCCCACCCAGCGTGCTACTGGCCTTAGAGAAGGTGCTTACCGTGAAATACTCGCAGTTGAGCAAGATGTGAGTAGTCCCTGTAATTATTATATTCTATCACGTACACACAACCACAGAAATGAATCGACTAGAATGGTGATAGACACTTAATTCCTTACGATGCATGCGTGGCACTAGTTCAACAAGCCACGCCCACTGCGTTGACGTGGCGTCGGCCAACTAGTGAAGAGACACACATTGTCAGTTATCGATAACATTATAATACTACGTATACATCGTTAATAATAAATATGTTGTAGTGTTTAAAAAATGGGTATATTGAGAGCAAATGAAAGACTTAAATTTAATTAATTATTGTAATGACAACACAGCCACAGCCACTGTCCTTGAAATAATAAATATTTATTAAACAATTGTCGCTTACTGACCGTTGCCTTCAAATTTTTTGTTAAGTAGCGTAACATGTGTCTATATATCTATCAGTTACTGCGCGTATAAGGTGGATAATGTGATTTTCATTATTAACTACCTGTGTACAAAATTTCATCTAAATCCGTTTAGTTCTTGTTGTGTCATAGAACAGAAACTATTCAAACTTAATTATTTATAATTAATAAATATAATTAATAATATCAGCCGACCGAAGATATACATAATATTTTTTTCATTTCAAGTGAGTTAATTATATTAATAATAAATTAAAAGGAAATAATTCACACTAAAACTACGTTCACAATATTTATCGATAACTTTTCATGTTCGTGAAAGTAACATCACTAATTCATTCAATGGTTGAGTCACTATTCTCACTAACCAATCACAGCGCGTTCGCCTTACCTGAATGTGCCGGTGCCGCGGAATAGTTAGTTATTCAGCGTTATTGTGATTCCCGTTTTGTTCGACGTACATTACGCGCCCTCTTGATGTTTTTATGTACGCGCGATGATTAGTGAAAGTAATGTATACGTAATTTGTCGAATAAATATACGAGTTAGATCGTGATTAACGAACATGGTAGAAGTGGAATAATTATTTTAAATCTTATTATATCTCGTTTATTACAGAATTGAGTACTTATAAATGATACGAAATCCCTCCTTTCTTTAAGTTTACTTCCACACTTTTATTACGGCAGTTTGCGACCGCGCAATATGGCATATTTCCGTATTTTTTAAAATATTTGCAGCTCGTAGGTATATTCACTGGCGGCGCGTGGCGCAGTGAGCGCCCGCTTAGATTATCAAGCAATATATTGCTTATGGCCGGCACGCGGACCACGCCTACTTCACCATTCTAGTAGATTCATTTCTGTGCACACAACACTTTCTAGTCCTAAACTAAGTAGAGCTTGTAATACAAGTTCTGTTGCGTACGAGACAATCGATAAATTTACGTATAAACTTCCTTTATGTCAATACGTACGTATTCTTGAAATTAAACTACAGTTTACGGATTTTATCGCGTTATATTGGTTTCACTAGTTATTACATTTAAACCGAATGATCTAGAAACTACATTTTTATTACTAGCCAACGTTTCGAATTCTTTACAGGATTCATGTTCACGGCAGACTGAGGTGATATTTGTCTTTGTCTTGAATTTAAAAGTTATCTCAAAGTACCCGAACATTTTTCAACTATTGGTGTTACTATCTACGCAGAATGTGCTCACTGTGTCTTGATGTCTTCTGGTGACTTTGTCCTTCTTGGGTTTCATTAGCCTGATAACAGAGTTCCAAGCTGGAGGAACATTCCAACCATCTTCCCTATTGAAATTAGGATGTATTTTAATTTCAATAGCTTCACGTATCATTCTTGGAAGAAAGCGGTGTTCTTTTGCGAGTATCTGTGGTTTATCAAATCGCAGGTAATGGTTGGTTCCATGTTCTACATGTTCACACACAGCAGACTTCGTCGAGCGTTTGTGTTTAATGTCGGCTATATGTTCTTTGAGTCGAATGCCTATGCTTCTCTTGGTTTGTCCAATGTATGAGAGCCCACACTCAGAGTCTATCTTGTAAACCCCGGCCTCTTGTAAGGGTAGCTGACTCTTGACAGATGGTAATAATTGGCTTATCTTCGTGGGCGGCTTGTAGAAAGTTTTGATTGAAGCTCGCTTCAAGATGTAGCCAATCTTGTCGGTCACGCCCTTGATGTATGGGAGGACAGCAGGTTGTCTCTCTACTGTGGCTGGCTTGTTCTTCGGGGATCTGTGACGTTGGCGCGGCGGTCGGAGCTTGTTGTCTTGCAGAACTTGCTTGCCATGTTGAAGCTCGGCGTCCAGGTGTTTCTTGTCACAGATCCCGCGGGCTCTCTGAAACAAAGACATTCCTACGGTAGCTAACTGTTTAGGATGGTGGTGAACAAGTGAAACCAATATAACGCGATAAAATCCGTAAACTGTAGTTTAATTTCAATGTGTAACATTCGCGTAAACCCAAGAAAATATTACGTACGTATTCTATTTAGAAACATTGAGACCAAGACAAACATCTATGTTTACGTGTTTTACTTGAGCGGGAATCGAACCTTCGGCGTGGAAATCGGCTGCCCTCTACGCCACCAAGGCGTTAATTATAATTTCTCCTGTATTTTTTATTACAAAATTACATTAAGGGCCAGCTTCACCATTACAAGGTTTAAGTATAATACAAACTATTAGGGACATTCTTAAATTTCGTCGAGTTTAAAATTCGATTTTGCGTGGCACTGCTGATTTTTCTCGTTCGTGTTTTCGGCATTGCCATAGACAAAAGTTGTTAATAATCACAAGCAGAAGCATCCTAATCTCAAAAAAGAAAAGAATATAAACATCCGACCTACTTATAACATTTCCTTGGTGATATAATAATAATTATCTAGTGACGCGACACATTTAACAAGTATTACGCTGTTCAAGGTTCACACCGGTGTGTTCAAATATTGACAATGTTACGTCAAACTGATGTTTAACATGAATAAATTGGACAAAGTCAAAGTCAAAGTATTTTTTATTGTGAGACAGTGGTTATTTACAAGGTGTTGTATATTTGAAGCATAGAGTGCGAACTCACTGCTCTGCCATTTAAGGCGTATAATAATAATAATACATAAAAATTAATTAGGTACAATAAATGTCGATAATTCTAAATAAATTGACAGAAAAAATCACACCAAAATAAATAAATAGAATAATAATTAATACCATGAAATCATAAAAAATGTCAAAATCAAGTAATAAATGAACAATTGGGTATGTACCAAACTTATAATTATAGGTAATCGCAAGATAATACGAATTATTAAACAAAAATGTCAAAAAATAGTCAGTCATAATCATAATATTAATTATTATATAGTTTTACCTATATTATAAGTACATAATTTGGACGGTAAATGCTTACCGAGATATAATAAGTCACTTGGCTAAGATATAATATACCTGTCTGATCTCTTCTTCCACCTTGACATTGTCAAAATCATCGATAAGCGATGGAGCCATTAAAAAAAATAGTCACTTGGCACTAAATAGGTCATCATACAGCAGTCCACTGCTGGACAAAGTCCTCTCCTAATTTGCCTCACAATTGCAGGGACGGGTTTGGTGTTGAGTTTTTTGCCTCTTTCCGAAGATACTTTTTGCTAGGTGCGTTTTCCTTAGTCGCCTCTTTTATATCAGCTTAAAGACTTCCACTGCTGAATATAGGCCTCCCCCAAGGTTCTCCACACAGATCTCCGCACGCATCCAACCGCTTCCCGCAGTCTTAGGGCTCTATCAGACAGAGAGCGGTTACGCGGTCAAGTGTTCAAGCGGTCAGTTTTGCGTTCTTTGTGTTATATTACGTTACATAGGGCCTATCAGACAGAGAGCGGTCACGCGGTCTATGTAACGTAATACAACACAAAGAACGCAAAACTGACCGCTTGAACGCTTGACCGCGTGACCGCTCTCTGTCTGATAGAGCCCTTAACTAGATCGTCGGTCCACCTTGCGGGAGGCCTATCCCTGTTGCGTCCCTAAGAACCCTGCCCAATGGCCATCGGTTCTTCGAGCTCTGTGCCCTGCCCATTGACACTACCTGGCTTTTCGGAGAGCTATATCGGTGGCTTCTTACTTACACATGCATATATGGCGTAGTGACACTTTCTATGCTTAATCTGTCACCAAACATACCACTTACTTGGCGTTATGCATAACTGCCAGCAAAACATACACTAGGTCACAATCTCGCCAACTTCACTTACAAAGTCGATACTAATACATTAACAAGTCACTGGGCCAAACGTACCTGGCGTTCTGCCATATTTCCCGCAACTGTATCAATTTCGGCGTCGCCATTTTTATTGCCAAGTTACACTTACGCAACTATAAGGCTTGTGATCGTGCCAAAATATTTATCATAACTTGACATTTCTAGTAAGTATGTTAATTTCCAAAGTTTTGATGGTTTCGAACTAGGACATAACTGTATCTTGGGTTACTATAAGCATAAATAACTATAATAATACTAACTGATCCGGCGAAGGGATAAATTATTTATATCCTTATCACCCACGGAGTATAAAAAAATATTAGCACAGTGTCGAGTGTTCTGGGTTCGCTCGCCTTATATGAATTGTTTCGAGTCTGGATTTTCGTTGCGTTTATTGTTTGAAGTGACTTAAGATCTTGCTCCACAACGTCTTTCCATCGGTATCTGGGGCGACAGACAGGACGACGTCCTTGTTATTCAACTCACATACGCTCTCTTAACCTCACGTTCCTCTCCCATTCTCTCGACGTGACCGAGCCATCGGAGTCTGTAGGCTCTGAAGTTTAGGGCTGAGAGGTTTTATTTCCCCGATTATGTTAGGAATAGCTACGAGTTCCTCCTTGAAGTTCTTCCTTGGTGAAGTGGCGTTCTCTCGTATTGGAGGCCAAGGCACATTTTGGGTCGATGAGCCATTGGAGTAAGTAAGTAAGTTATTGTTTGAATGTTAATTTCAGTCTCTTCGCAGAGTTACAATTTGCTTAGTATATTTTCCTTAGTTAGCACTACCTTGTTGACGGCACATCTACCGTTAGCCTAGTGTATAAGAGTCATAACAATAAGTACGGTTACCGCATCACTGGCGCTTGAAGGTAATTATTGTACGTTGTCATCTTTACAAGTAGTCGGTCCATTTTTGCCAACATACAATTGACTATGGACCGATTCTATACAATGAGCGTTGGCCTTGGATAAGCGGTAGTGTATTTTTTCCGTTTAATGTACAATGATATTGGCGATGATTCATGTCCTCGTGATTGAGGCGTCTGCCTACTACTACTTGGGAATTACAATGCACACAGTAGGTACCTACTGTTATTTCCGAGTAGGTTTATAATCACTTTTGCATTCATGCGGTATATACCTACTTGTAAAAGGTATGTAGCTATGACTGTATTAGGTATACTTTTTATTGGAGCGTCTTGGGTTCTACACCAAAACCTTTTCGAAGTAAACTGCGTATGAAATAGTTTATTATCGCTTGTTTTACGGTGAAGGAAGACATCGTGAGGAAACCTGCATGACATCGAAAGACATGTGAAGTCTCTCGCTTTTGGCCAGCATGGAGGACTATGGCATATGAATGTACTCTGTGACTACGGCCTGACGCTTCTAATAGTGAGAAGAAGTCGTGCGCAGCAGTGAAACAGCGGGTAATGACAAATACAAGAAATAAAATATCATACACTGCTGATATCTCACACAACTAACTACTATCAAAACAAAAAAAGGAAGGTAGGTACCTTCCTTTTTTTGTTCTATCCGTCGAACCTCTAAATTGCTGGCCGTTCTCCGTTATATTAGGGCAGGTGCAGGTGTACGAAACTCTACAAACGGTCGCGGCCTATTTACTGAAACCACCACGGTGTCGTCGACATTTGCCCATTGCAGCAGGGTCACGCGAATCGTGGTTAGCATATCTTTACAGCAACTTCATCGACAGATACAAACAGATCCTTATTTAATTTACATACATACATACATAAACTCACTTCTTTTTCTCGTCGGGGTAGGCAGAGGCAACGGAACGCCACTTGCTTCTATCCTTACAGACCTCACGCGCTTCCTCTACACTCATTACTCTTTTCATACATGCTCGCCGGTTTCGGGTATTTCGGACCTTGCCGTTTTTTAGGACGTCCCCAATTTGGTCGAGGAATGTCCGACGGGGTCTGCCGCGACCGACTTGCCCACACACATTTGCCTTATAGATCCGATTCGTCGTTCTTTCTTCACTCATTCGCTCCACGTGTCCAAACCACTTCAGCATTCCTTTCTCAATCCTAGTCACGACATCTTCTTTCAGACCACTATTCTCTCGTATAGTTACATTCGGAATTCTAAAAATGAATTTTTATTGTTTAATTTACTAAGGTTATATTTCGAAAATCCTCTCCTAGTCGATGCAATGTTACCCAATGAGCGACATTTTAAGTTCTCAGCTGTTTAGTATGTGCTTTGATACTTCACTGCTTATACCATAGTTCCATAGTCACATGTTTTCAAGATAAATATCTCGATACACGCGTTTGTCTTTAAGGTCAAGACCAAGATAACCAAGGTCACGCCATTGTGTATGAAGAGTTTTTCCGCCTACAAATACTTCACGGTAGCACAGGTTACCTAATGATTACTAACGGCTAGTATGTCAAATACAGGAAGTAACAAAACCCTTAACGAAAACTGAAATCCCATGTTGTACCAATCAGTACGAACATTTTTTACTTCGGCACCATACCTGGGAAATTACTGGTTCAGGAGATATTGAGGCCCAAAGTTGGTATGGAATTTTTCTAATTAGGTACAAAATCGATACCTTTACCCCGCCAATATGGTCTTTAGATGCCCTATAACCCCATGGATAAGTAGGTATTTCGAGCATTTCGCGCGCGCGCTTTTAATTGCGGTTTAAAAAACGTGAAAACTCAAAAAAAATCGTTTCCCAGGTATTATTTTTGGTTAGTATGACTTAGCATGATGTCCACAACGAGTAGACTTCGGCTTGGTGATGGGTCTTGTGACATCCTGTATGTATCTCTAGTAGCTAAATCCATGGGTAGTTCAAATATTGGTACCGGCCGTACTATGCTTATAATAGTAGGTTTGGAATTGTCCTTTATGTGATTCACGACTTACTTTTCCGAGTTTAGGTGTACTCTGTTTCTGTTGTTTGTTTAATGTTCTTATCGTTTTGTGATAACGATAAAAATAATCCAGATTTGTCAGTCAAAGTAGGTACGTTAGGGACAAATCACTAGTGGAACATTTCAAATATAAAATACATACTTTATTTGTTATGCTGGCCTCAGAGTACTTCAGACTGATTGAGGGAAAGAAAATGTATTTTCTTTGGATACAAACAATTTCCGAACTAGAAAATTATATTTATTATTATTTCACTGTACAGAAAATAATATTAAGAATAAGAAAACACAGAAATCAATAAGTTTATGGTAAATATGGCACCCTGGCCTATGGTACCCTGGCCTATGGCACCCGATTTGTCATAATGTCAGATTTGAGAATTTAGTCAGTGATTATGATAAAAAGTTGTATACATACATACATACATAGACTCACGCCTGTTTCCCGGAGGGGTAGGCGGAGACTACGGAACGCCACTTGCAACGATCCTGACATACCTCTCTTGCTTCATTCACTCCCATCAAGTTTCTCATGCATGCTCTTCTGTTTAGGGTACTTCTGACCTGTCCTTTTTTTAGGATGTCTCCAATCTGGGCAGAGAACGTCCGCCTAGGTCTTCCCCTTCGTCCTGTTCCATTCACACTTGCCTTATATATCTTCTTTGCCAGTCTTTCGTCATCCATCCTCTCCATGTGCCCAAACCATCTATAACATCCCCATTACGCGATATGTTTTGAATTTTACTTTATAACCCCCAGCATTAGGCTGGATATATTTCCGCTCATCGTGCTGATAGGAATTTTCTGATAGAAAACGCAATAACGCCTTATGAGCAAACCGCCAAGAATGTCGAAACTCCACCGTGAAAGCAAAATCGCAAAGGGATACGTAGCCCTACATAGCCGATAAATAACCATAGCTCACATTATTTTTAAAGTTATCGGATAAGATTATCCTCATATCTTAACATGACATAACTAATAACGTCAAAAATGTATGTTATCGTTGCGATAAATCATTTTAAACAAGATGACCTTGTGGTTGATTCATTGTCAGAATGTTCACACACTACTTTTTTGATACCTATGTACCTATTTATATTCTTATATATATATATTTATATACTTATATCAGACGAAAGACCCTGGTGAATATAGACCTCCGGACTTAGGGTCTCCACATGTTAACAGACCGATCTCGAACTGTCCGCAATCAATCGTTTCCCGCGGTCGCAATAGGATAGCCCACCTTGTGTGGCAAGCCTGTGCTGCAGCATCGCTGAATGACGAAAAGTAGTGGTCTTAACATTTGTTTTAAATTCTATTTATCCAAAGCAAAGACAATTGAATACTAATCTAATCTAATACTAATATATAAAGCTTCGGAGTTTGTTTACTTGAACGCGCTAATCTCAACAACTACTGGTCCGATTTGAAAAATTCTTTCAGTGATAGATTTCATTTATCGAGGAAGACTATAGGCTACATAACATCACGCTATGAGCCACGGGAGCAGAGCAGTAGCCTTACATAACGCGGGTGTCACTGCGGGCTCATCTAGTACAGGATAAAATGATCACTTGTTATAGGTTGTTGTTCAATTATCTCTATATCCGCTTATCAAATATTTTGAGTCGAAACTTCTCTCTCAGGCTTCCAGAATATCCAAAGTCTTAAGCGAGTATTCGCAATGAAAGTAGGTAAGCCATGGTGCAAACGATCTATATTGCAAAAAGGCGAATCTTTATTGCAAAAGGCGGACAAAAGCTTGGAATGCAATAGCGGGAAATAAATGGGGTCAAGATTCTTAGCCTATTTGCAGTTCCTTGATCGTATTGCTCCAGTTAAGAGCGAATTCTAATGCGACCTTCTTGTAATAAACTTTTATGTTGAAATTAATGATAAATTTGGAAAGTTTATTCATAAAAAATCACAGTGCTTAGAAACATACTGTGTTGAAGACGAGAATTAGACGATTTGTAATAGATATCAAAAGAATTTTAGAACTTTAATAATATATAGGTATGTTTGTAGTACTGTAATTATTTTTGTCTTTTCGCTTTTAAAATCTTAGAAAGCGATTCGTTGGTGAATGCTTTCGTAGAATTTGTAGTACCTAGGTACTTAGTTTAACCTAACATAGCTGTATTGTAGTAGTTAAAATAACACGTGCTTTCTTATAACTAACCATAGACACGTGAAACAATCAGCTGATTCCGGTTAAACGTCAACGTAACGTGCGAAATCATATGTTCTAGTGAATCGCGTTTCGTAATCAGCTGATAGGCACACATTTTTTGTATGTGAAGGTCATACAAGTTTTTGTAGATCAGAAGCTAATAGACTGACAAATTTGGGTAGACCAGTAATCGGACCTGTAAGGTTTTTAATGAATCGACGTTTCGTAGAAAACAGGATAAATATCCACTATAGTCTGTACTATAGCTAAAGTCCGATCTTTTCTACGTTCCACAAGCCATTCCAATATTAGTTTTACCAGCTATCCGATTTACATGACCGGGAAACCTACTTTTATGTTTTTATTCAATCTCTGACTCGTTCGCTTTTTGTTCACCTGCAGATATAACTGAGGGCCTCAATCACAGAAATGAATCTATTTCTGTGGCCTCAATTCATTTTAAACTTCGGCACGTCAACCCTTGTGTGTGACCAATATTTTAGGGCGAGCATCCGTTTTTCGACAGTTGTATTTTGGTTTTTATTTTTTAGTTTAGTGTCGTCAATATTCAAAGATTAGTAGCAACTGTTGATATAATAAGTGAAGCGAACATTAAATGATGAAAAATTTGGTTGAGTATTGAGTGCTGAGTAATCGCTAATTAACGAAGTTAACATTTCCTTTCACGGATTAACTTTGTAACTTAAAAAAATGTTAACGGACTTGTCAACCGTCGTAAAATTTTCCAAGTCCGTTAATCCGATACCTATTATTTAGTTATTTACCACACCGTGCCGCGCCGCGCCGCCGTCGTGACAAACGCATTCTGCCAAGTTTGTTCGGATCGGTCGACAAGAGTGGCACGGCTCGTTATTAACCTGTTAATTCCCAGAAACCAAATAGTCAACCTTAACCAAATACTCAAGTAAGTAATAACCAAATTGAAATGTTACATTTTTATGGGCTTAGCGTGCATTTGTCAGAGGAAGCAATTTTATTTTCAAGAGGGGGTTAGTGTAAAGTTAAATCCGCTGTCTTGAAAAGAGTGGTATAAATGGGTTTTATATAGTATTTAATTGTCAAATTTAATTGTCTAAAACTATGGTCCCGTAGCATTTAGTCGTAAAATGAAAAATAACAACGTTACAAACAAAAATCGATAGAATTTGAAAAAAATTGTTCCAACGTATTATAATTTTTCGTCGTCAGTAATAAAAAGAACATTGAATATGTCTTTATTTCTTTCAAAACAAGACCCAGGCTTCCAACTTCAGGCTCTGCAGTACCATAAGGTCCAATTTTCACACATTACAAGGACCCTAAAAACTGAGATCGATAAAAAAGATAAACTCTATCTCTGGGCATATAAAGTTGATAGGCTGCCCAGCCAGAGGATACTGCAGTTTGTTCTGCAGTGCCTAAATGTTCGGGGAACACCTGTAGGTATAGCAATTATTGAAGATATCAGAATAGGGTAGTTTCCAAGGTCAAAATAATTACATTTTATTTAGTCACGTATTTTTCTTTTTTCGACTAAATAAAAATAACAAGGATATAGCCCATTAAAGTTACGTGTGACGTCATCTAGTGCTAAAAAATGCAGCACGGCGTGACGTTATACGTAACTTTAATGAGCTATATCTGGGTCATTTTAAGTTTAATTTACAAATAAAAAATACGTATCGCTTATTTTTGAATAATCTAAAGGACGGACTTATAATTTTTTTTGTCAACTATCCTATTCAATGAGGAAAGTGATGAATTACCGCCAAAACTGCGACTTGCGGAATTTATTTGCAACAATTTTTTTTTTCTGTATATTCTTTGTGCGGCCAATAGTTTACCTTACCAGATAATCAAGAAAAAACATCTGCACCCGCACTCTTTGCAAGATAGTGGCCGATTGACAAAAGGCACGACCCCACAAATTTAAATCAAGGCTATTTGCCCTCCTTACACATCTGTAAAATAAAATTGCGTCCTCTGATAAATGCAATCCCAAATGTAACTTTTTAATGGACTAAAACCAACAGCTTTTATGAATAGATCTTTCTCGCAGCGATATAAAGAAGCATTTTTAGGGTTCCGTACCTCGAAAGGAAAAAACGGCACCCTTATAGGATCACTTTGTTGTCCGTCCGTCTGTCAAGACCCTTTTTCTCAGGAATGCGTGGAGGTTTCAAACTGAAATTTATACTAAATATTCCAATCTACGGTTCCATAGAGCTGTAAAAAAATCAAACTTCTAATCCAACGCAATCAAAAGATACAGCTGTATATGCTGCAAATTGCAGCATATTTTCAAACTCGCATTGGAATCAAAACCTACAGGGTACTTCCCGTGAACTCAGAATCTTGAAATTTGGTACGAAGCAACGTTTTATATCACTTATAAAGGAAAAATTGCGAAAACCGTAAATTTTTTGTTACAGCATATAAAAAAATATTTTTAATAAATTTAAAGTTATTACCCCTTTCTCTTGAACGCGTGGAGGTATTAAATTGAAATTCATATCAAATACTCAGGTATATAACACCGTTAGGCTGCAACAAAATCAAGCTTCTATGACAACGCAATCAAAAGAATGAGCAATATAAGCATATTTTCAAACTCGCGCCTACTCGCATGTGAATCAAAACCTACAGGGTACTTCCGGTGAACTCAGAATCTCGAAATTTGGTACGAAGTAACAAATTGCTTAAAAATTACGTTTGTTGTATGGGAGCCCCCCTTTATTATTTACTTTTTTAGGGTTCCGTACCTCAAAAGGAAAATACGGAACCCTTATAGGATCACTTTGTTGTCCGTCCGTCTGTCAAGACCCTTTTTCTCAGGAGTGCGTGGAGGTATCAAACTGAAATTTATACTAAATACTCAAATCTACGGTTCCAAAGAGCTGTAAAAAAATCAAACTTCTAATCCAGCGCAATCAAAAGATAAAGCCGATTATGCTGCAAATTGCACCATATTTTCAAACTCGCATTGGAATCAAAACCTATAGGGTACTTCCCGTGAACTCAGAATCTTGAAATTTGGTACGAAACAACGTCTTATATCACATATAAAGGAAAAATTGCGAAAACCGTAAATTTTTAGTTACAGCATATAAAAAAATTTTTTTAATAAATTTAAAGTTACTACCCCTTTCTCTTGAACGCGTGGAGGTATTAAATTGAAATTCATATCAAATACTCAAGCATATAACACCGTTAGGCTGCAATAAAATCAAACTTCTATGTCAACACAATCAAAAGAAAAAGCAATATAAGCATATTTTCAAACTCGCGACTACTCGCAAGTGAATCAAAACCTATAGGGTACTTCCCGTGAACACAGAATCTTGAAATTTGGTACGATGCAACGTCTTATAGCACATATAAGGGAAAAATTGCGAAAGCGGTAATTTTTTTGTTACATCATATAAATAAAAATATTTTTAATAAATTTAAAGTTACTACCCCTTTCTCTTGAACGCGTGGAGGTATTAAATTGAAATTCATATCAAATACTCAAGTATATAACACCGTTAGGCTGCAACAAAATCAAACTTCTATGTCTACGCAATCAAAAGAAAGAGCAATATAACCATATTTTCTAACTCGCGACTACTCGCAAGAGAATCAAAACCTACAGGGTACTTCCTGTGATTTCAAAATCTTAAAATTTGGTACGAAGCAACGTCTTATATCATATATAAAGGAAAAATTTCGAAAACCGTAAATTTTTAGTTACAACATATAAAAAAATATTTTTAATAAATTTAAACTTACTACCCCTTTCTCTTGAACGCGTAAAGGTATTAAATTGAAATTCATATCAAATACTCAGGTATATAACACCGTTAGGCTGTAACAAAATCAATCTTCTATGTTTACGCGATCAAAAGAAAGAGCAATATAATCATATTTTCAAACTCGCGACTACTCGCAAGGGAATCAAAACCTATAGGGTACTTCCCGTGAACTCAAAATCTTGAAGTTTGGTACGATCTTATAGCACACGTCATCAACGTCTTATAGCACAGATAAATAATAGATTTGCAGTCCTTGGATCCATCGTCCACAGACAAGACACAGAAAAAAAGCTGGATCACTATAAAAATCGGCCACATGATCAAACGTTTGATACAATGAGTTTAGCTTATTTTGCTGCGTATTATTAAACTTTTTCAAGTAAAATCTCGTGTTCACATGAAGGTGAAAACACTGACCATGAATGTATAGGAAATTGGATTGCGCTGTTAAATAATGATGAATACGTGAGAAAAAGAAGAAAAACCATGGTCATACGTTTCCGATGATATAATAGGGCTCAAGATCCTGACAATTTCTACAGGGAACAGCTAATGTTATACACAAACTGGAGGGATGAAATTACTGAATTGGTGAATGAAATTATAAACCTCGAACAGAAATTTATTGAACTTAGTGATGAAATCCGTTCAGAAAGTCTTCAATTTATTCATTTGGGGGGACCAGATGAGTTCGAGGCACTATTGGATACAATTCGTAATGTAGATATAGATGAAGAGGATGAGGATAGTATAGTGAAAGCAAAAGCTCGTCCATTAGACGATTATGGATTAGAAACACAAGAAGGTGATCCAGATCATTGTCTATATTTACATGGAAATCAATCGGATTTAGTAGGAGGAGAGATTGTCCAACCAGCGGTATTGTGTGAAAATGATATCTTGAGTTTAGTTAGAGTATTTAATTTTGATCAGACATTTTGTATTACATGTACCTAGGACATATTTTCACTCAAGAATCACCACAATACGAAGTAGTACAATTATAGATAACGTTTTTTAGAACTTCAATATTCAATGTGGAAAAGTATTCATACCTTTTTCAGTCACCATTTACAGGTCTGGTTCAAAGAACAATGGCAGAATTTGGTCTGGGTTTGTTGTGGCGACCTTAAATTTCATATGAACAAAACAAATTGTTTTTTTTTAATACGATTTTTAATATTTTCACTTTGTCTCGTTGAAGCTGGAGTATTTTATGATGATAAAAAGCATTTCAATTGATTAAGAATACTTTATTATTTGATTGTTGCCATAGACAATGGTGTGTCAGGAATAGACGTGAGTGCTATATTCGTATCGATTATTAAATAATTGATCGATACGATCGACCTTTAAAGAGTTGGTTTGGTTTAAAATGCAGTTATTTATTATTTAATCAACATTTTATCAATAAGCTAATATTTTTGAAGCAAAACAACGTTTAAATCAAATAAAAACGTCACAGCATCGTTTTAATGTTGTATCGATTTCACATAAAATCGATTTAAAATGTGCAGCTCTGCTTTTGTCTTGGTTGTGACAATTAGATGCTACAAAATACTTCCGCGTTTTGATGTCAATCTGACATAAGTCATTTGATAATTCAAACATACCTACCTACATTGTTTAACTTTCATACTATAACTTTCCTTTTACCTACATTGTTTCAATCTTCTTTTTCCACCTTTCCTGAGTGAAAATAGAATCATTTATACTTAGACTCTCTTACTTAGGCAAAATTTAGGATATATTTTTTATTACTGTACGCTTCAATTTAATTTCAGACATTTTGATGTATGGAGATCTGCCATTGTCCTTTGATACTGAATTCCATACTTTAAAATTTTATTTCCATTTTTATGTTTTTTTTGTAAATTTATATAACGTATTATAACTTCACGCCTTTTTATCCCCGAAAGGGTATGCAGAGGTGTATTACACACCCACACATCGCCAGTTATGTTTCGGTCCCAATGTAATAGGGGGCGAGCCTATTGCCATCTACCGGGCACATTACTAAGCGAGCGATAATTAACATTTTAAACACACACATATGTAACTCCGAAGTGATGTGTGCCCGGGGTATCTGGGGATCGAACCCGAGATGATCGTCTCGGTAGTCCGTTACGTACACCATTGGGATAGCCCGACAAAAACAAGTAAGCGGCGATAGCGCCGCTTACTTATTTTTGTTATTTAATTTTTTTATTAAGAATATTAATTATTGTTTTATTTTATGTGCAAATAGTCACCTAGTAATAGTTTTATTTGTATCGCAATTAAATACTATAATTATTAAAAATACTTTTTTTATATTTTTGTAACAGATTTCTAATAAATACATACATACATAGACTCACGCCTGTTTCCCGGAGGGGTAGGCAGAGACTACGGAACGCCATTTGCAACGATCCTGACATACCTCACTTGCTTCACTTACTCCCATCAAGTTTCTCATGCATGCTCTTCTGTTAAGGGTACTTCTGACTTGTCCTTTTTTCAGGATGTCTCCAATCTGGTCAGAGAACGTTCTCCTAGGTCTTCCCCTTTGTCCTGTCCCATTCACACTAGCCTGATATATCTTCTTTGTCAGTCTATCGTCATCCATCCTCTCCATGTGCCCTAACCATCTTTACATGCCTTTCTCAATGCTTGTCACTATATCTTCTTTTACACCACACCACTCTCGTATCACACAATTCTTTACTCTGTCGGTCAAAGACACACCACACATACTTCTCAGTGCTCTCATTTCTACAGCATTTATTCTACTTTCAAATCTCTTCTGCCATACCCAACTTTCACTACCATACATAAGGGTAGGCACTAACACACCTCTATGTACAGCCAAACGTGCCTTTTTGGACACGTTTTGACTGTTCATAAACGCCTTCAGAGCTCCATTCACACGATTACCTGCATTAACTCTCCTTTCAATATCTGCTTCATACTTACCATCTCTTGTAAACAACGTACCTAAGTAAACAAACTCATTCACTTGTTCCACTCGCTGTCTATCGATCAAAACATTACAAGCCGTAACGCATTCCTCCTTTTCAAAAACCATAACTTTCGTTTTACTTACATTCACTTTCATTCCTTTCCTTTCTAACGCACGATGCATGACTGTTACCATCTCCTGCAACTCCTCCGTTGAAGATGCAAGTATAACCTGATCATCAGCATAAAGGAGGCATTTGACGAGTAACCCATTCATCCTTAATCCGCAGTCACTATGTTTTAAATCTTGCAAACAACTATCCATGAAGAGGTTAAACAGCCACGGCGACGCTACACATCCCTGTCTAACACCTTTATCGATGGTAAACCAGTCAGTGTATGCCCCGTTTATTCTCACACAAGCTCTAGAATCCTCATAAAGGGATTTCAGAGCTCGAATGAGGCTGCTGTCCACCCCATTCATTGACAGCACCGACCACATTTCATTCCTCACCACTTTATCGTAAGCCTTTTCCAAATCCACGAATGCGCAATAGACCTTTTGACCTTTGGCCAAAAATTTTCCGGCTATGCTTCGCAAGGAAAAAACCTGATCCGTGCATCCCATACCCTTTCGGAATCCCGCTTGTACATCCCATATTTTCTTGTCGGTTACTTCCATAACTCTTTCAATAAGTACCTTTGCATACAATTTGCCAACAATCCTGAGAAGGCTAATGCCTCTATAGTTTTTGCAGTCTTGTTGCGAGCCTTTTCCTTTATAAAGAGGCACAACTACAGCTGTGGTCCAGTCATTAGGTACTCAGCCGGTGTTCCAACACAAGTTATATAACCGCTGCAACTGACCAACTATGATGCCCTGTCCAGCCTTCAGCATTTCGACTGTAATCCTATCATATCCTGCAGCCTTACCTACTTTCATACTTCCCAGTGCCTTCACGATCTCATTCACGCCAATAACGCTTTCATCATTGCTATCATTACAATTCACTTCAGCTATCGGTGTCTCTATCGCTGTTCTTTAGAATAAACTTTCAAAATACTCTTTCCATCTCTTTCGCACGCACGATTCACCATTTACTATACTTCCATTCTCGTCTCTGATGGATGTGTGTTCTGAGGATTGAGTTCTTCCTCGAACTGCACGAACGGACTTCCAGAAAAACTTAATGTTCCTCTGGAAATCGTCAGATAATCTGCTATCAAACTCATCTTTCTTTTCCTCTTTTTTCCTTTTAACCATTTCTTTCACTATTCTTTTTGACCTAACAAACTCCTTTTTTGCTTCATCTATGTCTACACTCGTTGCTTTTCCCATTCTTTCATTTGCTCTGGCAGCCAACCAATCCGACCAAGCTTTCTTCTTCTCTGACACTGCTGATTGTACATCCTTGTCCCACCATGTATTCTTAACCTTTCGTATTTTCCTTCTCTTGATCATACCACATACTTCAGACGCTACACATACTACCTCTTCTTTAAAGGCCTGCCATAATTCTTCCATATCATTTATGCAATCGAACCTCTCAAATTTTGCTATCAATCTTCGTTTATACTCATCTTTCACATTTTTCTCTTGTAGATTTTCTACCTTAATTCTTTCCAAGACCCTATTTTCATTACGCTCTCGGTGTCGCCATCCTTTAAAGAGCCCACTTATCCGGCTCAACACCAAGAAGTGGTCTGTGTGGATGCCGATCCCTCGATATGCTCTTGTATCCAACACATTCTTTCTCAATCGTTCATCTACTATCACAAAATCAATCATACTTCTTCTAACATTTTTCGCCTCTCGCGTATACATATGTATCCTTTTATGATCAAACATGGTGTTTGTCACACAAAGGCTCCACTCCAAACAAATCTCAAGCAGTACTTTTCCATTTTCGTTCACACTCTCATCACCAAATGCACCTAACACCCTTTCAAATCCATCTCGCTTTACTCCCACCCATCCATTGAAATCTCCTAACAAGATCAATCTTTCATTATCCTTGCAGTTCCTCAAAATCTCTCTTAAACTCTCCCAAAACTCCTGCCTTTCGTCTTGCTCATGTTGTGACATACCCGTAACTATATTGACCGGGGCGTACATCCCCACAATAAAGAGACGAGTAAGTCCTACTTTCATTCTCATCCACAGTAGCCTAGCATTTACACATTCAAACTCTTTTACACACTCATTCATTCGCGCAGACAATATTACACCAACTCCCTTACAGGCTCTGGTGGTACTATCTACCCCAGATCAATACGCCGTATATGCACCATGCTTGGTGGTGTCACACCCTTTTCTTTTTGTTTCATTCACACAAAGAACATCAATCTTTCTATCATCCATCATCTGACATACTTCATCCAATTTGCCGTTCATTCCTCCACCAACATTCAATGTTGCAAATCTGCTTTCCGTAGGCCGCTTTTCGCCCTCGCGGGAAACGAGACGTGACGGGTTGCGAACCGCGTCGCCGCCGTATGGAGAAGAATAAGTTTTTGTTCCCATAGCGTTCCCACGAGATTTAGGGATCTAGACGGTCCATCCCCTCAGAGCCCTTTACAGGGGTAAGGCGGAAACAGATTTCTAATAGTCACTAAAAACTTTGTAAATCAATAACTTTGATAAAAAATCTTACCATTTTTTATTCATCAGCAGACTTTTGCAAGGCTGCCGCAGGGCTCGATAAAGATAAAGATATTTTTATTTGTCTTAAACATGTGTACACAAAAGCTGTTACAATAGTAAATATAGTCTCAACATGCCTTGTCTATTAATTACAGACATATTATACTAGCTAGTATAGGTATTTAAGTTATATTATAAAATAAGCGATATAATATGTTAATATAAAATAAAGGATGGCTGATTACAAACGACAAAGGGACCTTTTTCTTTAATTTATGCTCCTCCAGCTTTCCATACTGTAATGTCATGGTTTTCATTTTGCAATAAAAATACCATAACTAATACTGGTGAACTTTTACTTATATACCTACAGGTTTGTACGGAACCCTCGGTGCGCGAGTCCAACTCGCACTTGACCGGTTTTTTAAATTTAATTATTTATTTTGAAAGGTAATATACAACTACATATTCTATGAAAATTTAAAGCGTCTACCTGTTACAGTTAGTAATTTTGAGCAAAAAATACGAAAAAAAACACGTTTTTTGTATGGGACCCCCCCTTAATATTTTCATTTTTTTATTTTTAGTGTTTGTTGTTATAGCGGCAACCGAAATACATAATTTGGGAAAATTTCAGCTTTCTAGCTATCATGGTTTATGAGATACAGCCTGGTGACAGACAGACAGACAGACAGACAGACAGACAGCGGAGGCTTAGTAATAGGGTTCCGTTTTTTACCTTTTAGGTACGGAACCCTAAAAATCCTTTTTCACCTTCGTAACTGCAAAACGAAACAAAATAAACACATACTAATGATTATGTAACGGGTCTGAATCGTGTTAACTAAACGAAAATAAAGATGAAATACATTATAGAGAACACAGACCGTCTCTCCACAGACCGTCACTATTTTTCAAGAATAGCACGGCAAGCGGTTGAAATCAAAAAGCACGCAAATTTCAACCGGGAGGATCGTTACCGTTTATCTACATCTTGGAATCCTGTCATCAGCAAATGTAGACACCGACAAGGTGATATTACGCGCCAGTGTGAAGATACCATTAGTGTTGTGTGTCGAAGTACCGACAGTTCCGAACTTATAAATGTTAATAATTGTGAAGACCAAGTGAGGGTAGGTTCTGAAACCCGCACTTCTCGGAGGCAGTGCTGACGGACATCAGTCATCCCGTGACCACGGCTGGTGTAACCCATGCCGAAACGTCAGGGCAAATAGAAAGGAATTTCATCTTTCTTTTCGTTTAGTTGACACGATTCAGACCCGTTACATAATCATTAGTATGTGTACAAATTGTGGTAGTTTAAAAGTAGTTTAAAATAAACACAACAAAATTTCTGAGAGGATCGAAGCGATTACGCGTGAATCCGCGCGTCTCCAACTCTCCACTCGCATGGTCTGCGCTGCGCTTCTCTATATTATGAGCGCCGGGCTTGAGGCTGACGTTTCAATTTAAAAATGTTTCCTTTTTATGTAAATCTAATTAGCTTAGAAATGCTAATTTAATTTATAGTATTTTGTTTATAATTAAAACAATCAATTTCTTTTCAGTTGCGACTTCAACAAATACACGATCCGGTGCATCAAGAGTGTGGGTGAGATGGCTCCGAAGATGGAAGTAGACGAACAAGCGGATAGTGACAACGACTCCAGTGGTAGAGGCACTTTCTCTGATACTGATTAGATGAATAAAGTTGTTGTTTTGTATGATTTGTGTTTTATTGAGCGGTTATATTTCCCACTGAGTTGTGATGATAAATTGATGGATAGACGATTGTCACCTCCAGCTGTATTTGTAGTGTCCTGTCATGACGTCCTTTATGTACCTCCAATAAAATACGTATTCCATGAGACAACACGACAATCTTTCGTTACGATAAAGGGGGAAAGCGGTATTATCCTTTTCTAAAAAAAATACCTTTATTAAAATACCTTTACTAATTAAGGGGACTACAAGAGCTATTTCGCTGTCCCTGTCGGATTGTATAAATAAGAAAGAGAAGCGCGACGACGACGGGACGTTCAGAACTTTTTACAAACTATAAAATAATTACAGAAAATGTATTGATTGAATTAAAAGAATAAAACACTATTTCGTTAGTATGTTGCTTAATGAATGCTGTTGAATAATTTTTCAATAAATCAGAATGATTGTATGTATTTTAATATGGTTTTTATTCGTTAAAATATTTTTTTAGAGGTACCTTTGTGATTTTTTTTTCTATCGATAAAAGTTAGTTGTATTATGTTTTCAACACACTACTTAACTAGATTATATCCTAAAGAATATCATATATTTTTCTGATTGTGTTAACTGCATTGAATCATATACTTCAAAGCTTTATAAAACTTGCGTTTAGCTCTTGTAGTCGCCTTAAATTCAAATGAAATTACGAGGTCCACGTCAGCCGCAGGCACGAAGGTCCTTGGGCATGAATCTCAACACTGTTGGTGCCAGAAGATGGATGACGTCGCCGAGGCCGGCTTCGAAAGAGGTGGCGAGATAACCTAGACGCCTACCACAAGAGCTGGCTTGAGATTGTGTGCAACAAGCAAGAATGGAATGATTTGGGTGAGGCCTTTGCCCAACTGGCAGTGGGTTTAGGCTAGTAAAAAGAAAGCGACGCAAAGGTAATGGTAGAATAGCTGTAGCAAAAACTTTAACTTGCGCCTTAAGCATCAATCTATGTTTATGTAAGTCTTGAAGGCTATTTTAACACAGCTCATAGAAACTTGTAAATAAACCACACTACTCCCGGATGTTGACCTGTGAAATTTCACATTGCAACAAATTTCAAGGTAGTAGAGCCTTGCTGATTTCAGCATGTATGGGCCGGCTCGACCGGGGAAGTACTACCCTCTCACAGAAAATCGACGTAAAGTAACAGTACCTAAACTGTTGCGTTTCGTTCGGTGAGTGAGAGTGCCGGAGGCCCTATGCCCTATCCCTTCTCCCTGATTCCACTCCTCATCCTATCCCTTTTTCCAACCCCAAGGGGCGGCAACGCACTTGTAACTCCTGTGGTGTTGCTTGTGTCCATGGGCGGCGGTAATTGCTTACCATCAGACAATCCGTCTGCTCGTTTGCCGCCTATTACCATAAAAAAAACATAAATATCTGCTTACACAACCAATATTGACAGGCCATAGATAGAAGAAATATTAGGTATGACCAAGATGTCACTGTGTCACGGGGGAGTTCACAAACATTAAACTAACTAAGAAAACAATCGTTTTCTTAAACAATTATTAATAGTTTGAGTTAAATCATTATTGAGAATTCGTTGATGAATTGATTGAATGATGAATATTGTTGCGGGTTCGATACCCTCAAGAGACAAAAACTTTTGTGATAAAAAAATGTTGTTTCGATTCTGGGTGTTTGTATCCCTTGATCGAATGTTTGTAAAGTCCTCTGAGATGCAGGAATTATTTAAAAACTATGTGGATTATAAAATATTGTCTTGTGTGGGGCCTAAATCCACAACACTTGTTGTATGACTGAGGGTGCAAGTCCGAGATGGGCTGCAGACCGCAAACTGCAACCGCAGACTGCAAGCGACACCACTAGTTCCTATGAATCTCTATGAAATTGATTCCGAGCGCGGCAACACTGCGGCACGGTAATAATATCTAACAGTATTGTAACTCCATACAAACGCACGAAACTCGAGTTATACCTACGCGCCGCGAGCAGAGTACCCATTAGACTGGGCGGACTGTACCTACAGTACCCGCAGCCGCTATCGTGCCGCAGCTCGCATGCGGCGCGTCTGGTAGGTATATAACTCACGAAGACGGCCGAGTTACAATACTGTTAGATTATATTACCGTGACTGCGGCCTGCAGTGCGGTCGCGGCACGCAGCGACCGCACGCTACAGGTCCAGTGATGTCGCGGACTGCAGAAGTGCAGACAGTTCACACGTAGGTACTAAAAATGTCCACATTTTCAGAGGATGATGAAGAAAATTAATTAACTTTGTTGCTGGTCATCCAGTCATTTATGACACATCGAATCCAAAATATCGGAATAATTTGGTGAAAAGAAATGGTTCTATAACTCGTGCAGTCGCGGCATACCGCCGCGCTTGGAATAGAAGCAACTGCGACCGCAGGCAGCACTGCGGTCGACCGCATCCACTAGCCGCAGTGTCGCCTGCGGTTGCAGTCTGCAGCCCAACTCGGAATTGTACCTTTATGGTGTCTAAATAGCGAGACGCCCGCTTAAGCCACCTCCAACATCCATGCAGATGATACTTGAAAAGTTTTGCGTTAAAAGGCGAACAGCGAGAAACACAAATTCTTATATGTAGGTACCTACCTCCTTCAGGAGTAAAATAGAATAACACTTGAATGGGGAATCTACAGTGGAGAAATAATACAAAAAACAACTATCAATGTACTTTATTATCATTCACGCTAGGTCCTAGTATAAAGCTAACAGAGTTGCTATTCCGAGGCCACGACAGCAGCGCCGTGGCGCGCGCAGCGGCGATTGCCGACACTGCCGCTAGTACTATAGCTATGGTTAGCAGTAGCCACTTCGCTATTTCCACGTAGCTCAGTAGTTTGTGAGACGCGTGGAGCTCGTCTTGGATTGAAGCTGGGATTTCTGCACCCTGAAAATATAATAATATGTTTGTAAATAACACAAAGTAAAACTGACTCCGTGGTCCAGTGGATAGCGTATGCGACTGCTGGTCGGAGGTCCCGGGTTCGATTACCAGGTCGGACAAAAGTGTTACTGGGTTTTTCCGAATTCTTAGTAACAGCACGGAGTCTGGTGATGCGTTACCGGAACGGCAATATTCTTGCCTCCTATTACGTGGGACCTAAAAATTCTTGACGAATTAGGCATTTAGTCAGGATGCAGATTACCTACACCTTTGTCTACCCATTCGGAGATACAGGCGTGAGACCATAAAAAAAGAAAATAAATTAAAAATAAATGTTTTGTGAATCACACAAAGTGTTGCCTCTTGTGAGGATCGAAACCACGTCGTTTGGCGCAGTTGTAAACGGCGCCGGCGAGGCAACCGATGAAACTACTATGCCATACGAGCAGATAAAGTTAAATGATGAGTTTTCATCATCATCCTAGCAGTAGTCATCATCGTCCTAGCGTTATCTCGGTTGCATCCAAGACTTACGCGCCTTGGAGCTCGGGGTCCGCTTAGGTAGGTACTAGTCTAACCAGATATGATAGAGTATCAGCTTTTCCACAGATCGACTGCCGTCTGATCTCCCCAACCTAAAGGGATAGCAATAGTCCATGGCTTAGACTAGTATCAATTTATTTGATGGTACTGACTCCCCGTACCGACTTTCAAAGCTTTTCATGACGGTCAGGACCGACGGTTTAACGTGCTCTTCGAGGCATGGGGCAAGGGGTAATTAACAAATGAATACGCACATAACATCCAACCTATCAAATAATTTATTTTAAACGCTATTCTGAATTAGAATATTAGAATTTTGATTTGCTTCAGAATCTATTATGTTTCAATTTAGCATAATATTTTTGAGACACATAAAATAGAGTTTATCTTTCATTATCGTCTCTAATATGTCTGAACTATACCTATTCACTATCAAATATCTTCGGCAATCCTATAAAATTTTGTGTGAAAATATAACTATTTATGTCCAAACTTATGACGTTAATTTTCTTCTAAGGCCTGGTTATTAGAACTAAAAGTAGTTCTAATAAACTTTGAGTTCATAAAATAAATTGATGAGTTGAAATTAGGGCTGCTAGAAATGTTCTGATTTTTCTGGGAATTCCATTGAATATATGAATGAGTGCTGAGAATATTATTGGATAAGCATGATGAAGCCTCGAATTCGGTCCTACTGCATGCCAAAACAACTAACAAATAACAAGTATTTGAAAATTTTCAATTAATCATTTGCAATTAATTTATTTTGGTGACGCGGGATTTCTTTCGAAACAGAGTTTTGAGTTTTGGGTGCCTGGAACCAAACCATTTTAATTTCGAAGAAGAGGGCTTAAGTTCTCCAAAACTGACAAGATGGTGAGTTCACAATACTTCTAGTTTTCACATAGGTAGGTACGCGCCGTAGCCAACATCGCTTTTAATTACCTAACCATTTCCGCGAGATGATGGTATGGGATATGCTAAGCGGTGGGCAGCTTTGACGTTATAAATATTATATATTTCTTCTGTTCTTTTAATTTCTTTTGAAAATGCCATTTATAGCTGTTATTCTTCCTAACTATTTACTTTTACCTTTGAAAATGCTATCACATATTACACTTTATGTCTCGATAACTAGTATCTAGAGTCTGGAATGGCAGTTAGATATCAATATTGTTATTATTTGGTCCCTAAATGTATGGATAATACGAAAGCAGGGAAACAAAAGAATACAATTTTTTTTTGCCGTGTGGTTGACGGCATAGAATACAAGTGTCACCACCCTCTATCTTCCCGTGGATGTCGTAAGAGGCGACTAAGGGATAACACGATGCAAATACCATCTTTGCGTAGAGACGGAAAACTCGACATCAAACCCTATACGACTGCCTCGTTGGTTTCGCGGCATAAATGTGAGCGTGGGATCGGGTTCGATTCCTGGGTCGGGCAGTGTTATTGGGTTTTTCTGTCACGAAATTCTCAGTAGCAGCACGGAGTCTGGAAATGTGCCCGGTACGGCAATAGGCTCGCCCCTTATTGCGTGGGACTAAAGTATATCTGGCGAAAAGTGGGTGTAGAAATACACCTCTGCCTACCCCTTCGGGGATAAAAGGCGTGACGTTATGTATGTCTGTATGTGTACAATTTTTTTATTAAATCCACCTCTGAAGAGAACTAAACCGTATTTCAGACAGAAAGAGCCGCGGACTCAGTCAGTAATAAAAATAAAATAATAGAAAACTCTTAGAGCCTACCCTAGCTAAAATCTAATAGACATTATCTAATTCATACGTGCGAGTTATCTGCTATAAGTACCTACACGCGTCGTTATTCACAGAAGTAAGAGCCCAATTTCGCAAGAACCCTTATCTTGCACGTCGTGTATAAGAGATATGATAGTCCGCGACAAAAATATGCTTTACATAAGCAATTATGCAACTATTTAGCACTGGAAGTGGTTCATGGTCGAATTATTGTTGCCTTCTTCAGATGATATGGTAGACTGTAAAATTTTCCGTTGTCTGTATACGTAGGAATATGGCACTACCATTTTGGCCATTGGCTTGAAAGTTGTCTCATCCTTTCAGCGTGAGAAGAATGAGGCCTTAGTCCGCCTTTCGGATATCGGCAATGGGTCCGATATTTGGGTGATCGACCACATCTTAATTGTTTTTGCCTCCAGTTACCTCCAGATACTGCTGCCTAAGGCAGCGATAGCCTAGTGGAGATACCAACGGACTACCATGTAGAGGTCATCAGATTCGAATCGACGGTGCGCACAGCTAATATTTCGAAGTGCGTATTAAATTGTTAATATTCGCTTGCCCTGTGCATCGTCGAGAACCGTTAAACCCAACCGTCGGTCCCGGCTGTCATGAAGACCTTTGGTAGTCGTTACGAGGAGTCAGTATCGTCAAATAAACTGATACTGGTCTAAACCATGGGTTGCGGAGGTCAGACGGCAGTCGCTCTGTGGAAAAGTTGATATTTTGTCATATCTGGTTAGACCATTAAGCGGACCTCGGGCTCCAAGGCGTGTATGTCTTGAATTCAACCGGGATGACGCTAGGACGATGATGACTGCTGTCTCTGGCCACAAAGTTAAACAATCACAAAACAAGTGCTTACCTCTTCGATCCACAGCATAGGGAACAATCCGGTGGGCACGCTCCTTAACTGTGGAATGTTCTCTATTCGACGCATCTCGATGTTGAACTGAAGTCGCTTCAGGCCTTTTAGTACTACACCGGTTACCTGTAAGAATATAGGTATTGAGTTATGAGGTAAGCAGATGGGCATTACATAGGTAGGAACTTCCTTCGCAAGATATTTTCTAATTTATTGGTGTTGCAAGCAGTTGGGTCGGCAGCCTTCTCTGATTTTTCAGAGTGGGAATTCTCACCATCTTTTGCATACTGGAGATGAGGTTCGTAAATTACTATGGCCAATACCTACTACAACTACTTATATTACGTTGAATTCTTATACTCATCGAAGCATATGGACACGGTAATGTTATCTATAAAATCATTACTTCGATGGGGACTTAGTATGCTTTTTATTTCATAACAGATTTATACTCACAGGGTCAAGATATACGAAAGTTTTGTGTTTCTCCTGGTCAGGCTTGATGCCTTCCTTAAAGTACTCCAGCAGTTCCTCAGAGGCGAGGTAGAAGTGTGGCAGAGAGGCGATGGCGGGCGCGCCCTGACAAGGCATCAGGTTCAGCAGACCCATGAGAAGACAGCCGTCGTGGTTTGCACTCCAGTTCCTACGAAGAAAGAAAGGTATTTTTTGGTTGAGTCTGCAGTTATGCCTCTTTCTTCAAAATCTAGCAGTGTTTCGCCGTCGAATGATTGTATGTTTGTAAAGTCCCCCGTGATAAGCGATTAATTCCTAGTGCTTTAAGAAGAGAAAGGAACCAATTATGTTATTGGAAAGTGGAGCAGTAGGGTATTTTCAGAGCTTCATAGAGTCGTATGAAGTTTCAGTTCAATTAATGGCTTTTTTTATAAAGTAGTTATTCACATGACTCCACCCACCATACCATTCCTCTCAACTCACTAACATTAGGTGCCCAATTTTAAAATGCAATGGAGTCCCTTCGCCCTTCCCCTAGGACGGAGGGACTCCATGAGGATTTTACAACCCGATACAAAAAAGAAAGTTTCACATGCTTTGGTTTTTGTCATGAATAATATTGACTACATTGATTAGAAGCTGTGTGTTTTAGCTGGTGTTATGAATAATATAAATTTAATGGTCGGTAATGAAAATTGGATAGGACTAATAGGGAAAATCTTCCTGTTTGGCATTGCTGTTTGGTAGGTTGATTAAAAATTTTATATTTTACGGTAGAGGGCGGCATTCTGAGGTAACAAACATAAAAAATAACCGAATTGAGGACCACGACACCTCCTTCTTTCTTGAAGTTCGTTAAAATGCAATAGCAGCACTTTAAGAACTTTGCTGAATATTTACCTTCAGATATTCTATTGTTAAAACATACCAGCTTTACAAGAAATTCTGCTAAAAATCCGTCATCCTAAATGAACCCGGATGACACCACCATTTATTTTTCCATAACAAACGACTCCTAAACTTAAGTAACCGAGATAATGAAAAATATATCATTGGGGTCGCTCGTTTTTTCTTTTATAGACTCACGCCTTTATCCCTGAAGGGATAGCCAGAGGTGTAATATTACACCCACATTTCTATTAATAAATTTTTAGGTCCCACGTAATAGGGGGCGAGCCTATTGCCGTTACGGGGCACATCTCCAGACGCCGTGCAGCTACAGAGAATTCGGAAAAACCTAGTAACACTTTTGCCCGACCCGGGAATTGAACACGGGACCTCCGATCAGCAGTGGCATACGCTATCCACTGGACCACAGAGGCAGTCTGTGTGTTCGTTTTTTCTGTAGATTTATAGCCGTGTATATTTAGAGTTGATAGTTAGAGTAAGAGCTAGGAGTCTGTACGTTTGCTACATTATGCGACATGGTGCCGCCATCGGTACGATATGTCAGCGACGATAATTTTGTATGTACCTAAACTCATGAGTGTTCTCTGTTAATGTATACATTTCACTAGATTAATGTTTAAATTAAAATAAGGATAATGAGTGTTCTCTTGAGTTTGGAAATTTAACAGTCATGCCGTTTTTAGTTCCAATGGACCTCCCTTGGACCAAAAAATATAGAATTATAGTATAGTTTGATAATTCAGTTACTCGAAAGTCAAAACTACATTATCTAAAACAGGACCTACTTCTGATGCGGTAGCTTCACAACAAACATTCTGGCGTTTCAACCATACCAATACTTACTTTCTACAGAAGCATTTATTATCCTTGTTGGCGCTCTTTGCAGCGAAGGTGGACTCTGACAACTCGTAGTAGTACGCGCTGATGTTGAAGATCTCCCGTGGGCCTACCAAGTCGGCGTACACTGATCTGGACAGATAAAAGGATAATGGTCAGCTAGGAGGGTATAAGTAGGTTTAGAGTATTGGGTTTTAGAAGTTTTGGTGTTAGGAGTGTAGAGTTAACTGAAGATTTTAGGGTTTCAATTCAAACTTAGCAGTTGTCCCGGTGGTGTGCTCTTCGAAGAAAGCCTGCAGATTCTTTATGTTGCCCACCGCTTACTCTAAGGTTGCTGTTTTTGGTCAGGTGCTTCTGCCTATACTAATCCCACCCTCATTCCCACTACTGTGTCACCTGTGTAGCCAGGTTCAGCAGCAGTGACCATTGATGACAACGAGTTTTGACACTCATGAAGTCCCCGGAAAAGTTAAACTGTCTTGGAATCCGCAACGAAATTAATCAGAAATATATTGGAGGAGTTGGAAAATAAACAATCCACTTCCCTCCTTAACAAAGCGGGAGACAAGCAACGAAGATATAATGATGAGAAAAGATAAGCACCACGGACATGAGCATTAAGGGGGAAGGTCTAAATTGTGAACTATACCTGTTTCCAGTAATATGTACGGCAGAAACGCCTAAACGCACGGAAATTCGTCCTACTTGCCACAAGATCCGTAAAGTACACTACTTCAGAAGTTACCTCTAATTCGTTAAGCATAATAACGTTCGGTTTGCCAAAGACTGCACTCCCATAGAATGTGATGAGCAGATTGTTCATATTTGTTGCCAGATGTTGAACATTGGCATAACTGTGAATCAACTAGCTTAAATGAATACAACTTGCTCTTTAAATTACCATGACCTGTAAGAAATTGGGCTACACAGTGATCCACCTCCAACCAGTTCCTCGCCAGTCGCTCTCGGACGCATGGAAAAAACTGGTAGAGGTGACGGCCCTCAGTTGATGTGTTCCAGCGACATTGCCATTCATCAAGAAGATCGTCATAGAATGTGGATTGATGGTTCAACAATCTAGCGATCTTATGTCTGTCGCGCGGAGCTAGAAAATTTTGATCCATGTTATCTCGTGTCACATAATACATTGCTGCTCGTCTTTGTGCCTCAAGATCGACTGAAAATACACCTGCACGTACTGGCAAAGCTTCAGTACTAACTGTCCTATAAGCCTTGCACAAAAATATCAACGCGAGACGTTGACTTTGTAGCATTTTACGACGTACAGCACCGATAGTAGCTCTATCAGCCCATGCAGGCGCACCATAACACATACAACCCAGATATGTTGCACCATAAATTACTTTTAAAGTTTTGAACGAAAGCCCCCATGTCGCAGTTGATATCTTTGACAAGGCGTAAAAACTTATTTTAGATTTTTCACCTACTGTTTTAATGTGCTCGACAAATGAAAAGTTTCTCTCTAAAACTAATCCTAAATAACAAACTGATTCTTTGTTTTTAATGGTGATGTTATTGAATTTGATTCGAGGCGGTGTTTTTAAGTTCTGTCTATACTGTGAGATCTCAGGGCATTCGAGGATCAGGTGATCTTCCGTCTCTTCTGCTGCCATACAGGCTCTGCACAGCGGGCTGTCAGTGACACCTATGGTAAATAAATAATAACCAAAATCCTCACCTGCAAATATCAGGTTCGAAGCTATAGATCCTCGGCGGCACATTATTGACATCTATAGGCGGGAATATCGAGGAGTCGGATCCGTTGATCTTGCCGCAGTACTGGTCGCCCCACATCGGCATAATCTCCTTGTCCTGGTAGGTGACGATGCGACCCAAGTCGTACACGTTGTCACGGCCTCTGATCATCTCGAACGGACCTGATTCTGAACGGTTCATCTGGAATAAATGGTGGATGACGTTAAGTTTTAATTCTCAAAGATATCTTCCTGTACTACATCAGCCACTGGGCCGATGTGATATACTTAAAGGTAGTACGTACGGCTATATAGTATTAAACTATCACACTGCTTTGCAAAGTCTTCCCCTCAGTTTGAGAAGGGTAAGGCTATGGTCTTACTGCCAGCGTGGTGGACTATATTCCACCACAATGATTACGTGCAGGTAGGCAGACTTCACATGTCTTTCGAGAATATTATGAAGAATTCTCAAATATGGTTACCTAACAATGTTTTCGTTCACCGTTTAGCGATAGGTAATATATAATATATAATAACTCGTGTGCCGCCAGTTTGAACCTAACACCTTCCTCTAGGTAGCAGCAGGGCCGCGTTGACCCAATCCAGTGCCTGTATGCGAAATCTATGAAGCGCCTGTTTGTCATCCTTTTTCGAAAATAACTGTTATAATTAACGCATATCTCGGCGCGCGGCGCTCCTATCACCCTGGCGCCTGGGTGCGCCGCACACATTGCACATAGGGACGGCTCGGCCCTGGGTAGCAGTTTGTGGGAGACCCATCTGACCACTTGGCAATCGCTTTCTTCATATGAAAGTTTTAATATTCAAGCGTATCCAATTGCTAAAATTGTACTTACGTGTGAAAACATGGAGAAATAAAATCCATTGGTTTCAGCCTTGCGCATTGTCGGTGGCATTTCCGCCTTGATTTTTCCACACACCAATCCTGAAAATATAGATAACGATAAAGTATTTAGTCAACATAAATCAATATAGATATTAGGCGTATTAATGCATTCTTGGCTAAGCCTAAATCGAGATTGCGGTCAGTGTAATCTGGCCGAAACGTAAAGCCCTCCAAGGTATGTATAATATACCAATCTCGATTTGTATTTAACTCTGCATTTTCCAAGAGATATAAGCAGAAAGTGATAGAAAATAATTATGTTTCAGTCTCAATACTTTCCCACAACAAACGTACCGTCATTAGGTAGTACCACAATATTATAAGTTATTCTGTGCTATTCTCCAGGATATTGTTTTGGGGAGAAATCATTTTGACTTGAACCTGGTGAATGAAGATTTTATCTATTTAAACACTAAAGCACGATTTTTACAATAGCGACGTCCGTTTCAAGACGTTTGTAGCTTTCAAATATGTCGACGGCAAATTAGCATCTCGTTCAACTGTTATAATTTCGTTAGATTAATTTATCAACGTGAATAGGCTTGTGTCCACTAAGGATAAATCAATCGGTTTGATTGTAGTATCTATAGAATAATTATTATTTATAGATGTTAATAAAGTTTGTTATTTATTATAAAAGGGTAATATTAATGTTATTTTTAGGATTCTAAAACTGAAAATAATATATTTATTCTTAGAATAGTGAACATCAATCAGAGAGCATCACGTCAAACAGTGCGTCCGCCATTGATGTTGTTGACGTGTTGGTAGTAAATACAACTAAAACGTACCTGTCAAATCGAATATAACAAAATAAAAGTAGGTTACACCAGACCAGACTTCATTCACGGTTTGTTTTGTTTTGCACTTTGTGACATCACTCAACCGCCATGATGGTTTACTTACAGCGTTTTCGTGTCAAATTCAAAAAGGTTTTTAAAAAGCCGTAATTAGCAGGTAATGTTACTGATCGATTTTTGAAGAAAATTTCAGTTATTTCGGTTTAAAATCTAATAAATGAACGAATCAATCACTAATTACATTTTAGGACACAAGCCTGATGCATAGCATATAATAAAGCTATACTTTACAATAAAATGCAACACATACCTGATTGGTATAAGCCTATAAGGTATTTGCAATATCAAATTCACTGTACCCTTCCTCTTAGCTACAATGTAACTCTAAACTTCAATTACGACGTAATTTATCTATTCAGTTATCCTTCACGGGGCAAGAGAGCACCTCTTGCCCCGTGAAGGATTTCTTGGAAAAACGATCTACTCTCATGTCGAACACCTAAATTACTTTACCTTATCGACACAGTTCGTAGAAATACTGCCAACACGAACATACTATAGTTGTTCGATTTAGTGTCTAGTTTCCTTACTACGTCGCAAGGCTTATAAGCTAATATAAGAGCTTTGTAAATGGTGTTCTTTGATTTAGTGACGTAGGTAGGCATATAGATAAAAAGCTCTTTATTTTACGACAGATTCAAGCTTACGATACAAAGGCGTTATCAATTTTCTTCCAAGCGACTTTTTGTGCACACGGCTACGTTAGTACTATCTATTCTGTGACACGGCTACGCGCCAAGCCAGATATTTTAACTTTTGTAACTCTAACCTTTGTACTTTTTTAATCTTTATAACATTCTTATGGTGTAGGAAAAACTGCAACTGTAGAGCTTGACTTGGCGCTGTGTGTACCATTGTGTTAAAATTAATTTTTATTTCGCGGTTTTACCAAGGTCCTTTATTTTGAGTAGTCGATATTTCGGCATTATTGTAGGCGTCATAATCACAGATGTGCTGAAGTATAGCGGAAAGTTGTTAGATAGTCGTAGTGGGTTTGCAGTGCTCTTGACACTGACACTGGTCTAAGCTATGGAATATTGTTATTCCTTTGGGTTGCAGAGGTTAGTCAGCAGTCGCTCTGTGAAAAGATAATATTCTGGCAAATCTGGTTGGACTTGAAAGCGGGCTCGAGGCTCGAAGACGAAAATCTTGGGTCCTAGGACGATGATGATGTATAGCGGGTGGGTGAATGTATATGTAGTTTAATTTAATAGTAAACGTAACGTTAATGACCGCGAAAGAAAATCTGATATTACATTTATTAAAACTAACAGCATTGTGGCCTACATAACACACTATTACACTCAAGTAATAGCTTACCTCTAGACATTGTAGGTAAGTACCTATATAATTTGACACGCAGAAACACAAAGAAATAAAAATTCAATTTATAATGAATTTGCTTTTACTGTTCGATATAAAACAATGGAAATCCGCTTCGTTTTTCGGCAGTCGAAATATTACCTACTTACCCCCGCATTAGTGAAAGTGATAGATCGTAAATTAGCAGAGGACTTTTCAAACTGTCAACCAATACCTACATTCACAATTCGTGGATCACACAGTGTGTTCTCGGATAGGAATCAAAGCCAAAACATTCAGCGCTGTGTGGGCAGTGAGGCAGCCTCTGCTAATTTTATCCAAATTATACTGTCTGCTCTAAAGTAATGAAACTAAACGTAATAGAAGGTTAACGGTATATATACAGGGTGTCACAAGACCCATCACCAAGCCGAAGTCTACTCGTTTTGGACATCATGCCAAGTCATGCTAAGCAAAAATAAAACCTGGGAAACGACATTTTTTTAAGTACCTATTCACTTTTTTCAAGCCGCTATAAAAAATGCGCGCGTGCAATTTTCGAAATACCTACTAATCCATGGGTGCATAGGACATCTATAGAACAGGTTGGCGGGGTAAATGCATCGATTTTGTATCTAATTACAAAAATTTCATAGTAACTTTGAGCCTCAATATCTCCTGATCCAGTAATTGCCCAGATATGATGCTGAAGCAAAAAATGTTCGTAATGATTGGTACAATATGGGGTTTTAGATTTCGTTAAGGGTCTTTTTACATTCTGTATATAAGTAATCGTTTTTGATTTAATACAACGCAGAATTGAATGTCAATCCATATGAAAAAGCTTACTATTTCGAATTTTGGCCGAGGTGCTACTATGCTTGGACGAAAATACCAAATTGAATAAAGTTAATTTGATTGAGTATAGATCACTACAATAATTATTGAGTGATTGCTGAATTCGGAATACGATTTACATTCCAAATTCATAGGCAAGTATTCTTTAGGTCAGTGGATCTCATTTTTTTTTCGAAATGGAACCCTTTCGGATAACCAAGTATCTGACGGAGCCCCAAAATGAAACAAAGTCTGCTATCCAGTGATTTAGTTCTAATTTACTCATTTTATTCGAATTTCAGCAACACTGTTGTGGAGCCCTTAGAAATGCTTCATGGAGCCCTGGGGCTCCGCAGAGCACACTTTGAGTATGGCTGCTTTAGTTATTTAAAATCTTAAGCACAGCTTGATTTGTTTCTTAACTAATAAGATTTTCTTTTGGGAAGCATCCGACACCGGCGAGCTTGTAAGAAAAGAGTAATGCATGTAGAAAAAGCACGTGAAGTTTGTATAAAGAATTGAAGCTAGTGGCGTTCTGTCGTCTCTACCTACCCCTGCTGGCAAGATGCGTTAGTGTATCGCTCCGGTAGCAAATACTAGAGTTTTCTTTTATTTTTCTTCGCACGTGTGAAAGAATCGGTATATTTTGAGTCCTTTATCGGAATTATCTACGAGTTCTCGTTTTATATTAGGAGTCCGTTCCCAGTTAGACGGACCGGCTATTTCCCACTTAGACCGGGCTGTAAGTCAATTAATCTTAACACCACTTAAGTAAATACTTATTATGAATCTGTTAGCCTATGGGTATGCGAAAATATGGCACGACTTCCGATGTATAATACTTATACCTTTTTATACCGGAACAAAAACATAGCTAACACGAAAAAAGGCGGATTCACTATTTACCTAACAATTCACAAGATGGACTCACTGATCAAAAATTTGTTTCTTACGAATTAACACTGCAAGAAAAGGCAAGGTAATGTTTAAGTTGTTAAGAGACGTCAAACACTAAATTGAAACGTCACGTCAAAAATTTACCACTTTTACTTATATCCAATTATCCATCCCCTTCTATTTCTTCTAAACAGAACATGAGAAAAACATACTAAAGGATCGGTTTAGACATGCACAATAGAACTAACAGTCTATACTCTATAGTGTAAGTGGCTTTTCCGCTCTAATACAGTCCAAAGAATCATTTAATCGACAACTGCTTTATAGGTAGTTTAATAAACTACAAGCTTCAAACGAAGGCAGTCAGAAGTTTACAATTGCGATCCTTTGTCGTAACTAAATGGAAGTACGATTCAATACAAACTTGAACTCCTAGACCTAAAGTCAGTTTAATTTATTTTGTACAACTCATCGGATTGCTTTAAATGTTTTGGGAGGCGATTGAAAGCGTAAGACTTAGTTGTTTGCATGTTTGACATATTCATCATCTTGTTTATATAATCTGTCCCACTGTTGGGTGCAGGGATCTTCTCATCATGAGAAGAGCTAGGCCATAGTGTACCACGCTGGCCAAGTGCACATTGGCAGACTTCTCATCATCATCTTTCCAGCGTTTTCCCGGTTGCGCCCTCAACTTACGCCCTGGAGCCCAGGGTCCGTTTAGTACTTGGGTAGTCTAATCAGGCAGAATATCAGCTTTTCCACAGAGCGACTGCTGTCTGACCGCCAAAACCCACAGGGATAGCGAGTTTCCATAGTTTAGACTAGTCACTAGTCTCATTTTCTTCGAGAGTACCTACTGATTCCCCATAACGACTGTAAAAGATCTTCATGACAGCCGTGATGAGGTGTTATCCAAGGCACGGAGCAACGGATAATTAACATCTAATATATAAAATCTAATATATAAAATCCTTGCGTTACTGACTGACTGACAGACACGCTACAGCCCAAACTATTGGGCGCAGAAAGCTGAAATTTGGCATGTATGTTCCTTGGGGACCGTAGGGGTGCACTAAGAAGGGATTTTCCGAAATTCCCACGGGATCGGCCAAAACGGGTAAATTAAAAAAAAATGCAGGTGTAGCTGCTGGCGTCCTCTAGTAAATTATAAAATAAAGAATTGCTAAAGTAAACCATCTTACCTAAAGCAGCATTATCGCCATCGCAGTTGAGATACAGTCCATCGAAGAACAGGTCCCTCACTTTGGTCCTCAGGAACCCGTCTTCGAGGTTCGGAAAGAACTGCTCCAGAGCTTTGTTCACCACTCCCACTAAGCTGGGCATCATGTCGTGGACTGTTAGAAGCGCAGCCTGGGAAAGAACAACGGACAACATTAATGGCCATAACTTGGAACAGAGTTAAAAATTCGACTACCGTCATAAACGTGTAAGTAGATGAACACCAGATACGGATTTCAAAGAACCTTTTCAAAACTATAGCTTATAAATCAGAATTACATAAGCATTATAGTGATACCCACATAGGGGAGCTGCGGACAAAAACTAGTTATACATACATACATACATATCGTCACGCCTTTTATCCCCGAAGGGGTAGGCAGAGGTGTATTTCTACACCCACTTTTCGTCAGATATACTTTAGTCCCACGTAATAAGGGGCGAGCCTATTGCCGTACCGGGCACATTTCCAGACTCCGTGCTGCTACTGAGAATTTCGTGACAGAAAAACCCAATAACACTGCCCGACCCAGGAATCGAACCCGGGACCTCCCGATCCCACGCGCACATTTATGCCGCGAGACCAACAAGGCAGTTATACATATATGCATTTAAAAGACAATTCCCGTAAACTGTGACTGTCTCGCTGATCTCGCGACTTAAATGTGCGTGTGGGATTGGGTTCGATTCCCGGGTCGGGCAAAGTGTTAATGGGGTTTTTCCGTTAGGAAATTCTCAGTAGCAGCACGGAGTCTGGTAATGTGCCTGGTACGGCAATAGGCTCGCCCCCTATTACGTGGGACCAAAAATGCATGGTGAAATGTTGGTGTAATATTGCACCTCTGCCTACCCCTCCGGGGATACAGGCGTGACTCTATAAAAAATAAAAAAAAATCCCGTAAACTAAAAATATCAAATCTTGTATCACGGAGAACTTTACAAACAATCAAACATCGGATAAAAGACAAATCAGAGGCCCAATTCTACTAAATAAATATATGTAGTTTCGATATCATGTCAGTGTCATACATACGTCACAAAAAAGCGTATTCTGTTGGTGCCACGAGAAGATAGACTTTTTGTAAACAAACATTCAGGGCTTCACAACCTTTTTTCAAACAGTTGTGTTTTAGACTTTATACTTTTTGAACAGTCTTTTTTTTTTCAATGCCTAATTATGCCACTATATTGTTTTAATTTATATTGTTTAATTTTACTGAAATAAAAATATTTGATTTTGTGTTTGAATGGTCGAATGTTCATAAATTTACCGATTTTTTGGTCGTTTTACACATAATTTATTCTGTAAATTAAGGAACAATAAAATACCATGTATGTTAATGATAGAGTACATACATGTTACTCTATTGTTGACATTATTTTTTTTAAATCATAGTCAATAATCATTTGCTCAATATACCTATCCTAAAATATCTAATTATTGAGCGGGAAGAGCGTTGCGATGCCATAAACTTGTATTTAACTTTACATTTACTCTTTCTAGACCACTAAAAATTTAATTTTGTCCTCTGATAAATTTATGCATGTTAAGTTCAAAAATGTAACATTTCAATGAACTAACTCCAAATAACTACTTTTAAACTACCACGATTTGCACACATACTAAAGATTATGTAACGGGTCTGAATCGTGTTAATGAACGAAAAAAAAGATGAAATACCTTTCTATTTTTCCCGACGTTTCGGCATGGGTTACACCAGCCGTGGTCACGGGATGACTGATGTTCGTCAGCGCTGCCTCCGAGAAGTGCGGGTTTTGGAAACTACCCTCACTTGGTCTTCACAATTATTAACATTTTTATGTTCGGAACTGTCGGTTCTTCGACACACAACACTAATGGTATCTACACACTGGCGCGTAATGTCACCTTGTCGGTGTCTACATTTGCTGATGACAGGATTAACTCCAAATGTTGACATTCTAGGCGTCAGTACCTCAAAACATTAAAAGATCCTGTTGACAGCGCATAACATCGATAAAAACCCGATCCATTGACATAGTAGTTTCCAATGACAGGTATCCAGGTATCTATGTACCGTTGCGCTCATTGGATTTGACATTATTTGTTTTTGTCAGAACTATCGCTAAGCCACTTAGTAGAAATTCTTTGTTTACAAAAAGTCTATATTCTCGTGGCACGGGCTATAAATCTTAATATATAAAATCCTTGCGTTACTGACTGACTGACAGACACGCTACAGCCGAAACTATTGGGCGCAGGAAGCTGAAATTTGGCATGTATGTTCCTTGGGGACCGTAGGGGTGCACTAAGAAGGGATTTCCCGAAATTCTCACGGGATCGGCCAAAACGGGTAAATTTATAAAAAATGCAGGCATAGCTGCTGGCGTCCTCTAGTTATCTGATAATTGAACGAAGTTGTAACGAGATCGTAAATTGAAACAAGTGTCAAAATATGTGTCAACGACGAACTGATTATTTCAAATTATACGATAATGACATTAGGTTATCAAAATACCGCTTCTGAGTCCATTCAAAATATAATATCAATGTCATATAAAAATAGGAGAATTGGCCCCCTGATTGAAATTAATAGTTTGTGGATCACACGACGTATTTAATTGTCTGTGTGGGGATCGAAACCCACAGCATGGCACTCGGAACAATTCTAAACTACACCTAACGTGCAATCAGAAACGTGAACGTGTCAATAATTTATGCCGAAACTCGAACTCAAAGCAATATTGTATTTACATAGTTGCTGTATGTCGGTAGTAGAAGTTAGCTCGGGTACCTAACTTTATTTTCTAAGGTACCAAGTCACTGCTTGCCGGCAAAAATATTTTATGTCACACGGTGAATATGAGAAATGGTATACTGCTACCAAATTTAATAGTTACTAGACTTTGCCTACCTGAATCGTACACATAAAACTTCCTCAGGAATCAGCCTATCTATTTATTGGTGAAACCCGTATCAAAATCAGTTAGGTAGTTTTTGAATTTATCGCGTTCATACAGACAGTCAGGAAGAAAAGGGGACTTCATTTTGTAACATAACATAACTTCACACCTGTATCCCCGAAGGGGTAGGCAGAGGTGTATTACACATCCACACTTCGCAAGTTATGTTTGAGTCCCAATGTAATAGGGGGCGAGCCTATTGCCATCTACCGGGCACATTGTTAAGCGAGCGATAATTAACATTTTTAATACACACATAACTTCGAAAAGTCAGAGGGGTAGCTGGGGATCGAACCCGAGACCGTCGTCTTGGCAGTCCCTTACGTACACCACTGGGCTATCGCCGTAGCTTCAGACTTCATTTTGCAATATATTATATATAGATTCAATTACTGAGCTCGTATTTCATAGACCGATAGAGAAAATAAAAATATAATGGATTTCTACTAAAAGTTAGCAAAAAGATGGTCCTTCAACACGAAGCCCACATATCTATTCCAAAGATAGTACAGCCTTACTGATATCAGCATGATTAGGCCGGCTCGACCGAGGAAATACGGTTAGTATTTCCTCGGTCGAGACGGCCTATAGAAAATCGACGTAAAGTAACAGTACATATACTGTTGCGTTTCATGCGGTGAGTGAGAGTGCCGGAGGCCTCTCTCCTATTCCTTCTCCATCATCCCAAGCCTCCTCCTATTTCTATCCCAACCCAAAGGGCGACAACGTCTTGTGACTCCTCTGGTGTTGCTTGTGTCCATGGGTGGCGGAAATCGCTTACGATTAGGCGATCCGTCGGATCATTCCATAAAAGATCCATCCGACCCATTACATAAAAAAAGAAATGCCAACCAGATAAGAGAAATGTACAACAGTGACTTCATCATCTTCCGTCAGGTCCCCTGAAGCCACCGGGTCAAACTCGAAGTGTTTCTTCAGCATGTACTTCACTGTGTCATTTGGGCCGTACCCTAAGATCCTCCGCTCTCGATACTCTCTGGAAGAAAAGAGAAAATAAAAAATATTACTGACCAAACTAAAATAGATGAAGTTTTTATTATTGATAAACTTTATAGATGAAGTCTATATTACTGGATTTGGAATGCTTCTATGTCTGGTGGTTCCTTATAGTGATGTATCGTGATTTTACTACGTAGTACCTACAGGTCAAATAATCTAGGTACGTAGTAGAGCAACGATAGACTCGAGAGAGACCGACAGACTGCTACGCAGAGGGTTCGAGTTCAGGGCGCGTACCAATGACTTTTCGAAGTTATGTGCGCATTAAATTGTTAATTATCGCGTGCTCAACGATGAAGGAATACATCATGAGGAAACCTGTGTCTGGGAGTTCTACATAATGTTCTCGAAAGACATGTGAAGTCTGCCAACTAGCACTTGGCCAGCGTGGTGGACCTAAGGCTATAGCTTAGGTACCCTTCTCATAGTGAGAAGAGGCCCGTGCCCAGCAGAGGGAAAGACATAATGTATGCTACTAGGTATATACATATGTACTGCAAGATTTCATCAGAGCCTGTTTAGCCGTTTTTGCGTGAAAGGGTCAACATTATTATAACTCAAACAGCCAGCTCTTGATCCCCACAAACTTTCGCGTTTATAATCGTTGTACGATCTAGACAACTACATAGTATCGTAAGGATCTTAGGATTCCTAGCTAGTCGTGTGATTTGCCATCTTGGAAATAAAAGGACAACCGTGTACCAAATATGGTAATTTAAAGCTTAGTACCAGGTCACATGCTCAGTTACAGTGAAAAAGAAAAGAAAAAGAAAGAAAGAAAATAATGTTTATTTCGACAAAACTACAGAGTTATAATAATAAAACAAAAGTGTACATTGTTTTTTTTCACATTATTAGATTTGTATAGCTCTGTCGAAATGGGTCACCATCTCAGCATTTGCTGGGTGCCCTATTTATAGAGTTCCCAGCACTGATTTTCAGTGGCTACCCTGGATAGTGATGCACGGACGGAGGCAGAAAATACGGAGGCAGAAAATACAGATATACAGTGGTAATGGCGACAAGCAGAGCGCTAAGCGACGCGAATGACAACAGATGTAGCTCTTCCCACCGCTCGCCGCTTATGCTGCCGTTACAGCCCCGCTCATCGCTTTTGATTCAAATTCAAATTCAAATTCAAATTCAAATTCAAAATCCTTTATTCATTTGGGTCACAATGTGACGCTTATGAACGTCAAAATAATAAATTTATAAAATAATTACTTATACTCAAATTTAAAACATTATTACTGTATGCTTCTACATTTACATTTACTGCCACGTTCGCAAAGCAATAGGTAGAACCATGAGAAAGAACGGGCAATAAAACTCACGGTCACTCTTTTTCATCGCCAGGTTTTGCATAATACACAATTTACATTTTGTAAGGTGCTGCAACTGTTACACCTTCTATATCACTTGTATATATTTACTGTACATCATAATACTCAAGCATGATGAGACCGCAACCTCAACCAGGCCGAACTATCGGTTGCTACTTTCTTTGCAAAGGCTCTTGCAATTTTGGTAACACTATGTGCTTGTGTTAGATTTGGACGCGTACCCTTAGTATGGTTATAGTATGATATTATCTGTGGTATAGTTACTATCATAGTAAAAAAAGAATAGTAGGATAGCTTCATACACATGGGCCGTCGCCGGTTTGAATGTACGCGTGAGTCGCTGGCGCCGTGCACGCACGCACTTTTCACGCACACAATCTCATAGACGAGCGCGGCAAGCGCGGCGTCAGTACGGGATGCGCCGCGCGTCTGATCGCGCGCATTCATGTAGGTACTACACTGCTCGCCCGCTCGAATTGTTTATATACATTCAGTTTTGTAATAAACGTTATTAATATTAGATATACAATGTGTTAAACGACAGTAAATTAAACTTGTTACTTTTTTCTCGTTATAAAAGGCATTTAGATAGTTATATAACGCTTAGGTAGTCAATAGGTATTTGAAAAAAAAAATATTCAAGCTTAAATTGTGAAGTATTCAGCGCGATCACGTATAAAAGCGGCGAAAAAGCGCGCGCGCCGACAAAGCCGGCGCAGCGGAATAAACAAGTGATAACCCATGCGTCAACGCAAGAGTACCGTCCGTTCACAGTTATTTTACCTCTGACAGATGTCGGTGTTTATTTTCTTTATGTTGGAATTGTACTCTGTGATGACAGGAATGTAAAATAGGGTTACCCGTGCATAACATTTTACCCAATATTAGCGGAAATGCTTCAAAAATTCAAATGCTTGAAGCTCATGGCCGCAAAGTGGTTAGATTACCGCCATACCACTGCGAGCTAAACGCAATTGAACTTATGTGGAATCTCATTAAAAGGCGAGTCACAAGCAAAAATTTAGGACAAGAGGCAACCAACATTGTGAATTTAGCTGAAGAAGCTTTTCAATCTATCACTGCAGAAGACTGACAAAACAATGCAAACATGAGCGCCACATTGAAGACAAGCTTCGATCGTGAAACAGATGGGTCTATGGATGCTGAAATGGACAGGTTCATAATAGAATTAAATTCTGAGTCTGATACAGAATATGACAGCAGTTACGAATCATCATAACATTGGCAGTCCACATGGATCATTCTTATAGACTCACGCCTGTTTCCATGCAGGGGTAGGCAGAGGTGTAATATTACACCCACATCATTCTTATTCAAAATAAATATGAAAATTAAATTTGCAGTTTTTGTATTTGATAATTAGAACCTCACGTTGGCGTAATTATGATGCGTTAACCTTTATATATTAAATAGACAACATTTTTATTATAACTACTTATCTTCATAGGAAATTAGTTATTTCGTAAGAAAATAAATGTACATGCATATAGCCATGCCAATATCAAGAGGTTTTGTTACAAACATTACTTCCGAATATTTAATACGATCGCTTAGGCAATTAAAAAATAAGTACATTTTAGCAATAATGTAAATTTAAAATGGGAGTATTATATACCAAATATAGCAACACAACGCCCAGGTTGGCCAATCTAACAGCTAGTGGTAAAATAACTGTGAACGGACTATAGGCAATTCACTCGCCAAGCGGCCTTAGCTAACCTACTATTCTTTTTTTACTATTTTACTATGGTCACCTATGGTTATGCGGTAGGTGAAATTCGAAAACATAATTTATGTTATCACCAATGTCATAACGATTATGACATAAATGACCTGATTGTAAAATCTATATAACGTGATGGTATGTTATGGAGTTCGTGCTCTACCAATAAACTATGCGGTTTGTAGACCTTGGCTTAGTTATCGCGAATTGTCTCCAATGAATTATAGTTGATGTTGTCTATAGCTTAATTACATGTTTTGTGTTTACTTTTCCTTATCCTATCGCAGAAGTACCCTGTATTTTATAATATCAGCCTTGTTTATAAACTGTCCCATTGGCCCACTGGTGAACAACGGCCTCACTAAACGAAGAATAATCAATTCTTATAAAGTGTTTTTGCCCCTATCGGAAATAGGACCTGCAGATCATATTGAAGCGTGATATTTTCTCACATTTGTTTCTATTTTCTTTAATAATATTTCACTGCATTGAGTATATTTTATTACAGTATGATTATATTTTAAGTATGTTACAATGGTTTGGCAGCAATATTATAGCCTAGTGGATACCAACAGACTGCCATGCCCTCCGCATGGCAGTCTGTTGGTATCGGGCTCGAATCCACGGCGCGCACCACTGACTTGTCGAAGTTATGTGCGTATTAAATTGTTAATTATATTATCTATTGAAATTAAAATACAGTTTACGGATTTTATCGTGTTATATTGGTTTCACTAGTTGTTACATTTAAACCGAATGTTCTAGAAACTACATAATATAAGGCAGCGATAGCCTTTTTTTTTTATCGTGTGGAAAATGAGTTACCTCATGCCCGTCCGACCGGGGAGCGGTCGAAGGGGGTATGTCGGACTCCCACCCCGAGGGCCGTTACCGATTAAAAACCACACGGTGGCTCCGTGGCTCGACGCCTTGCAGGTACAACGGGAACTGTGGTTGTATTGCTCCGCTGTACCTGTCGCGTCCTTCCCCCTGCTTGGGACGCGCGCCCGGGGAAAGGCGGGGTGTGCAATGCCTTTCACAGCAAACTGCGCCACACAGTCCGCTGCTTTCTCGGATCCGCTTGTGGTGGGTCGTTAGAGGCTCCCCCTCCAACGCCCGCAGACCTGAGGAAGAGTCGAGATCACAGAACAGTTAAAGGGAGTAGAATGGCCTTGTGGGCGTGGCAGGCGCACCGTGCGTGTGAGCAAACGCTCATATTTCGACAAAATTTGTTTGACCGGTCAACAATCGCGCTCATATTGCGACAGCGTACGAAGCTCCGAGAAAAAAAAATAATTATGCCATCTTGCGCTGTTATAACGTGTAGAAAAAGAAGCCAGGCATGTAATGTGGCTCGAGAAGGGATTTCTTTTCACCGGTAAGTCCAAAATCCTTAAAATACAAAAGATATTTGTAATAATTGTAGTTATTACAATAGTATTATGTAGTTTGTAGACAAAAATGATACTATCGCAAGCAAATAAAAAAAATATACATTGCTGGCAATACGTGGGTACTATCTAGTACTACGTAGGCGATTGCGCAATGTATTTCGTTCACTGCGAACGTCCCGTGCGATTAGCCAATGAATACATCGCGTAGACCGGCCACTGCTACTCGAAGCGGCCGGTCGACGCGTGAGCGATTTAGTAATGTGCTTGTGCAGATTTACTAACGTAATAGCGTTAAATGTTCTTGTGTGAGTAAGTTTGACGGCGCATGGTAAATAAACGCTATGTTTGACAGGCTAAAGTCTATAATTGATTTTTTTGCACGTTCTGATTTAAAAAATGCGAGTGTGTGCGCGACTGCGTTTCTATTGATTTTATTAAAGTGTATGTGTAGTAGTAGCCGTGTGGTAGGGGCAAACTGGCGACACAGGTTCCGATACATTTTCGTCTAGAGGGCATATCTATTATAATTAATATATCTATGGTCGAGATCAACGGCCGCTGCCGCCGCCTCGACGCCGCCTTCGCCTGTGAGCGGGGTTGCGTCGTTCACGCTCCCGCTCGGCGGCCTCCTTCTGGAGCATTACAGCTTCACAGAAGGAGACCATTGCACGCCAATTGTGGGTGTCCTCTACCATTGCCGCTACTACGCCTGGTAGGGACAAATCCCTCCCGATTGTAGCGACCAGGGTACTCCGCTCGTCCGCCCACGCGGGGCACACCTCTAGTGTGTGTTGAGCGGAGTCCAGGTCGTCATCACAGTGGTGGCACTGTGTCGTCTCCTCACGTCCGATCCGACTCAGATACTCACCGAAGCAATCATGCCCGGTAAGTATCTGAGTCAGCCGGAAAGTAGTGCACTCTTTCGTCTCGAGCCAGGCGTCAAATATTGGCAAAATCGCACCGACGATGCGTTGGCGCGTGCAGCGCGGTAGATGCAGCCGCATGCGCCACTCCTCATACGCGCTTCGGTGAGCATTTCGCCGGCACTCTTCGAGAGTTTCACTCGACGCCTCCCCACCTACCCGACGAAGGCGAACCTCGTCATAAAGACGGGTATTCACCCACGCGAGGAGATCCCACGGTGTGAGGCGCGCAATGAGCGTCGCCGCCTCATGGGATATCGTCCTGTAGCCTCGTGCTACCCGAATGGCCACCAACCGCTGCTGACTGGCTAGGATAGCCCTGCAGCGGGAGGCGTGCGTGAGACGATGATGCCACACGGGCGTCCCATAGAGAACCATGGGCCGCACGACGCCACAGTAGAGGCGGCGAACTTCCTCGCTTGGCCCACCAAGGTTCGGGAGCAGGCGTCGAAGCGCGCAAGCCGCACCACGAACCCGGGGGGCCAAGCGCTCGAAGTGGTCTTCGAAGAGTCCAAAGTGAGGCCAAGGTACTTAATAGTACGCCCCACTCGGACTTGTGCACCACAAATTGACACCACCGAGCTGGGTGGTTCCTGGCTCCGAGGAAGGGCATGGAACCATAGCGCCTCAGATTTGTGAGGCGCCACTCGAAAGGCCCAGCTGGCTGATCGCCAAGACGACCAGAGCCACGCCGCGATTACCGAGAGCCACGACACTGAGGAAGCCGGTTGTCACCCGCGCCAGCACCAACGTGTCGTCCGCATAGCAGAAGACGCTGACATCAGAGGGGAGACCGATACGCAGGACCGCATCGAACGTGATGTTCCACAGAAGGGGTCCTAACACGGACCCCTGTGTAACTCCGTTTGAGAGCTCCCTCCTGAGCAGAGCTCCGTTCCGACCTTTTATCCTGATGGATCTCCCATTTAGGTACGACCCGATAATATCACGCAGATAGGAGGGCACGTTATGATAAATCAGCGCCCTCCTAATTGACTGCCAGGGGAGGGAGTTAAAGGCATTGGCAATGTCAAGACTGACCGCCAACGCAGCGCCTCCCTCCCTGACCACCGGCTCCGACAGGGAGCGGACGCGACGGATTGCGAAGCCGAACTGGCACTCAGACAAATCGGGGCCCACATTCGACAGGTGGTCCTGGAGGCGGGCAGCAATAATGCGCTCAAATAGCTTGCCCACCTCATCCAGCAAACAAATGGGTCGGAACGCTGAGGGAGAATCGGCGGTCCTGCCGGGCTTTTAGATTAAAACCAGATCAGCCTCCTTCCAACCGGAAGGGAATACGGCATAACGGAGGCAGTCGGTGAACAATTGCCTCAGCCTGTCCCCCAAGATTGCGAGCGCGAGCACCCACGCCCGACCCGGGATCCCATCGGGACCCGGGGCGGTGTTGCGGGCCCAGGTAACGATAGCCTAGTGCAAATATCAACAGAACGCCATACAGAGGGTATCGAGTTCGAATCCACGGCGCGCACCAATGACTTTTCGGAGTTATGTGCGTATGGAATTATAAATTATCGCATGCCCCGTGCCTCGGAGAGCACGTTAAGCCGTCGGTCCCGGCTGTCATGAAGATCTTTGACAGTCGTTATAAGAAGTCAGTGCCTATGAATAAACTGACACTAGTCTATACCATGGAATATAGCTATCCCTTTGGGTTGCGGAGGTCAGATAGGCAGTCACTCCGTGGAAAAGCTAATATTCAGTCAAATCCGTTTAGACTAGAAAGCGGACCCCGGGTTCTAACTGGGATAACGCTAGGAGGGTGGAGGGATCTAGAAACTACATTTTTAATTTATTACTAGCCAACGTTTCGAATTCTTTACAGGCTTCATGGTCATGGCATATTTGTCTTTTTCTTGAATGTATAAGTTATCTCAAAGTACCCGAACATTTTTCAACTATTGGTGTTACTAAAACTGTAGTTTAATTTCAACGTGTAACATTCGCGTAGACCCAAGAAGACACTTTGTCAATTATCGCTTGCCCCGTGCCTCGGAGCGCACGATAAGCCGTCGGTCCCGGTTGTCATGAAGATCTTTGACAGTCGTCATAGGGCGTCAGTGCCTTCTAAATAAACTGACACTAGTCTTAACCATGGAATATCGCTAGCCCTTTGGGTTGCGGAGGTCTCAGACAGGCAGGCGCTCCGTGGCAAAAGCTAAATTTTAACAATTCAGCTAAATCCGGTTAGACTAGCAAGCGGACCCCAGGTTGAAACTGGGATAACACTAGGAGGATGATGATAATAATTGTTTGTTTATATCTATATATATATATATATATATATATATATATATATATATATATATATATATATATATATATATATATATATATATATATATATATATATATATATATATATATATATATATATTCTTGCGATACTGACTGACTGACAGACAACGCACAGTCAAAACTATAGAGCGCAAGAAGCTGAAATTTGGCATGTATGTTCCTTGGCGACCGTAGGGGTGCACTAAGAAGGGATTTCCCGAAACTCCCACGGTACCAGAAACGGTTACATAAACAAACAATGTGGTTTGTAGCTGCGGGCATCCTCTAGCACTGTATAAAAATGTTGTGTACGTTTGTAATTGATATACTTATACGACCGGTTGGCGCAGCGGGAGGAAGTCGCGAGTTCGATTCCCGCTCAAATCAAACTTTTGTGTGCATGAACATGGATGTTTATCTTGGTCTGGGTGTTTCTATGTATAATTTTTTTATTTTATTTATTTATAGTCTCACGCCTGTATCCCCGAAGGGGTAGGCAGAGGTTTATATGTATATTACACCCACAACCAATAAATCTGGCGATATAGATTTATTTTAGTCCCACGTAATAGGAGGCGAGCCTATTGCCGTTACCGGGCACATCACCAGACTGCGGGCTGCTACTGAGTATTCGAAAAAACACAGTAACATTTTTGCCCGACCCGGGAATCGAACCCTAGGCCTCCCAATCCCACGCGCACATTTATGCCGCGAGACCAATGAGGCAGTCTAATAAGTATGTATAATAAGTATGTATTTACAAAAAAAAAAGAAGTATATATGTACCTAGATATGTTTATCCATTATCTAGTACCCATAGTACAAGCTCTGCTTAGTTTGAGACTAGATGGTGATGTGTGTACCTATGTAGTAGGATAATATATTATTTTATATAAATTTTTACTTTCAGCGCTTTAGTATGTATTAAGGCACATTATAAGAAATAAATAAAATGCGGCGTTGGCTATTTCGTGTTATTGCCGCGATTGACATGTTATTTTGCGTTTTGTCTGTGGGTATTTACGTGCGTAAATTATACGAGAACGTTTGTTTTGTTAATATTCAGTAGGTACCTACACTTGACGATACTTAACGCTCTACTTTAATATCTAGCTGTGTACTTAAAATTAATGTTTACTCAGCTGTCTCAACCATAAAGAATAACGATGGAAAATATAGCACTTCAGTAAATGTCAGGGTCTCGAAGAAGTGTATGATACAGGCATTTTTTACCTTTTTACCACGTGAGTTTAATATGTAGTGACTCGCATATAATGGTTCAAAGTAATTCAGTTTAAATACTTCAAAGTACGGATTGCAATGACAAGCTTAGTTTAAGTAGGTACCTACTTAATCCAAGCTTGATCTTTGGTCCATGGTTTGATACCTGGTTAAAGTGTAACTTTTACAGGCAAATTACATACATACCTACATACATACATAGACTCACGCCTGTTTCCCCGAAGGGGTAGGCAGAGGCATATTAAACGCCCACTTTTCGCCAGTGTTTTGATCCCACGTAATAGGTGGCGAGCCTATTGCCGCTTATCGCGATATTTTGTTTGCCAGAGCCTCGTCCGTTGATCGGCAGGTGCACCACTTGCAGGTGAGGTTGGCTTGGGACCCTAAGTTCTAGGTGGGAACCTATGCACCCCACACAGGCAAATTTATACATAATAATGTATTTTGGTCTATTGGTTGGTAACCCAATTCAGGCAGGTTTTAAAAAGATTAGTGGGCATTCGACTATCTTATTTTTATAATAATAATAATAATAATAATCCATTTATTTGTTAGAATATTGTTGTTACAGTGGTGTTACAAAATTATATAGGTATGTCCATAATATTCTGCCGTTTCCGGCGTACAAATCTTAAACTTAACAACATAGTCAGATAATTTAGCTTTAAAATTAAGAATGCAATTAAAATCGATTACATAATAAGTTTGAAATAATTAGAAATAAATGTATAAAATGTCAAATATTGTTATAATGTCAAGTTACAATTTTATTTTCATGTCAAATTTTTCATATAAGAACTCATTTGTCGAGTAATAACATTTGTCCAGTAAGAAGCAAAATAATTTGTTTTTAAATGTAGTTAGATTATATGTTTTAAAACAATCGGGTAATTTGTTATAAATGCGTATTGCCATGCAATAAACATTTCTAGAAAAAAGTTCTATTCTTTGCTGGGGTACATATAATTTACGCATTTTACGACTTTTTCTAATTACAACCTCATTATGTGTCTCAAACAGGCTTATATTTTTGTGTACAAAGATACAGATTTCGAAAATATATAAAGCTGGGAGAGGTAATATTTTATTATTTTTAAAAAGAGGAACACAACTTTCCATCGGTTGAGATTTATTTATTGCTCTGATACACTTTTTTTGAGCTCTGAAAACATTGATGATATCAACCGAGTTTCCCCATATTATAATACCATAGCGCAAAATTGATGAGACATATCCATGATATGCATATAAAGCGGCTTCGATACCAGCTATGTGAGTTATTCTGCTTAAAGCAAAAACAAATCTTTGTACTTTACTACACAATTCACTTATGTGTGCTTTCCAATTACAAAATTTATCTATCGTTATTCCTAAAAATTTAACGCTTTCAACTTTTTCGATTGGATCATTTGCATAATTTATTTGTAATTGCGGACGTTTGCTATTATAAGTTTGGAATTGCAACATTTTCGTTTTATTGATATTGACGTGTAGGTTATTGTCATTTAACCACTTTATCATATTGTTTAGCGTTTTATTGATTTCATTTTCATAATTGGTTATACTGCTATCGGTCAATTTGATACTTATCGTTGTATCGTCAGCGTATAAAATACATTTGTGTGGGGTAACCTTGGGTAAATCGTTTATATACAGTAGGAACAAAAATGGACCTAATATGCTCCCCTGAGGAACACCATAAGAGTTTTGACGGTAGGCAGATCTGTATACCTTTTTATCCGATATTGTACGCCTGGAAATTTCTACGCATTGTTGCCGTTCAGTTAGGTAGCTTTCTAACCAATTTAACGCATTGCCTCGAATTCCATAACGATTGAGTTTGAAGAGGAGCAGTCTGTGATCCACGAAATCAAATGCTTTTGACATATCGAGGAACACAGACAGCACAGGCATTTTATCATTGAGACTAGTAGTGACTAGCTTCATAAGACTGAAACAGGCAAGAGTAGTTGATTTATTTCTTCGAAAACCAAACTGTTCTTCGCTTAGTATTTTATGTTTTGTCACGAACGAGTATAGTTTATTATACATAGATCTTTCAAATATTTTTGAAATAACTGGTATGAGAGTGATGGGTCGATAATTATTCATATCGCACTTATCTCCCTTTTTGAATAGTGGTTTAACTATGGAAAATTTTAGCCTTGTGGGAAATATACCTTGAATTAGTGATAAGTTAACAATATAGCTAAGTGGAAGAGATATAAACTTAGAACAGCGTTTAAGAATTTTAGTATTAATATTGTCATAGCCAGTTGAGTTGGTTGCATTTAAAGAATTGATAATATTGAATATAGCAATGTCATTAGTCGGAGTCAAGTAAATAGAATTATTAATGTCAGATATGGAATGTTTGTAGTCAATGCATGGTTTTGATTTAATTGGTTTATTAGTCAAATTAATGAAGAAGTTATTAAACTTATCGGCTATCGTATTGGCATTAGTGTACGTGTTCTGATCAAGTGTGATGCAATCAATATCGGACGCCCCATTATTTCCAATGCTATTATTTTTAATAATATTCCAGGCAGCTTTACATTTATTGTTAGAACGAAGAATGTAATTAGTATTTTCCGACTTCTGAGCATGTAAAATACATCTCTTTAAAATTTTGCTATAATTTTTATAGATATTTAGGTAGTGATTTTTACGGGCAACCGCTAAACGATGTCTTAGGTATAAAGTTCGTTTTATTATGCAACATTTCTTTATCCCTTTTGTAATCCATTTAGATTTAACATTTTTATTTGAAATTTTTACTTTCAAAATAGGGAAACACAGATCATAAAAAAGAGACAACGTTTCGTGGAAATGATTAAAAGCTACATTGGTGTCATCTATCTCGTAAAGTTCAGAAAAAGATAGAGATGATATGCAAGAGATGAATTTTTCTATGTTATTCTGGCTCAGGTCTCTTCTCTTTTCAAACCAAAACCGTTTTTTGCTGTTTGCAATATCTACGTAACACTTGAAGCATATGGTTTGAGCAGTCTCGTGATCAGATAGAGCGAGAGTATGTATTTGAGGCTGAGCGTCGGGAATGTTGCTGGTTATAAGATCTATACAGGAAGATTTTCTAGTCGGTATGGTAATGTGATTAGATATATTATAATTTTGCAAGATATATTCCAGTTCTTTGAAGTTTTTATTATCCTTTGTCGCGTTAATGTTCCAATCCCCACACAAAATTATTTTATGTTTATTTCTTTTCGTTAATTTTTTTAATATACTGTCTAGATTTTTATAGACTCACGCCTGTATCCCCGAAGGGGTAGGCAGAGGTGTAATATTACACCCACATTTCGCCATGAATTTTTAGGTCCCACGTAATAGGGGGAGAGCCTATTGCCGTACCGGGCACATTACCAGACTCGGTGCTGGTACTGAGAAAAACCCAATAACACTGCCCGACCCGGGAATCGAACCCGAGACCTCGCAATTTATGGCGCGAGACCAACGAGGCAGTCATTAAATTATTTAATTTACCTAAAACATGTGTGGTTGTCATAGCACAAACTCTGCAAAGTTTGTAACCCGATCAGCTACATACGAGTTTTCAAGCCATTATTCTAAAAGTTTAGGCACTCGTCTTAAAATGCTAAGGCCGCAACAAGCAATCAAAAATAATGATTAGTTACGCGATCACACACGACAGTAATCTTAATATATAAAATCCTTGCGTTACTGACTGACTGACAGACACGCTACAGCCGAAACTATTGGGCGCAGGAAGCTGAAATTTGGCATGTATGTTCCTTGGGGACCGTAGGGGTGCACTAAGAAGAGATTTCCCGAAATTCCTACGGGATCGGCCAAAACGAGTAAATTTAAAGAAAATGCAGGCGTAGCTTCTGGCGTCCTCTAGTAATGTATTAAATGCGACAAATATGCATATCAGTCGGTCGTGAGAACATGCGAACAATGGGTCATATGATGTTATATTACAGTTAATATTTTATACTCTTTCGTGAACAATAGCTAAAATCGAGAGTATTTCATGCGATGTTTCTTTTTGTATTCATTCGATATTTAGGCGACTAATACTCACTTTTAGTATTACAGTTGCAAAAGGTCTTATTTTCTAAATTTCGCGATTTGTTTACGTAATACGAATCATCAGAATGCCATATTCCATGGCTGGATGTAGGTGTCTCCAATGGCACGCCACTGAGCCCGATTTTCAGCTTTTCGTATCCAGCCGCTGCCAGCCACTTTGCGAATATCGTCACTCCACCTAGCCGGAGGGCGTCCTGCACTATGTTTCCTTAATACGAATGCTATTCATAAAATTTTCGCTTGCTGCTATATCTTTTAGTTCGTGGCCAACTAGTCCAAGCCCATTCTGCCCTATGAGCCATGTTACTTTGCAAGAATTCTGCAATTTATGAGCCCTGCTTACTGCCTGATCGGAGGTCCCGGGTTCGACTCCCAGGTTGGGCAAAAGTATTACTGGGTTTTTCCTAATTCTCAGTAGCAGCACGAAGTCTGTTGATGTGCCCGATAAAGGCAATAGGCGCGCCCCCTATTACGTGGGACCAGAGACTTTACTAGTCTCTGGTGGGACCTAAAAATTCATTGCGAAATGTGGGTGTAATATTACACCTCTGCCTACCCGTTAGGGGATACAGGCGTGAGTCTATAAATGTTAAACACAGGCCTCTCTTAATTTGTGTCACAATACCATTTGTGAGTCAATACTATACCACGCTGGCCAGGCGGACTAAAGGTAGGGGCCATCATGGCATTATTATTGATATTTTATTGGTATGCCGACTTTTGCTATGGGACTTCATGACTGCTGAAAATCAGGCAGCATGAAGTCATTTTGATACTTACTACAAAAAGCGTGTTAATAATTTCTATACTTAATCGATTTTAAACTTACGCGATTTGTATACATCATACAATATTACTGCCTCGTTGGTCTCGCGGCATAAATGTGCGCGTGGGATTGGGAGGTCTCGGGTTCGATTCCCGGGTCGGGCAAAGTGTTATTGGGGTTTTTCCGTTAGGAAATCCTCAGTAGCAGCACGGAGTCTGGTAATGTGCCCGGTACGGCAATAGGTTCGCCCCCTATTACGTGGGACCTAAAAATTCCTGGCGAAATGTGGGTGTAATATTACACCTCTGCCTACCCCTTCGGGGATACAGGCGTGAATCTATAAATATAAAAAAATAAAAAATACAATATTATTTAGTGGGTCTTAGTCGCAATAATAGTCGTGGTCGCGGAGGGACTGATGTCAGCTCAGCGCCACCAGACCACCAAGCCGGTAGAAACGTAGGAGAATAACAGAGCTATTTATTCCTTGAAATAAGTATGTAAATTATCGCGACTAAGACCCGCTAAATAATATTGTATGATGTCAAGTTTTCTGACTTTTCCCAAAGGTACTTCGTCGCCTCTTAATTCACTTACACGTTGTGACATTTACCATTTTTATTCTCTCACCACGTGGAGATCTAGTGGCCTGATACAGGTCTACATATTGCTAATTATAAAGAAAGATCAATGACGTCGAACGCAACAGGTTGTGAGACTAACTGGTTCAAGTTCTATTTATATAACACACGTAGTGTTTGGTTTTGTTGCGCTTATTATGTTCTGTGAATTATAGGTACCTGTATCAGATGGCATTTTATAGTAATCTTGCTGGTTCGAGATTGAGGATAAAGGAGATAATTTGTTCTACAATCTGTTCATACGTACATATTTATTATACTAGTTGCTGCCATCCTAGAAGCAGTTCAATTTAATTTAAATATGTGGGGACGATATTATTTTTATGGCATAAGATGGAAACGAGCAGTATGACCTGACACGCGTAACCCCAGGGCAGTTACAAGTGCGTTGCCGACCGGTCTTGGAAAATGAATAGGAGGACGAGCGGGATCACAGAATAGTTAAGAGAGCGGGATGGTCAGAAAGAAAAAGAGATGACAACTCCGGTGCTCTTTCTCATCGAACAAAACTCAACAGTATAGATGCTGTTATTTTACGTCGATATTCTGCGAGAAGGTACCCGGTCGACCCCAGCCCATCATCAGCCTTTAATAGTCCACTGCTGGACTAGGCCTCTCCTTTGAAAGGAGGAATAGGCCTACTATACCACGCTGGCCAAACGGGTTGGTATAGAGTTTGTATCAAGTTTTCCTTCTCTTACAGTGTTGTTCTCTGCATAATATGCTCCCTCTGTCGGCTCTTACGACACCCATGGGATGATATGGGGTGATGACATTCCGTATTCTTAAACCGTCACCACACGGATTAGGACCCCAGCCCACTCGTACTAAAATAAGTTTTCACCTCCTAATATTGAGCCAGCTATGGTAGCTCGTAGTCATAGTAGGAAAGAGAGAAAGCAACGGTATAATATATTTTGATAGGAAAAAATAAACATATTATGTGATTGTTCTATTGTAGATACTACCACTACCACTAGCTGAAGGTTTACCTATCTGACACAGACTAATGCGGTGCCTTGCGATTTTTTTATGTGTTCTACTTTTTCTGTGTCTGTGACAAATAAATAGTTTTCCTTTCTTCTTCCTCCTGATGATCGCGAGATTTTGAAGGTTGGAATGCGACTGCCTCGTTGGTCTCGCGGCATAAATGTGCGCGTGGGATTGGGAGGTCTCGGGGACGATTCCCGGGTCGGGCTAAGTGTTATTGGGTTATTCCGTAAGGAAATTCTCAGTAGCAGCACGGAGTCTGGTAATGTGCCCGGTACGGCAATAGGCTCGCCCCCTATTACGTGGGACCTAAAAAGTCATGGCGAAATGTCGAAATGTGGGTGTAACATTACACCTCTGCCTACCCCTTCGGGGATACAGGCGTGCTATAAATAAAAAATAAAATAAAAAATAGAATGCGATTACTCGAACTAGATTTGAAAACTTTTCCACAGAGCGCTTGCCCTCTGATCAGTGCAGCCCAAACGAGCTTAGACCAGTTTTGTTTGTTTATTCCTCTAATATATTCTAAGACAAAGACGGAGATATGCCATAAAATGAAAATACCAGCTATGGATAAAAAACTGATGCGATCAATCGATAGTACGTCGATAAACAAAATAACCTTCACCTTAAGGTCAGTAAGTAGGTATATACAATTAGAAGGAAAATTGATCGCTAGCAAAGTGCACTTAGTGCAAATAAACCGATTATGTTCGTCGCTATAATCATTTGCTATAACTTATCAACTAAGTAACCGCATTAAATATGGAAGCGTACGTTTGCCTCACATTAAATACTCACATAAAACGTATGTTTATGACTTTATATTTTTACATAGAATCTGCTTCTCATGTAAAAGTGCAGGCATCGCAGCGTACCTAGATTTATACATGTAGGTTTCCTCTGATGTAGTCATTCACCGGTTATCCAGCGTTTATCAAACGATTGATTTGAAATTGATTTAATTTAATTGACAACTGATAAATTATTATTTAAGTCGCACCTAATTTCGAACCAGGTATATACAGAGTGTTTTGAAATTCGACCTATTCCTTGAAGGAGGTTATATTTGAGGTAATTTGCAACAAATTGAATCTTCTGCTTTTGATCAGAAATCGGCTCGTATTTTTTCATTATTATAAAAGTGGACTATAATAGGCTTGTGTCCTAAAATGTAATTAGTGATTGATTCGTTCCTTTATTAGATGTTAAACTGAAATAACTGAGTTTACCTTCAAAAATCGATCAGCAATACTATTACTAATTACGGCTTTTTAAAAACCTTTTTGAATTTGGCTCGAAAACGCTAAACCATCATAGCGGTTGAGTGATGTCACAAAGTGCAAAACAAAACAAACAGTGAATGAAATTTGGTCTGGTGTACCCACTTTTATTTTTTATATTCGATTTGACAGGTACAAAGTTTGACGTTTTAGTTGTATTTACTACCAAAACGTCAATTACAACAATGGTGGACGCACTGTGTGACGTTGTGGACGCACTGTGTGACGTCTGGTGGACGCACTGTGTGACGTCTGATTGGTGTTCACTCACACTAGAATAAATATATTATTTTTAGTTTTAGAATCCTAAAAATTACATTCATCTTACCTTTTTATAATAAACTAGCTGACCCGGCAAACGCTGTTTTGCAATTTTTTTATTTTTTTTATTGCCGGATAAGCACAAAAATTTCATCAAAATCGGTCAAGCCGTTTCGGAGGAGTATGGGAACGAAAACTGTGACACGAGAATTTTATATATTATAATAAATAATAAACTTTATAGACATCTACAAATAATAATTAATCTATAGATACTACAATCAAACCGATTTATTCATAGTGGACACAAGCCTATTTTACCACTATCGAAAGGTAATGAATCCTTGATGTTTTTAATTAATTTGTACGTCAGTCGTCAAGTGAAGCATATATTTTTTGAAAGGCAGGATATAGGCCTCGTCATTGCCAAGTCAATGAGCAAATTTTTTTCACTTTGTACACCCAATACTAGGTAAATACTTCAACTAGACTTGAATTGTACTCATTAAAGGTTACTTTACGTCCGTGTCGGCATTACGTTGTTGACGTCATTTGAAAAACCAGATAGTAGGTATTTGTGCCAATACCAATGATAACAAAAATAAATCCATGTAAGACGGCGCAGCGTCCACTTTGCTACTTAGCCTTCCAAGTATCAAGAGGACAATTACAAAATTACGTGAATCTAAAATAGTCGCTTTCTAGGCAGACCCTTACTATTCAACTTCAACTAGAATCATCTGGTAATTAACATTAATTTTTGACGTTCATAAGCGTCACTTTGTGGCCTAAAAGAATAAATGATTTTGACTTTGACAACTACATAACTGATAAACATACATGTATAGTTTTAAAGACACATTGCAAATAATCGAATTCATCACACAAAAATGTCGAATTCGCCACAACAATTATAGCTGTTATTATAACACAGGCTCGTAGCAATAATTGGTCGACGACAAAAAGTTTTGTTCAGTTCGATAGAACTTACAAGTAATGGCCGCGATACTAAACAGCGAGGTGGCTGCTTATAGTACGCCGCCATCCGTGTTTAAGGTGTCAGTGCTGTTCCACTCAATCCACTCATGTACATAAATACATATATGTACAGTCGAAAAACTTCCCGCTAGACCACCATAAGGGCTAGAATCGCTCAGCAAGACATAGTCGCCTCCAGTGCTACTTTCCACGCACATGGTCACTCGTATACAATACCAGTTTCTAGTGTGCCTCGACTCTATGAGCGAGCCAAGGGATTTTTTTTTCAAACTGGTCCAGCGCCGACTTGTACATTATTACTCACATAACAAATATGGTAGAAATCCTCCTAACGTTATTTCAGTTAGACCACGGAGTCCGCTTTCTAGTCTAACTGGATTTGACTGCAGCTTGCCGCAGAGCGACTGCCTGTCTTACCTCCGCAGCCCAAAAGGATAGCCATATTCCATGGATTACAAAGATGATAGATAATCAAAGCAATTTGATACTTTCTTTTTCCATTAATTTTAACTATTTTATTTCACTAAAGTTACTTCTTGAAAATCACAACACTTTACCCAACTTATTTTCTCTGGTCCAGTTAGCGACTTGAATTTCGGCACTCAGCCATCTATTTCTACGAAATGTTGATTTGTCGTTTATTAAAAGTTCTGCTAAAAGTAGAGTTTTTTAATTAAAACTTTTCATAATTGTCCATTGTTGTATTGTTGTGATTTATAAAATTTTCGGACGTCAAACTAAAAGTATTAATTAATATGCCAGAGACAAGTTTCTGTAATTGTGTTTTTTTGGTTTATTCTGTACTAGACACCGCCCGCTGTTCCTCTTGCGTGAATTATAGACTTAAACTTGCCTCAGGAATCACACTATCTATAGTTGAAAACCGTACAAAAAGCCGTTCAGTCGTTTTTGAGTTTATTGCGTTCATACAGACATTAGACAGACAGGATGCGGCAGGGACTTACACCCGCGTTGCTTAAAGATACTGCTCCGGTTCCGTGGCTCATGGCGTAATTTATTAGCCTATAGCCTTCCTCGATAAATGGGCAATCTTACACTGAAATAATTTTTCAAATCGGACCGGTAGTTCTTGAGATTAGCGCGTTAAATCAAACCAACAAACTCTTCAGCTTTATATATCACTATTAGATTAGATATGTATAGGTAAGATATATTATGAATCATAAACGAAATCTTTAGGTTATCTCTCTTTACACATTTTTTTTGTAATATTGGCTTGATAGAATATTTATTATAATTGATATCACGAGTTAATTAAATGCCAGGCTAATTTCTGGGAGCCATTATGACGATTGTAAATAATGCTGAAATGTAATTGCTAAAATTCGACGAATATCCAATGATATGCGTTGTTCTATGAATCGTGTTCGTTGATAAATTCCACAGTGGATAAATCACGTGCGATTTTCGCCCACGTTTCAAATAAATTTAATATCGGTATTTTTTCGGCTTTTGCATAAAATTTAGGCACCAAATTATTAACCAAATCACTATATTAAAAATTCAATAAAACGAAATAGCTGTAGGTTCTTACATAAAAATATTGTAGACTCTACAATGTAGAGCATAAGCAATTTCTAAGCAAGATGGCACTGCAAAAAAATAAGGGCTTTTATTCAGGAATTTAAACTTTCGTGGTCACTATAATTGCTTTTTACTGTTCCTACGGGATATATACCACGTACTTTTCACGGTTCACGGGTTTTACTAAGACGTACCACTGGATGCCAGGACTCAGGGCCGGATTTAAGGGGGGGGGGCAGGCGGGGCAATGGGCCCGGGGCCCCCACAACCAAAATTATTTAGTTAAACACATATTTTTATACAATAAAATGACGAATAAATTTTCTGAAAAGCATAGGTAATTTATTGGCGTAAGGATTGAAGTAAGTAGGTATATTTTCAAAAACAACCAAATAATCGCGACGACGCGCAATGCTTAAAACGCTCAAAGATAGTATATTAATATATAATTGACTAACTATTTCCTAATTATACAACCAAACAAGAACTGCCACACGATTGTGTAAAAATGTCATAAGATTGAGTACCTACATGGAGATAAGGTCGATGGTAGTCTCGAGGAAGGTGACACCATAAAACCTTTAAAATCATGTAGTCACAATCAAGAGGAAGTGGATAATGGTTTAAAAAATGACATTGGTCTTTGGTCCGTCTTGATAACTGAAGAAATGATCAAATATTGGTCAAATATTTCGCAAAACTGCAAAATTGTGATGAAGTCTCACTCCAGAATTTTGTCCTACAATAATTGCGAGATAATACAAACTTTCCGGCAATGTACAAAAACATGTTTATACGTCGCAATCAAAATCAAGCGATTGTCAATCGATTCGAGCTATGTTTTTCTTTGACTACCAGTAAAATATATTGTGAAGCTTGTACTCTAATGTCCACTTAAGTTAAGTGAAATCCACTTCAGTGACTGCAAGCATGCAACGGAGCGCCTATACGAGCACAAGATATCGAAGACCCACTTGGAGTCAGTGATTAGTCTAGAGCCACGGGGAGAAGGCACGGGATTTATCAACCGAGAGCTAGCGACGCAGGAGGCACAGCACATCATCACTGAACGGGGCTTAATCTTCCGAGTACACGACAAAACATTGAATCACCGAGAAATGGCAATTTTCTGGGTATTTTGGCATTGCTAGTTGAGTACAAACCAAAGTTGGCATTCATTTAAACCGACATGCAAACAAAGTGAGCCATTACATGAATTACCTTTCCTCAACGGTATGCGAAGAACTGATAAGTTCCATGTGTAATCAAGTTCTTAATGAAATCGTAACGAGGATAAAAAAATCTTAGCACTATTCAGTTTCAATGGATTCAACTCCCGATGAATCTCATATCGATCAACTTAAAATAGTTGTTCGATATGTATATTTTTACCTAATTGCGGCCATACTGATGAAGCAACAGCAAATGCTTTAATATTTATTTTAGTTGACCATCAAATTAATATTCTTGATTGTCGTGGACAATCGTTGTCGTGGATAATCCTACGATAATGCTGCAAATAAGAGTGGAAAATACAAGGTGTCTCAAAAGAAACTACACATTTGTTTTGCTTGTTGCGTGAGCGCAACTAATCCGAGCGGCGTGGGGGTTATGTCAATCGGTAGCCTGGCTCTTGGGAATTTAGATCCTATGGAGCGTTTCTCGAGTGCAGACCGTGCGTTGTGCGTACATAAGTTTTACGATAACGGTAATTAGGCGACTGTAGCGCGTAAAAAAATCTGCAATATTCGTCACTTAAATGATACACAGAGCGGTCGACTTATTGGAAAATGGGTCGAGAAGTTTGAAGAAAAACGCTCCATAGGGACTAAATTTACAAGAACCAGGCTACCGATTGACACACCCATCGCGCCGCTCGGAATAGTTGCGTTCACGCAATAAGCAAAACAAATGTGTAATTTATTTTGAGACACCCAGTACAAAGCGATGCAAGCTCTTATGTTGCAGAAAAAAATCGGCATTTATCAGCGTTTGTACCATGCTGTTGTCACTCACTGAATTTAGTAGGAAAAGCAGCTGCTAACTCTTGGGCATCAGCAGTACAACTTTATTCAGAATTTATATACGTTTTTTACACAAAGTACAGAAATCTATCACCAAGATAAAAATTTAAAGCGACTGGTTTTAGCCCAGTTGTCGATCAACTATGTGTTTCTCTCATAGAAAGATTGCAAGCATACGAAGCTGTTCGATTGAGATTTGGATTCCTCAACCACTTAGACGAGATGGACGTCGCAAGTTTATAAAGACGACCTTTAATCTACACAATGAGTTGGTACAATTCGTATCTTTAATAGACTTGTAAAACAGGACTATGAAAAAGACCAATCAAAGGATCTGTTGTATAATCGCATTCTTGAAAATCTGAATTGCCGAGCTACTTTGCCGAACATCGAAATTACATCAAGAATGTACTTGGTATTAGCGTTGTCCAACTGCACCGAAGAGCGCTCGTTTTTAAAATGAATCTGATCAAGAATAGGCTCCGAACAACGATGGAACAAAAACGGGCTATCGAAACTAACCCTAAATAATAATGAAAGTGATTTACACCGCGAGCTAGATTTCAGCGAAATAATCGACGACTTTTCATCAAAAAAATTTCGCATAGTGTCATTACATTAACACGACACATTAACACAGTTATTTCGTTTTTAATCAATTGTATTTTTTTATTCCCGAAGTTTAATTTGCTGACAGTGTATTTTGCAATAGTTTAAGGGAAAAATTATACGTAATTTGCAGGTTTTCACGCTGTAGTAGGGCAGTCAAAATAACGCTTTTTAAAGCTTATTGCCAAGTGTTTTATACGTGCAGCCTGTGGACTAACTATACTCAGCGGGCTATTAGCGCCCTACGGGTCCAATATAATAACGGGTTCAGGATGTTGATGGGGCTGCCTCGTTTCTGCAGTGCATCAGGTATGCACAAGCACACGTCGATGGCTTCCACGCCATCATCAGACAGAAATCAGCTTCCTTGCTCTGCAGAGTGCGGGGGAGCTCCAGCTCCATCCTGAAGACCATTTCGGGGAGGTATGACTCACCTATGTTAGGTGATGTTGTTAAAAGGTGCATTCATTTCAACAACAACCTGGTCTCCAAATAATAAGTTGATAGATATTAAGATTTTACTAACATAGTTATACGTAATCTTTTTGTTTACTAACCCATATGGATGTTACTTATCCGAAATAAAGATTATTTTATTTTATTTATTTATAAATAGGGGCCCCCACAGCTGCATTGCCCCGGGGCCTCCAGACGTCTAAATCCGGCCCTGTGCCAGGTGATCGACAGTTGAAAAATCCCGTGAACCGCAAAAACTTAAATCACATGCCGACTTAGTGAGTACAGTGTGTCGCGATCGAGTACAGTGCGAGAGTGAAAACGGTTGTAGTGGTTCTGCGCGCAATAAACGAGTAAGAAAGTGGGTAGACCGTTCCTCTTGTTCATAACATTCATCCACCCGCAATACTTCGGTACATCCGAGAACATGGCGCTTGCAACAGTGCCGAAATGTCGGTTACCCAAAACAAAGGTACGTGGTATATATCTCGTAGGAACAGTAAAAAGTAATTATGGCCTTTTAATTAAGAAAACATGATACAAAAACTGCCAATCTCAAAACTTTTGCCATCGATTTGACAGTCTCCACTATTCCTAACATAGCGAATAGGTACACACGTCAATCTTAACAGTTGCGGTACGATTTTAATCTTTATTTTCAACAATAACATTCCACCATTGAGCAAGTGCACAGAGTATGTGAAAAGATAAGAAAAGCTCTCGAAGATAAGGAGTACTGTTCCTCGGCTTTTCTAGATATCCAACAAGCATATGACGACCGGTTGATGCAGCGGCAGTGTAACCGCTTGTTTGCTCCGCGCCGCAACCCGCGCCGGCTCCTCTGCCCGGTCACTTGAAAGCGATAACGATCAAACGCCCGCGCGTTTTTATCGCCTCGGCGCGCGGGTCGGGTTTCACACAATCGGTCCTTGTGACTCAATTTGTTTAGAAAGGTTGTCAAGTGTTACATTATTTATGTTTGTTATAAAACTAACTATACAATGTTATCTTTGTTTATTTAGATTACGACTGTGTTGTCGAGTGATGCTCGTTTGAAATTGAGAAAGTGCGTTTTAGAGCTCACTTTGTATTTATAAGTTCATACCTCAAAACTTTAAGCGGTGACATATCGTTTTTAATATTTAATTACGTTACTTATATAATAGATAATAAGATAAGAAATAAAAAAGTACACTTGTTCATACATATTTATGAATTTACAGGCCTCTGATTCCAAACCATTATCTGGCGCCGCGCGGCGTAATTTATGTTAAATTTGATAAGGCCATATAATGCACAAATAACATTTTTAAGCATAAAATTAAATAAACACTAAATAAGTAGTCTTATATTCTTTAAAAACAAAAAGAAATCATAGGGGTAGCATTAACCACTTCTGAGTAATGTGAACATTTTTGAAACAGTTCCCATGCTCTCAGTAAAATCACTGTTGCGCGCCAAAATCTACTTAAGATCTCGAAAAAAGTCAAATCTTATATTTCATGCTGGAATTTTTATATATACGTGTTAGTTATTTACATACCTTGATAAACACAATAGATCTTAAAAAATAAAACTAAATTTAACAGAAAAAAACAGCAGAAATACACTCACACATTCCGCACATTCCGCACCGACTCAACACTCAATGACAACATTGACAACGAACGTTTTTTTTAAAATTTCTCTATGGAGTCGAAACTCGACTGGGATTAGTATGACAGGAAATTTAACGTAGAAACGAGATACATAATACAAACTAAGCCCTAGAGCGACAAAGACGAGTATTCGAGCACTCTTTCGACCGTGAGAGCCATGTCATATGCCATACTAGAGGACGCCAGCAGCTACGTCTGCATTTTTTTTAATTTACCCGTTTTGGCCGATCCCGGGGGAATTTCGGGAAATCCCTTCTTAGTGCACCCCTACAGTCCCCAAGGAACATACGTGCCAAATTTCAGCTTCCTGCGCCCAATAGTTTCGGCTGTAGCGTGTCTGTCAGTCAGTCAGTAACGCAAGGATTTTATATATTAAGATAACACGGGCAATCATATCGATGCGGGCAATTAAGTGTTTGAATTTTGTTATATTCCATAATACACGGGCAAACAAGCGGGTAAACGACTGCTACGCCGAAGGTCGCGGGTTCGATTCCCGCTCAAGTTAAACATTTGTGTGCATGAACATGGATGTTTGTCTTGGTCTGGGTGTTTCTATGTATAATATGTATGTATTTACAAAAACAAAGTATATAATATGTATGTTTATCCATTATCTAGTATCTTCTGCTTAGTTTGGGACTAGATGGTGATGTGTGTATGTGGTAGAATATTATTATATTATATTATTATATATTATTATTTTCTACACCGTAAGAACATTACAAAGGTCAAACTGTCTAGCTTAACGAGGGTACCTTTGTGTAGAATTATGATATGTACGCTTAATATAATATCTTAAAAGTCTATCTACAATACAAACAATTACATGGATTACTCTACATTGACATCGCGCGGAAGGAAGTTATTTAACAACCATTAAATCCATTATAATTAACTTCATGTATAGCTCACATCAAATATTGTATAAATATAATTGTTATTGGATGATAGCAAACAGGAATTCAAAAATAATTGCAAACGTGCTTTTTACTTATATGTTTACAGGACAGGAATTGCCATTCTCTTGTTGTCCAAGAAAATCTGGTTGCAAACCTAAATAGAACAGTGGTACTAGTTACCAGTCTGTGTCCACGATGGGTTTACACTACTTTTGATAACAGAATAAATGATTTTATACTTCCATGACTTGTATAATTATAAATAGTAATTTACAAATATATCATCAGCCTTTAACAGTCCACTGCTGGACTAGGCCTCTCCTTTGAAAGGAGGAATTGGTCTACTATACCACGCTGGCCAAACGGGTTGGTATAGGGCTTGTATCAAGTTTTCCTCTTACAGTGCTATTCTCTGTATAATATGCTCCCTCTGTCGGCTCTTACGACACCCATGGGATGATATGGGGTGGGGACAATCCGTATTCCACCCACATCCACACCACAGCTGATTTAAACCGGCCAAAACATCGAAAATATGTATTTATACCCATAAAAGGAGTATCTACGCGCTATAAGGAATAATGATTGCATGACGCAAAAAGCTGTAAAAGCGACAGAAATAGCAGATTCCCGTGACTTCACGAAAAGTTTAGGACACTACAATGGTTATTAGTGTGCAGGATAAACTTGTTTCGGCAATCACACATCGGTCCAAAGGACACTCAACTGGTTTCCCATCGCGAAACAAAAAACAACCAGACATTTAGACACACATTTACTAAGATGTGTAACATCATCATCACGCCTGTATCCCCGAAGGGGTAGACAGAGGTGTAATTTTACACCAAAATTTCGCCTTATGAATTATAGGGCCTACTGCCGTTGCTACTGCCGTGCTGCTACTGAGAATTCGGAAAAACTCAGTAACGTTTTTGCCCGACTCGGGAATTGAACCCGAGACCTCCCGTTCAGCAGACGCATACGCTATGCACTGGACCACGGATCCAAGCTAGTACTTTTTATCAGACAATATTATTTAGCGAAAGTTTACACTCGATTAGTATTTTTCAAAATGACACTTACTTGTAAACATACGGCCCAATCTCGGCTAGTATCGGCTTCTCGCCCCGGTTCACCTCTTCGGCGTTAGTCACGTTGAACACGTACACCTTGAAGTCCATGGGCATCGGCAGCTTCAGCCATTTGTCGAACATCATTGAGTCTTTCTCTAGTTGCACGTTCTGGAACAAAACGTTTGGTTGTATATAATATGCCGAACAGATTTTAAGACGTATTAAATACAATTGTTTATATATCTATTTGTGAACTGGAATAGGTTTTTTTTTAAGTACATTTTATATTCAAACAAAAAAATACCGAAACTAAACAATTCTCCTAGGAGTTTTATACCGAACTAGAGGACGCCAGCAGCTACGCTTGCACATTTTTTTAAATTTATCCGTTTTGACCGACCCCGTGGGTATTTCGGGAAATCCCTTCTTAGTGCACCCCTATGGTCCCCAAGGAACATACATGCCAAATTTCAGCTTCCTGCGCCCAATAGTTTCGGCTGTAGCGTGTCTGTCAGTCAGTCAGTAACGCAAGGATTTTATATATTAAGATGATGAAATGCACTTGTAGCAGTTGCCTAATGTTTAATTGTTTACTAATCAGCAATATGTGCGTCAGTTGCCGCACCTGCGGTGGAGCTAAAAGATATAACAATGAGAAGCGTGGATGACACACTTAAAGAATCTCCACAACATCACAATCCCGCGGCAATATCTCCACTTAAGCAACGCCGTCTCACTAGAACCATAGTAAAAACAGCTAGAACTCCACGTTTTCAATTTTTTCACATATAAAAAAACTTTGTCGTTCATACTAACACTGTGTCGAAAAAAGAATAAAGATATTTGGTTAGGTGAAATTAATGGATATGTTAAGTGAATCCCTCTATTGCGAAGAATCTAGCGCCGCTTCCCGTACTTTAAGTATTTTAGTAGCGGTGAATGAACGCATACGAATCGCGTGACAACGCATTAGTCAATCAAACGGAAATATCCACGACTAACTGTACTTTGTGTTTGGTGTCTAATTCTATAATCATTTACATATTTACTACTAATGTCGGAAACCGTTAGATTTTTTTTTTCTAGTATTGTGTTACAATGGGTTTCGTGGTCATGGTAAGATTAATGTCAGTAGGTACGTTAGTCATGCGATTTTTTTTTATAGACTCACGCCTGTATCTCCGAAGGGGTAGGCAGAGGTGTAATATTACACCCACATTTTCGCCATGAATTTTTTAGGTCCCACGTAATAGGGGGCAAGCCTATTGCCGTACCGGGCACATTACCAAATCCCGTGCTGCTACTGAGAATTTCCTAACGAAAAACCCAATAACACTTTGCCCAACCCGGGGATCGAACCCGAGACCTCCCAATCCCACGCGCACATTTATGCCGCGAGACCAACAACGAGGCGAAACAATACTGCTTCTTTTTCTAGGTATTCCTAGTAATTTTGTTTTAAGTGTTAATATTGCCAGTGTCAGTCAAAAGAGTGTAATCCTAAAGTAGTTGTTACAAGTTTAATTTATTTGAATATTATCTACATATGCATAGGGTGCATAGGGTTCCCTCCAAGAACTTAGGGTCCCAAGCCAACCTCACCTGCAAGTGGTGCACGTGCCGATCAACGGACGAGGCTCTGGCAAACAAAATATCCCGATAAGCGGCAATAGGCTCGCCACCTATTACGTGGGATCAAAACACTGGCGAAAAGTGGGCGTTTAATATGCCTCTGCCTACCCCTTCGGGGAAACAGGCGTGGGTCTATGTATGTATGTATTATCTACATGATAATTTACTGCATTTTTAAAATAATTTTGAATATCTTCCTCGTGTATTACCAAGTCTAATCTACTGGTTATTTTTAGGTATGATAGAATCTTAATTAAAATTCACTTTATTCGTTTTCGATGTCTAAAATATAGCTATAACAACCACTTATGTCCATAAGAGCAGACAGTCTAAACGACTCTCTTACGTTTTTGTAAAAATATGTCATCAACTATTGTGTCGGAGTTGATTGCCAAAGTTCGAAAGCGAAAGCTTGCAACAAGGCCTATTCTCCAAGCGTAGTACATTCTTACCCTGAAATACAACATGAATCGACAGCTTTAGGTGCCCGAAACGCGTTAGCACTCTGACGTAAATGCTCAATACTTTATTGCATTCCACAATGTTGTTATAATATATGGTAAGTTAGGCAGTACAATGTTTCAATTGTGGACCCTGTCGGGCACAGCACAGTGTAGGAGAGAGGAGGAAGCGCGCTGTATTCAATAGGTTAGGTTAAGTTAAAGTAATTATCTGTTGATATTATGTAGTTTGCTATAATTATACTGTTTAATATTAAATATGTTTTGGTTTTTTAATATAATTGTATCTTTTATATGTATCTGTTATTTAAAAAATATGTATAAAAGAAGAACTATTTAAAACAAATGTAATTGGATATTATTTTTATTTTATACATTATTGGGAGTTGTTATTATTGTTATTTTTATGTTAATTAATCACTAAAATATTCATTTTTATTATAATATGATTATTGTAACATTATATTAATTTATCACTAAAATATTTATTTTTATTATAATATGATTATTGTTATATTTATATTATCATTGCTACAACCATTGAGGCAACATAACAACTACAAGATTAACCTAGGAATATTCTTGTGTAGCGGAAGATTTTCCAGTCATTTAACCAACGGACACAAACAAAAACCACACTCGAAACAATTTGTAGATCATACAAAGTTTTGTGTCTTGTAGGATCCGAATTATTCAGTGTAGCTCTGATGGGAGTGAATGAAGCAAGAGAGATATGTCTGGATCGTTGCAAATGGCGTTCCGTAGTCTCTGCCTACCCCTCTGGGAAACAGGCGTGAGTCTATGTCTGTATGTATGTAGTTCCAAACAACTAGGCGACTGCTCAAACCAGATTAATAATAATAATAATAATATTCTACCACATTCACACAACACCATCTAGTCCCAAACTAAGCAGAAGCTTGTACTATATGGGTACTAGATAATGGATAAACATACATATATACTTTTTTTTGTAAATACATACATATTATACATAGAAACACCCATACCAAGACAAACACCCATGTTCATGCACACAAATGTTTGACTTGAGCGGGAATCGAACCCGCGACTTTCGGCGTAGCAGTCGCTTACACTCCCGCTGCGCCAACCGATTTGTCAGTAGGATTTATTATTATACATAAAATTGATGCTTATTTATTGAATACAGATCAAAAAACTTAATCTCCGATCAAAATGATTATAAATTATCGATTTCGCAACTCATATTTGCATACCTACATGATTGGAGACAAAGAACAACCAGAAGTTCTGTTAAAATACCGGGTTAGCAAATAAGGAAGGTTTGTTTTGGTTTCCTTATAATAATGAGTACAATAAATGATACACTTCAAAGAGCTGATTATATTTTTTTTGGTAATTGATTCCGCATTCCAGTCAATTATTGTTAAAGTGTAAGTTTTTTTTTTAATAGTAATAGGCGGCAAACGAGCAGACGGATTGCCTGATGGTAAGTAATTACCGCCGCCCATGGACACAAGCAGCACCACAAGAGTCACAAGTGCGTTGCCGCCCCTTGGGGATGGGAAAAGGGATAGGATGAGGAGTGGGATGAGGGAGAAGGAATAGGGGATAGGGCCTCCGGAACTCTCACTCACCGAACGAAACGCAACAGCTTAGGTACAGTTACTTTACGTCGATTTTCTGTGAGAGGGTAGTACTTCCCCGGTCGAGCCGGCCCATTCATGCTGAAATCAGCAAGGCTCTACTACCTAAAGAATACTTTTATATAAGTAATTTGGGTGAAGCTGCGAGGATAGCAATATGTTTGAATATTTAAATATATGTATATTTTATTAGTTCGTCAAACATGCTTAATTTAATGTCTCATTTTTTTGACATTATATTTTATATCTAAGAAATCTGATCCGTGATTCTTTTTCAAAGGATTAATATCTAGTTATAAGTAGGTAACTCCTATGACTTTTATCGATTAAGTTTTTATATTTTACATTAAAATTATCTGGCAATTCAGAACATTGTTTTCGTGATCATTATCTACAGATAATTATGGCCATCATATTAAATTTGAACGTAGGTTTTATTTCTTACATTTATGCTTCAAATAGTATTTTTATCATCTTAAAGTAAATTTAATAAAAGTTTGCACTGAAACAACGAGCTCTATAGAGAGGCCTATAACTAGCAGTGGACTACAGCAATCTAGGCATGATGACATTGTTTACAGCAATTTGTTATAGTGACGTGTGAGTTAAGGATGCTACCCCCATAGATATATGCCTACTCAGCCCTAAATAACCTATATACCACATGAAGGGGCTAACATAGCATTTTACATAACACGTGTAAGGCAGCGTGAGAAACTTAATGAAAAGTTCTAAAACAAATTATGCTGACGCCAACTTTATAATACTTGTTACTGGAAACCCATGTAACCATCGAACGTTCTAGAACAAATAATGTTGATTGTCAGTTGCTTCCCAGATATATGAAACCTGTGGAACCCATATTTCATGTACTTAGTTTATAACTTTACAATTGTATTTGATTCATTCTGTTCTAGCCATCGACTCTGTAAACACCTTGCTTTCCAAATAAATATATTTTTTGGAAATTCGGTTTCATTAAACCTTGACTTGTGCAGGGTACACGTGTGTGATAATACTCGCTTTTCAGGAAATGGATGGCTCGATCGCCTACGTCAATCTACATGTAGTATATAATTAGTCGTGTCTCTCACGTTCGCTTTTTAGTGTAATTTTTCTTTTTGACGACCGGTTGGCACAGCGGGAGTGTAAGCGACTGCTACGTCGATGGTCGCGGGATCGATTCCCGCTCAAGTCAAACATGTGTGCATGAACATGGTTGTTTGTCTTGGTCTGGGTGTTTCTACGTATAATATGTTTGTATTTCCAAAAAAAAATATTTATGAATGTTTATCCATTGTCTAGCACCCATAGCACAAGCTCTGCTTAGTTTAGGACTAGATAGTGATGTGTGTATGTGGTAGAAAATAGAATATTTTAATTGTAGGGTGACGTTCCAGAACCTTCTTTAGTAACTAGTCAAATGAATTGACTGCTCATTGTGTCACAGTGAATATTTGCCAAAATCCGATTGGTGGCTATTGCAAAGAGATGATATATACCTACTTATATAAAGCAGTCGTGCTATAAGCGAGTATGTAAGCGAGTAATACATTTAGTATATCTGTTTTTCGTTCAAAGTCAAAGTCAACATTATTTATTCAATTAGGTCACAATGTATCGCTTATGAACGTCAAATTTACGAATTAATTACTTGCATAAGAATTGTACATTTACATTGATAAGGCATGCACATTTATAATCACATTATGATTTGCTTTAAGATTGTGACAGTTTCGGTACAGTCCGTTCACAGTTATTTTACCTCTGACAGATGTCGGTGTTTATTTTCTTTATGTTGGAATTGTACTCTGTAATGACAGGAATGTAAAATAGGGTTACCCGTGCATAACATTTTACCCAATATTAGTGGAAATGCTTCAAAAATTCAAACGCTTGAAGCTCATGGCCGCAATGTGGTTAGATTACCGCCATACCACTGCGAGCTAAACGCAATTGAACTTATGTGGAGTCTCATTAAAAGGCGAGTCACAAGCAAAAAGTTAAGACAAGAGGCAACCAACATTGTGAATTTAGCTGAAGAAGCTTTTCAATCTATCACTGCAGAAGACTGACAAAAACAATGCAAACATGAGCGCCACATTGAAGACAAGCTTCGTGAAACAGATGGGTCTACGGATGCTGAAATGGACAGGTTCATAATAAAATTAAATTCTGAGTCTGATACAGAATCTGACAGCAGTTACGAATCATCATAACATTGGCAGTCCACATGAATCATTCTTATAGACTCACGCCTGCTTCCATGCAGGGGTAGGCAGAGGTGTAAAATTACACCCACATCATTCTTATTCAAAATAAATATGCAAATTAAAGGAGATGTTTCATTTTTGGCTACAAAATGTACCATACCTTAAAAAATAGGGAAAAATATCAGAAATACGGGAAAAATATTATTTCAAGAATTTACTCATATTTGCGATCATAGAGAATAAAAATTAGCAATAATGTATATTTAAAATGGGAGTATTATATACCAAATATAGCAACACAACGCCCAGGTTGGCCAATCTAACAGCTAGAGGTAAAATAACTGTGAACGGACTATAGAATATAAACGATCTCTGCGTATTTACGATGATAATTTTGACGTATTCAAATTATCACGTGCCCAACTACAATTGTTTCACTTTCCCACAGAAATCTGAGGAATTATATATGAATAATTTTAAATTACTTTATTTACGATGAATTGTTTGCAAACATTTTATAAAGACGTAGTTAATTGCTGACGCGTGTTTAGTCACGTTTTAAGAATTGAAGACAACAAATAACACACTTTTGTAAGCCTTCCTGGTTGGTATACGTAAGCAAATGATCAATTGGTCATAGTACCTTTAATGCAAGAAACTAGGTACCTACTTATTGTTATATGCACTGCATTTGTTTGTAGCACTAGTAATGTCATCGCATGATTTGCCAGTGGACTACTCCTTTCTCATCATCATCCTCTTAGCGTTATCCTAGTTGCCATCTGGGGTCCGCTTACTAGTCTAACCGGATTTGGCTGAATATTAGCTTTTCGACGGAGCGACTGCCTGTCTGCCCTCCGCAACCCGAAGGGATAGCGATATTCCATGGTTTAGACAATCTACTGACGCCCTATAACGACTGTCAAAGATCTTTATGTCAACCGAGACCGACGGCTTAACGTGCTCTCCGAGGCACGGGACAAGCGATAATTTACAATTCAATACGCACATAATTCCGAAAAGTCATTGGTGCGCGCCGTGGATTCGAACCCGATACCCTCTGCATGGCACTCTGTTGGTATCTCCACTAGGCTATCGCTGCCTATGACTACTCCTTTCTATTTGGTCGTACTCGTTAAGATTCGTAATTGGTGTTAATATAATTATATTTTGGACAGAAATGAAACAATCTATTCTACGGGATATCAATCCGATAGTTTAGCGGAAAGAAATGCAGTATATATCTTTTCACCACAGCAGCTCAAACATGCCGCTTTTGCTGCGAGACAACAGTGAACAAAACGCGATTTTGATTCGAGCGTGAGTAAAAGTAGCTTTTTAATTTTTCAATCTTCTGTGCCACGAATTGACATTGTTCAGCCATAAATTTGAAACATTCGAATTTTACTGTGCTCTGTCTCTTTCACATGCATATAAAAAGTGAGTGAAAAAATAAACCCCTTCGAATTCGAAATTCGATTTTGGAATTCGACCTCAAAGAAAACACCTAAGGCAACGCAAAAAAAAAAGATATTTGTAATAAAGAAATTAAGTACTTTTTATATGTTATTGTATACATGTTTAATTTATTATTGGATTTTAATAAAAATAAGTCTAATTAATAGTATAAAATTAGTATTTAACCAATACAGTTTTATTTAGAATTACAACGATGATACATTTGAAAAATAAACATTAGGGACGCGGTATTAAAACGTGATTTAAAAAAGTAGCGGGAATAAAAATTTCGCTGATGCTGATACAGTAGGTATAGCGTAACGTGTTAAATTATATTAATATATAAAATAATCTAAAAAGATGAGTGAAACTAGCGATGATGACTGTACTTTAACACCAGAAGAGTTAAATCAACAAGTGATTATGTAGAATTCAATCTATTCCTGTTCATTTCTATGTCTCCTAAGTAATATGTGTTCTCACTGCTGTGGTGAAAAGTTATGTGTGCTACACGAGAGCAAAGTTTTTTGTATCTCGTGCTGTTGAGTCCCTCACCACGGTCAGGATTCTAACTTTGATTCACTCGCTACGCTCGTGAATCAATCATAGAATCCTTCGCTTGCTCGGGACTCAAAATCAGCCCTCGAAACAAAAAACAACTTTGCTCTCTTGTTGCACAAATAACTATTTTACTATTGGATAAAGACCTCCCCTTATTCGTTCCATTCACAATACAATTAATGTAAGGATTCAATACAATTGGATTTATTGATGTTACATTATTCTAAAAATTCACACATTTAAGTAAACAAATATATCAATGTATAACTCTGTTGTTATTTAAAGTGCTATAAATAAATAAGTCCGAGATATTTCTCGGTTATAAAATAAAAATAAAACAATTTAATTTTGTTACTGCGGTTAGTAATTTATTTTATCCTTTTTGATAAATTTACGCTATAACAAGGCTATCTGTATATATAAAACTGGCTTTTGCCCGTTGCTTCGCTCGCGTAAATTTCGCCTAAATAAAATGTTTTGTACAAACTCCCCTCCACTCCTCAAGAAACATACATTTCAGGAACCAATATAAAAAGTTTGAAGTTAATGCATTAAATGATTAAAGCTATAAAAAGTTTAATACAAACTCTGCCAACCTGTTTTACCCCTTAGGGGTGGAATTTCCAAAAATCCTGTCTTAGTGCTCCCTACACTCCTCAAGGAACATACAAGCCAAATTTCACCTACTTGCGACCAGTAATTTCGGCTGTAGCGTGTCTGTCAGTCAGTCAGTAACGCAAGGATTTTATATATACAGAAGATTCTTGCGTTACAAACTGACTGACAGGCAACCCACAGCCGAAATTACTCAGCGCGAGAACGCTGAAACATGTCACTATGTTCCTTGAGGAGAGTAGGGGTGCACTAAGCAGGGAATTTCCAAAATTCCCTCAGCATCAGGAATAAACGGTTTAATAAAAAGACATGTGCTGGCGTAGCTTCGGGCCTCTAATCTAGTATCTTCATATACCCTGTTTGTCTCCGTTATACACATGCAATGTAAGTGACTGCGAACTAAGAAGTCTTAGGACCGATTGCCGTGTCGAGCATAGGTGATATTTGGGTTTTCCATCGACAATTATCCGATAATAGCACGTAGCTAGGAAGTTAGTTGTGTTAGACGCTTGTGTAGTCTGCTTCACAATCTCTCTCCAGTCCTGTCGATCATGCGGTCCACCGGACTAAGAGAGGGAAGGAATAAAAATTGCACTTGTGTTTTCACATTCTCCAGGTAGTAGAGCCTCGCTGATTTCAGCACGAATGGGCCATTTTCTTAAAATATCAAAAGAAATATACCTAATGTAGTCTCCATTGTCCGAATATTCTGCCTGAAGGACATTTTTGTTATTAAACCTTAACATAAGTTTTAAATAGAATCTGGTTTCCATAACCTTGCAGGGACGTAGGTACCATTTGTAATATATTTTTATAAGTTGTTATGAAGCCATTATGTGTTTTATTAAGGTTTGAGTATTCGCGAAAAGTATAACTTAAGGATATTTTTAAACCTCCACATTTTTTGTGCGGCTTATTTTTGTGGCTCAGTCGCGTGCCATTGGAGAGGCCTATATTCGGCAGAACTATGGACTATGGCAGGCTGATGATGATAATAATGAAGATGATATTTTTTGTTATAAGTCTATTTTAAACCTTTGTATGATCAACGCGTTGATTTGTTTTCTGATAATCATCATAATGTCAACTTAGAAATGTCCAAAGTCAAAGTCAAAATCGTTTATTCATCTAGGTCACAAGGTGACGCTTAAGAACGTCAAATTTTAAAGTACATTACTTAATGCTTCTACATTTACATTTACTGCCTCGTTCGCAAACCACGAGAAAGAACGGGCAATAAAACTCGTGGCTTCTCTTTTTAATCGCTAGTATTATGGTACCTACATAATTATTATTTTTTTGTATGGAGCTGCAACTGTTTCACATTGCACACAGTGTTTTATGAAGACCATTTTTCGGACACCGTCTTTTTATTAAAGAAGCTCATAGATATATTCAATAAAAAGAAATATTTCGTATCCCCATTAAGCTAGCATCTCTAGTTTTTTAGATAAACTTTTTTGAAAATCTTCATATTTTAAAGCGGATATTTAGAAAAAAAGATATTCCTCTTAAACTAAGCTTGATACGCAATAATAATGTTACAAGCACCGATAGCATCTCTTTCACTGCACATTTTACAGTTAAAATGAACCTCATAACTTGACTAGATTCAAATTTAAGCGAGATTTTGGATTTTTAGATTTTCTTACTTTTCCCGAAGATTCTACCAAAAGGGGAAAAGTTATATATACAGAAATGATGCTCTTTACTTTCCTCATATACTCAATAAATTTCAGACCCCAAATCCATGGAATCTAGAAGCTATGCCATATAACTGTTTTTGCTAGGTTTTCAATATTTATATTCTGAATTTTAATGATTAAATTTTTATTCAATATAGATTTCTTTACAACATATAATTTAGCTATAAAATCAATATCGAATAAAAAATTTATCATTATAATCCGGAATACAAATGTGAAAACCCTAGCAAAATCAGTTAATTTGGAATAACTTCTAGATTCCATGGATTTGGGGTCTGAAATTTATTGAGTATATGAGGAAAGTAAAGAACGTCATTTCTGTATATTTAACTTTTCCACTTTTGGTAGAATCTGCGGGAAAAGTAAGAAAATCTAAAAATCAAAAATCTCGCTTAAATTTGAATCTAGTCAAGTTATGAGGTTCATTTTAACTGTAAAATGTGCAGTGAAAGAGATGCTATCGGTGCTTGTAACATTATTATTGCGTATCATGCTTAGATTAAGAGGAATATCTTTTTTTCTAAATTTCCGCTTTAAAATATGAAGATTTTCGAAAAAGTTTTTCTGAAAAACTAGAGATGCTAGCTTAATGGGGATACAAAATACTTCTTTTTATTGAATACATCTATTAGCTTCTTTAATAAAGAGACGGTGTCCGAAAAATGGTCTTCATAAAACACTGTGCATTGTACTAAATTACTTGTAAATAGTAAATAGGAACACACATAATACTTAAACAATTAATGCAGTTACTAAATTATGTGCTTTAGTAACATTCCAATGTGAATATTGTGTAACAGGAGCATCAACTTACGACTTTGTAATGACATACAACTGTAATGTAGGCAACTCGCGATCATGTTCAGAACTATGGTGGAAATGTATGTTACAGTTTCTGACGGTATATGACATCTCCATTTTTGAACATAAGCCTTCCCTAAGGTTCTCTACACTGACCGATCTTGAGGGGCCCGCATCCAAGTATTTCCCGCGATCTTAAACAGACAGTCGGTCCACTTTGTGGCAGGCCTACCCCTTTGTTTTTCTGATTATAATATTATATCTAGACATGTATAAATGTTTATTAGTGACTTGGTTGCCATTATACAGGCTCTGCCTAGTTTTGACTCACATGAATCGTTCCAAGTAAAAACAATATGTTGCACAATCAAGGCAATATTTCGAGGCGGATTTCGTAAGATTCGATCAAAATAGATTTAAAAAGGATCTCAGAAACAAGCATGCAACGCATTTTCCACTGACTTGAGTACCTATTAGTTGTAAAGCAGACAACCTTGAAATTTTTAAATATTCCAATCATAAATTGCGATCCAATTATCATTTGCATGTTTAATAGCGTCGTATCTGAACAAAATATCCTTAAATGTATGTTTGTATTCGGGAAATCCCATTCCACTTCATCATCATCAGCCTTTAACAGTCCGCTGCTGGACTAGGGCCTCTCCTTTGAAAGGAGGAATTGGCCTACTATACCACGCTGGCCAAACGGGTTGGTATAGGGTTTGTATCAAGTTTTCCTTCTCTTACAGTGCTGTTCTCTGCATAATATGCTCCCTCCGTCGGCTCTTACGACACCCATGGGATGTTATGGGGTGGTGACATGCCGTATTCTTAATCCGTCACCACGCGGACTCATCCCACTTATTTACCCCTAAAATAGGAAAACTCTTAAGTTGGAAACCCTGCCATCAGATCACATATTAGATGGAGTAGATGCTGTACTTCAGTAACAAAAACATAAATGGTCTTATTTCTTCGAGAATACCTATATCCTTGCCGGTTTTAAAACTGATGTAAACTACTTATTATACAAGTAGGTATTGAATTTTGTTGGAGTGATTAACAAATACACTACAGAATGTAACTCAAACAGTAGGTAAACTGTATTGTAATATCCGTGTTCTTATAAATATAACTAGCCCGCCCGTGGCTTTTCCTGTGTAAGGAATGAGGAATATGGTATTCCGGCTTTCTCACTATAGTTGCACCTAGTCTTTCTACAATGAACTATCTACATAATACTTCTGAAAGCTGCGTCAAAAGCTATCCAGACTTTTCGGCGATTAGCCGGAATAAATAGTCAGGCCGACGAACAAACAAAAATATGCTGCTTTCTAAATATTTTCATGTATATTCTTTTTTTTTATAGACTCACGCCTGTATCCCCGCAGGGGTAGGCAGAGGTGTAATATTACACCCACATCTCGCCATGAAATTTTAGGTCCCACGTAATAGGGGGTGAGCCTATTGCCGTACCGGGCACATTACCAGACTCCGTGGTGCTACTAAGAATTTCCTAACAGAAAAACCCAATAACACTTTGCCTGACCCGGGAATCGAACCCGAGACCTTCCAATCCCACGCGCACATTTAAGCCGCGAGACCAATGAGGCAGTATTAAACTAAGTAAAAATCAATTTTATATTGATAAAATCGAAAAGTAACCCTGTCTGTTATCAGGCCTCCTTCACTCGGCCGTACCTACAGCGATAAGTGCCTACACTTTGGCGCGGCTTCCACGCCGCGTCGTCACCGCTCGCGCGCAGGGCTAGCTAATAACGTGAATTTTAATAGTGAACAACAAAAATGTTCACATCACAAGTCTGGTGCGAAGTATTGCTCATTTAACGGATGTGTGTCGGAAGCAACTTGAAATTTTGATTTTATTTATTTTACGAGAGCAACTTGAAAATTGTACTTTTTATTTGTTGAGATATCTCAACGATTATGGTGTCAAATTAAAGGTCTAGTTCAAAAACCATTTTATCTGTTTGAGTCATGTAAATCGGTCTACGCGTTTAGGAAATAACTAAGAATTAGTATAGTGAAAATGTAAACCACCAGAATTTTTGTGGTTTTCGTTCTACGAGCTCAAATAGTGGGATAGGATACTTATAGTATAAATATTTATTATTAGGTACGTGGTCAAGTAGGTAGATAGACGATGAATAAATATTATAGTAGCAGCGGCAAGTCGACAACCCTAGCGTACGGCTCCGCGGCCCGCGCCAGACAGCGACAGCGTTATGTGTTAGAAAAGAGCGGGAACAGTTAGGTCAATATCGCGTTAGGTACTGAATGCTCATGCGAGCTGAATTGCACTTTCTTGCTTAGTACCAAGAGTCGCAATTTCTTTAAATTGGTTTGCGAAGTGGTGCTTCTGTTCGTAAGAACTATCTATTCTGTGCTGTTATGCTCAATTTTAAATTCATCTCTCAAAATTTGAAAGAAAAATCACTCTTGTTTTGAACTGCAAAACAAAGCACGCTATTGGCTTATAGGTATAACATATTATTTTTAAATGTAGCTAGGTACACATTATTAAAATATACATTGTTCGTTTCTTGAACTTTGCCTTCACTATTAAAACAAATTAACACTTACTATTAAAATTGCACGAACTAAAAGTCAAAGGTGTAACACGACTTTATTGCTATATACGTACAAAGATTTAATTGCCGGTCAAAACTTTGTACTTATATAGCTATCTTACAAGGACAGTAGCGATATTCTAAATCAACAAACATCGGGTAGTAGAAAACATTTTTTGGCATATTTTATTTTTAAAAATGTCGCCGCACCCCAAATACGGGGCCTAACGACCAATGTGTGACCGCTCTGTGAATGGCCTAACGATGCTCGAACTGAGACAAAAACTGGGACCGTCGGCTTTACGTGCCCTCAGAAGCACAACACGCGGTCACCCATCCAAATGGCGACCTGTGCAAACGTTACTTAACCTTGCCGATCTATAACGAACGGTGCGTCAAGCCACACTATGAGCGCTACACAACAACCAATGAAAATAACCCTTTGCATTCGCATTAACATGTTACAATGCTAGTCATCATAAGTACATGTGTTACAACTACTCTTGATTTTTTTTAATTATGTATATTTTTATGAAAGAAGGTGCTTGAATGCTTATGGTCATGTGGACAGTGTGGACCTTGATCTTGAACGTCGTAAGCCTCGTGACAAGAACGTGGACACAACTCAAAATTATTTAAAACACATAATTATATTTCGTCTCCGTGTGGCAACGGACAAAGAATACAAAGTGTCATAACTAATACGAAGTGGCTACTAGGGAAAATACATCACCATATCAGCCAAACGACGTCCACTGCTGGACATAGGCCTCCCCCAAGGTTTTCCTCACAGACCGGTCTTGAGCCGCCCGCATCCAACCGCCTCCCGCGATCTTGACTAGATCGTCGGTCCACCTTGCGGGGGGGCCTACCTCTGCTGCGTCGTCCGGTACGTGGCCGCCACTCCAGAACCTTTCTGCTCCAACGGCCATCGGTTCTTCGAGCTATGTGCCCTGCCCACTGCCACTTCAGCTTGGCTATCCGGAGAGCTATGTCGGTGACTTTGGTTCTACTGCGGATCTCCTCACTTCTGATTCGATCTCGCAGTGAAACTCCAAGCATAGCTCTCTCCATCGGAAAATACACGTAGTCCAAAGTGAAGAGACGGAAAGCTTGACATTAAACCCTATATCCGTGTGGTGACGGATTAAGAATACGGAATGTCACCACCCCATATCATCCCATGGGTGTCGTAAGAGCCGAAAGAGGCAGCAAATTATGCAGAGAACAGCACTGTAAGAGAAGGAAAACTTGATACAAACCCTATACCAACCCGTTTAGCCAGCGTGGTATAGTAGGCCAATTCCTCCTTTCAAAGGAGAGGCCTAGTCCAGCAGTGGACTGTTAAAGGCTGATGATGATGCCACATAAAATATGTCACAAACACACGCAATCTCTGCCGAATAAGTACAAAATCTTCTATTCTATAGGCTTCTTTTTTATCAGTAAATTCACAAGAGAATTAAGGTCTAATTAAAAAACATCAGCCTTTTGTAGTCCAATGCTGGACAACCGCCTCTCCTAATGCGTCACAACGGCAAAGACCTACCAAACTTAAATGCGCAACGTTTTACAAACAACTTTTTATTCATTTACGGCTTTGTTTATTAGTATTGCTTTTATCTTAAATATATTATGTGCTAATTAAAATATATCTCTGCATATGTCACTGGCTGAACCAGTTTGACGGTTTTTGAGAACATGATCACCATTCAGACTCACTGACTTTGTGGTATGACTTCATTTTTATTATCTCTGGATTATTTATGGGTATGATTAGCTCACCACACGGACGGATTTTTATGTGTGATAGAATGAATTTATTTCGTGTAAACTTTTGAAATGTTAACGAAACGTAATTCTTCTCCATCCCCTTTGAGGACGTGGCAACTGCTGAGAGATGCGGGCAAGAAACTTAACGGGAATCCTTTTAGTTAAAGTTTTTGATTTGACCGCACAAATCAATTTTTTTTGTGTTAAAAAAAGACAACTCCAGCATTAGGACTAAATCCTGTGTCGCGAGGGACTTTACAAACATACAAGTAACGAACACAATGAGCACCCAGACTCGAAACAACAATTTATGAGTCACACAAAGTGTTGTCTCGTGTGGGAATCGAACCCACAACACTCGGCGCAGTGTCAAGCGGTGAGACGGCCGCTTAAACCACTACGCCAACCGTGCAGTCAAAATTGTTTACTAGAAGAGTCTAATCCCCACAAGGAGGTGTTATCTACAGATTGTGGTCTGGAGTTTAGATCTATTTCGTATATTTTTTATGACTGCAAAAATTACTGCGCGACAGAAAATCACGTTTTGGTCTTGAAATATGGCATTGGTAGGACCAAACGCTAAAGCAGATTCTAAAAGAGGAAAAAATAAGATAACTAAACGCTGAACAGAAGAGCATGCATGAGGAATCTGATGGGAGTGAATGAACCAAGATAGATATGTCAGGATCGTTGCAAATGACGTGCCGTAGTCTCTGCCTACCCCTCCGGGAAACAGGCGTGATGCTATGTATGTATGTATGTATGTACTAAACGCTGATAATGTTGTGCTAATGTTATGTAGTTATCAAGATAATTGTCTGGTACAATAATATTATTGCATTCGCCGAGTATGTTGTCAATGTGCACGTCATTAGTGTTCTAAGTATCATGCTTAACTTATCATTACATTATTACATCGCAGCGTACTTGTGTGTATAATTTACGAAGATGTATGTATGTTAGAGATTATCTCAAAAACAAATAGCCTGGGCTTTTTAAATACTTTTTTTTATAGTAATAGGCGGCAAAGGAGCTGACGGATCGCCTGATGGTAAACAATTAGGGTGCTTCTACACGGTGCATGTAGCTGGAGCAAGTAAAGGTGTGGGTTACACGCGTGGGTAATATGCGCAAGCTACTTGATCAAGTTACTCGCTTGTACTTTTACATGGTGCAAATAACTGGAGCAAGTAAAGACGCGGGCTACTTGCGCAAGCTGTACCTATGTACAAGTTATTTGTTCGTGGTCAAGAGCTACATGTGCATGCTATTCGCGCGGTAGCTTTATGACTTGAATCGCGTCAAATGTCTCGACGAACGAAAATTATTTTAAAATCATATGTTAAAAATGTAATTTTAACAGATAACATGCGCGAGTGACCCGCGCGCGTCGCAGAGCACGCGAATTACTTGCGCGGGTGGCTCGCTTTGGTACATGCTCGAGTCGCTGGACCCGCACATTGTTTTAAACGATATGTTTACGGTACATGTAACCCGCGCAAGTGCCTCAACATGCTCAAGCTACATGCGCCGTGTACAAGCACCCTTACAGAAGTCACAAGTGCGTTACCGCCCCTTGGGGTTGGGAAAAGGGATAGGATGAGGAGTGCGATGAGGGAGAAGGAATAGGGGATAAGGCCTCCGGCTCTCTCACTCACCGAACGAAACGCAGCAGTTTAAGTACTGTACTTTACGTCGATTTTCTGTGAGAGGGTAGTACTTCCCCGATCGAGCCGGCCCATTCATGCTGAAATCAGCAACGCTCTACTACCTTTCAAACTTTCGCGATTTGTACGCACTTTAATATTTATGCAACAGGTCTCAATGTACGTCGTAATTATTTGAAAAACAATGTTCATCGTAATCATTGTTGTAGAAAGTATTGTATCCTTGGATTTTAATATCTGAGAGGTCGAGCGTAAACAACTCAAATTTTGGATGCGTGATCTTTGAAGAGTATAGGACAGCACTAAGAGTGGATTTTAGGAAATTCTGTCCTTAAACGGGTAAAAAGTCCCACGCGGGCGGAGCCATGGACGAAGTCTAGCACTAAATACCTACATACATACATAGACTCACGCCTGTTTCCCGGAGGGGTAGGCAGAGCCTACGGAACGCCATTTGCAACGATCCTGACATACTTCTCTTGCTTCATTCACTCCCATCAGATTCCTCATGCATGCTCTTCTGTTCAGGGTACTTCTTACCTGTCCTGTTTTTAGGATGTCTCCAATCTGGTCAGAGAACGTCCGCCTAGGTCTTCCCCTTCGATCTGTCCCATTCGCACTTGCCTTGTATATCTGCTTGGTCAATCTTTCGTCATCAATAGCACTAAATAAACGCAATAAATTATGCTATATGTCATTTCATACTGTCAGCACTTTTCAGGTTGATAATATCTTCATTATCTTCTAGTGTTCAAATATGTGAAGTGTTATGGGCACTTAAACTGCGCAAACATTAATAAACACGGTGAATGTGTTTAGACAAATATAATTAAATGAAAATAAAACATGACTTAAAATTGGCAGTTCGGGGTATGGAAAATTTTATCAATGAATGGACGATTGCCTTCTGTTAAATAATTGGACTTACTATAGGTATATTCTCTAGGCACTTGCATTTTCGACATAAATTTGCCCTTCGGACGATCTAGCACAAACGCATTCAGATTATAAGTACATATATATGGCTAGGAGCAACGGAACTTAAGGGGCAACCGGTCTTATTTTTTAACGTCATACTGAGTCATACTGCCACGCAGAGGGTATCGGGTTCGAATCCACGGCGCGCATCAATGACTTTTCGGAGTTAATCGATTTTAAACTTTCGCGATTTGTATACATCATACAATATTATTTAGCGGGTCTTAGTCGCGATAATTTATTTATTTCAAGGCATAAAATAATACCTCTGTTATTCTCCTACGTTTCTACCGGCTTGCAACGGTTGTGGTCGCGGAGGGACTTATGTGCGTATTTATTTATTTTTTAATTTTTTAAAAGACATCTCCCGCACTAGGAATAATCCTGTGTCGCGGGGGACTTTACAAACATACAACTAACGGACACAATGAACACCCAGACTCGAAACAACAATTTATGGATCACACAAAGTGTTGTCACGTGTGGGAATCGAACCCACGACACTCGGCGCAGTGTCAAGCGGCGAGGCGACCGCTTAAACCATTACGACAACCGTGCAGTCGGAGTTATGTGCGTATTGAATTGTTAATTATCGCTTGTCCCGTGCCTCGGAGAGCACGTTAAGCCGTCGGTCCCGGTTGTCATGAATTTCTTTGACAGTCGATAAAGAGCGTCAGTACCTTCTAAATAAACTGACACTAGTCTAAACCATGGAATATCGCTATCCCTTCAGGTTGCGGAGGTCAGACAGGCAGTCGCTCCGTGGAAAAGCTAATATTCAGCCAAATCCGGTTAGACTAGTAAGCGGACCCCAGATTGAAACTGGAATAACGCTAGGAGGATGATGACTATAAATAAATACTTGTGCCACGCACATTCACACGAAGTAAGATATTACATTATATTAATTTGATTAATCAGGAGTTGTTGAATTTACTATATTTGTAGTTGGTATTTATTAGAAGTATAGATTAAATTGTATGACGCGTATTATTTTTGACATAAAACTTTTGACAATTGCTGGGACATTCAACGCGCGAAATCCTGTTTTGAATTGGTGCTACAATTCTACGATTCTGGACAACCTTTACAAGTGCGTAGTTAGTATTTATTAAGATGTCTAGATTAAATTGTATGAAGCGTATTATTTTTGACATACAAGTTTTGCCAATTGCTGACATTCAACGCGCGAAATCATGTTTCGAATTGGTGCTGCAATTCTACGATTCTTTAGGACAACCTTTACAAGTGCCAATGCATCTTTTAAGTACAGTGTTATAATTACGAGAAGACTGATCAAACTACTCTCCCTTCAATAAAAAAAAATCGTATCTTTTTGCGAACTCTAATACTTATGTGAAGGAAAATATTCTGAGGAAACTTGCATGTCTGATTGTTCTCTATCATATTCTCGGAATATATACAATATACATACATGTAAAGTCTGCCTAGTCACTCTTAGCCAGCGTGGTGAACTATGGCCTTATTCTTTTCATAGAGGCCTGTGTCCAGCAGTGGGACTGTTAATATACAGTGCTGTAGATAATGTGCGGACTAAATATCAACTTCTATCGCTGCGCCATCCATACAGCACAGTGAAGTAACAAGATTATTCACGGAATTGTATATAGACCTGAGCCACCTGACCAAGTTTGTTATAAGTTATTCTACATTATAACATTGATCTACAATCTGCATTACATTCTTATAATAGTTTCAATTCCTATTATATTAGTTAAAGGCCATTATGTCACTCGGTGTGATTGGCGACGACTGCCTAAGCTCCGATTACTTCGGGAGCCATGTTGATCAGTAAACAGAATAAGCTAATAAGTTGTAATGCACGTTCTATAAGTAGTTACTTACACGTAAAGCTATCGGTCCCGTTTCTTGTCTGTCAACAAGAATCGTTTGGCCATGTCGCAGGCCTTTGAGCGGTCGGAAAACTCCGACACCAGAGTTGGCCACACACTCACACGACAAAGAAAGGGACTAGCAGAGCCCGCCGTTACACCCGAGTTATTTAGGGCTACTGCTCCGCACCCGTGGGTCATAGCGTGATGTTATATAGCCTATAGCCTTCCTCGATAAATGGGCTATCTAACAGGAAAAATATCCAAGTCGGACCAGTAGTGCCTGAGATTAACGCGTTCAACCAAACGAACAAATAAACTCTTCAGCTTAATTATGTATAGATAAATTAGGAGTCGAGTAAAATTAAAAAAAATATAAACATTTTTACACCACCCCGCGAAAAATATTAATCAATCATAAATAACCTCTTGCCCTTCAAGTTTACCATTGACTCTTTATCAAGGCATACTGCCTTTTATCTAATTGAATCTTATTGATGACGAATCATTAAATCTAATTGATGACGTATTTTACACATTAAGAAAGGTGTAAAAAATACCTCGTTGGTCTCGCGCCATAAATGTGCGCGTGGGATTGGGAGGTCTCGGGTTTGATTCCCGGGTCGGGCAAAGTGTTATTGGGTTTTTCCGCTAGGAAATTCTCAGTAGCAGCACGGAGTCTGGTAATGTTCCCGGTACGGCAATAGGCTCGCCCCCTATTACGTGGGATCTAAAAATAAATCTGGCGAAATGTGGGTGTAATATTTATACCTCTGCCTACCCTTTCGAGGATACAGGCGTGAGACTATAAATAAAAAAAATAAAAATAAAAAAAGTATTCCAAAACGAAAAATAAAATTGTTGAATAATTAATTAAAACACACCTCTTATTGTACGTCGGAAGATATATGATTCATAAACACAGGTTGCTAAGTAACTATAATTTTAAAAGATTTAAACTTTTTACACCACCTTGCGAAAAACATAAAACAATGAAGATAAAAAAAAAATCTTGTCCTAGAGTTTGCCATTGACTATTTATTATGGTATTATGATCCATTGATGAATAATTACGACCATCACAGAAAAATATCAATAAATTAAAAAGAGTTGAGGTAACAAACATTAAGAGACGGAGAATTTCCTTTTTTCCTTAAATATAAAGTAGAATCCTTAAGTTGTTTTTTATTTTTATTCGAGGGAATAAAGGATTTTGACTATTGAAGTAGGTTACAATCAAAGAACTCCAAAACAACAGCGCGTAGTTCGCAATCAGCTGTCTTCTTACATGTCAAATCACAGTTATTCAGGCAATGCATGACTTGGTATTTCGGAGTGCATTGAACTATTGGGGGGACCCAATCAAATCAAAGTATGAATACGATATGATCAATTCGACGTGAGTAACTTTGTAATCGAAATGTATGAACGATTTCAGGGTTACCTTTAATTACTTTAATGGATATTTTTGACCACTAATTGATATTATATCTTATGGACATGATTATTAATATTTAAGTTATTTATTTTTTACCTTTTTGTTAGTTTATATTGGTTAATTCAAGTAATATTTTCTTTGATTTATTTTTAATATTCAATGACATAAAAACTACTACCATTAATTCAATATAAAATAGTGTATTGATAAAGTCAAGTATGTATAGATTTTTAGATGCTGTATTCTTAAAATATGCGTATTCAAAAATTACAGAGAATTAAAAATTAAAGCTCATGAAAATGATCAAACGAAATAAATTGGATTCGTTTTAAAACATTATCGAATTTACTCGATAGGCGTTGCTTGTCTTATATTTTTTAGGCATATTAAGCTAAGTGTATGCTGCCGAATATATCTTCAACTATCTCTATTTTTTTGTCTGCCACAGTTACTCTATTTTTGAAGACCGTGCACTGTGGCGCGTGTTGGGAGGGGCCTATGTCCAGCAGCGGACTGCGATAGGCTGATTGAGAATTACTTTATTTTGCTTTATACTTAAGTGTCTAATTCTGAGAATACAATTCTGAGAATAAATTTTTAGAATAATTCTGGTTTTCATTAGTAGTGGTTACATCTTGTAAACTTTAACTTGATATCTTAAGTTTCTGTAGACTAAAAATCCAATAAATACAACATAGTTAAATGTCTTCGCCTGGATATGTTATCTAAAAAAAAATCTAAAATATGACCAAAACCAGTGCAGAATCAAATTGCCCACATTAACCAAAATAAAACTTTATAACAATAAAAATAAAACTCACTTTTTGTATTTGCTTGTCGATTATTTTCTGGAATCCCCACGCCGCCAACACAATTGTCAGGATCAGGAATCCTAGCGACGCCGCGAACAACATTTTCGAGTGTTTCCCCAACATTTTAATTCACTATTTATCACACTTTATTTTACAAAAGTTCGATATCTTTTAAACAGTTAGCATGAGTCCGCGTCCGATCAGCACTCAGTTATAATTGTGGAAGGATCTCTTCTCACGGCTTGTTTTCCTCGTGTTTTTTTTCTACAATGATAATATAAAACTGAACTGTCTTTGAAGATAAAGAACAGGTTTAGTAAGCGAGGTGGCAACATATAGGTCTTGCATATTTAAAAATGTCAAACTTAATGAGTAAAACAAAAAATGACAGTTATGTTCATGCGTCAAAATTATTTTTTGTTTGTATTTGTTTTTGGGACAGTGTTATTTTTTGTTTGGTTGGGTTTTATTTTACTATTTTCGTTTTTTTTTGGTTTCTTAGTTTGTAGTACTTGTAGTTTAGACTAGTTTTGACTTTAGTAGTGTACTAAATATGTTTATATAATATTTTTCTTAAAATCTTTTATAAATCTGGTGTGTGAAACCGGTGGCGTGAATATATGAACCTTATCGATTCACGGTAATATTATAATGTATTATCGTCAGGAGTTTTATCAGAATTGTTAACAATTATATGCCATGTTTAATTTGCTAATGATACGGTAGTAAATTTATGCAATAGGTAATAAACTATTACACAAAATATTTCTAATGTAGTTCTTATGACGTGTGATATAATAAATACTATTAAAATTATAATAACTCGAAATTTAAATCTGAAGCGGGCTTAGTTTTTAAAGATTTTGGAGAACATTTTTGGGTGTCGCAACATGGAACTGCTCTAAGATTAGAGTATTCGGACAGCTGGATCCTCATCTACAGCCTTTCAGGGCGTATTTTCTAAAACCACCATGGTTTCTTCCGACCTCTCATATTGGCAGGGTCACGCTGTTTGGCGTATTTTTACGCGACTCTAGTAGAATTAGAACTCGTCAACCTGTTCTCGCGAAGACTCGCCAAAATTTCTCAAAATGCATTCTAAAATTCCATCTCCAAAATGCAACTTTGTGAAGCGCACAAGAATTAGCTAGCTAGCGTTTTAAAATACCTGGTGAAAGACAAAGGGCCTTTCTAAGACGCATATATTATACACTATACAGCAGCGCAGTAGCGGTATTTTATCTTCTTCACTTATCTGTTAGAAAAACGTTATCATAATTGAATGAAAAATGACCACGTGCAAAAAGTCCTACAGTAAACCTGGCATTATCTAAATAGGCACGTTCTCACGTTATACATTGTATGCAAAACTACACCTAATTACATGTATACACATTAGAACTTTAGACTTTGATAATGTTAGTGTTTGTTGGATGTATATTAAGTGCAATTTTGTGTAAACAGTTATTGGTTCTGAGTGTATGTGTGGAAATAGTTGAATTTGTTTTAAGCGCCTGTTTGGTGGTTTTCCACTGCGTCCACTGTCGTGGGTGCGATCTTCAGACGAGACAATAGTTTGTGTGCCCCCAAATTATTTTTTTGAGTATTCATTGTATCCGTTGTATGTTAATTTAATGTTTTAATGTTTTTTGAGGCCTCCACGGAAATTCCAGGCAACACTAGAAATGTAGGTAGCCTGTAGGCTATATTCCTAGTGATTCTTGGAAAGGCAAAAAATATTTTTAAATGACTCTTAGTGCTTTTTGTCTCGCTAGTTATTTAGAACAAGTTTGCGAATAGCGACATGTTATGATTGACTAGTTTTGGGAACACGTCCTGTCCGGTTTTAAAATAATTCTACACCGCACTGAATTTTAATCAGATCAATATTTTTAAAAGCTTATTTTATGCTATAACTCCTCTTTAGCATAACCTGCACATCCATAAAACTAGAAATAAAATGCATCATCGTCTAATGTTCGCTTCTGCATCAAAATCTTAAATTGCAGCTCATAAAAGTCTTATAGTTAATACTTAATTACTACTTTCTGGTTTTGAATCTTGATCAGACAAGATTCTAAAGACCCGTTCTATGTGAAACTATGTAACATTAGATTATGAGGCACGTTTTTGTAATATCAAGATATATCATTTATAACAATGTAGGAATAAACTTGTGCACGTGTATGACTGCAATGATTAAACTAAATTATAATTTCTGCTTTGTTTTCTTTTTATACTAGCTCGCCCGGCGAAAGTTGTAAAAAATCGTCAAAAGAAATTCTGAATATGAACATCCGGATTACCGTACTTACAGTATGAAATATACTGCAAGGTCGGAGGTATATCTTTTATTTGCCGAATACATATTATAAGAGTGCATAAAAAGATCCTAACAATTAAGGCATCCAATTATAAGGAGTCAATTTGGATCTTTTATATAATGGCATAAAGGTGATAATATGCAGCAATTCATCAACATGTATATAAAAATGGTATTAGAGATATTTTAAACTTTGAGCTTGAAACTAGTTGCAGCAGAATCGTTTGTTATTGCCCTGTACCAACAAAATTTTACTTCGTGTAAATTCTTTGTTTTTTAAAAGACAACTCCCGCAGCTGGGACTTGGGTCCGCGGGGGACTTTACAAATATTAACGGACACGATGAATACCCAGACTCGAAACAACAATTTACGAATCACACGAAGTGTTGTATCGTGTGGGGATCGAACCCACAACAATCGGCGTAATGTCAAGCGGGCGAGGCGGCCGCTTAAACCACTACGCCAAACGTGCAGTCAACTAAACTTATCTGTTACATATTACATCTTCTGATAGGAAGTTATATATCTGAGCTCTTTGGTTATATTCATCCATTAACATATAGGTATTACATAATATATATCGATGTATTCATAACTCCTATATAAAATTCTCATGTCACAGTTCTTGATCTACCCTTATCACTCCCTATTATTTCAGAGCAACGTTTGTTAGGTCAGTTAGTGGATTTATAAAATCGAACCTACGAGATTACCTATTAATATTATTAGGTACCTAACTAACAATGAAAAACAAAATTAGTTGACTGAAACGAAAATGAAAACCAAAATTACAAATGATATTACAAATAATACCATTGCACCCAGAAATGTGTATTATTTGAATAATACAAAAATATTACCCATTCAATTATACATAAACAAAAAAGGTAAATACGATGTGATAATACACCATTAACATGAAATATTTACAACTTTAATTCAAATAGTCTGGGAACATTTGGGTCACGTTTTTATTTAGACAATTGGCGGAAAATATTTTGTAACGTTATATTATTATATTTTTTCGAGTAAGTAAATTACTGTTACGTCTGAAAGAAACGAAGAATTTTCATTTGGTACAAATCAGTAACACATGTTTATCATTTACACGGCTTGTTTAAATAAAATATTGTTATGCAATATTGAAGTTTTTTTTAAAGTATTTAGAGCTAGATCTGTATTTTTTATGTTTACTCATTAATTGTTACCACAATCTTTAGCGAACAATGATACTTCTTATTTTAGCTATCTTTTGATATTAGGTACTAGGGTAAACAGTATAATGATTGGCACCCTAAGCGGTTTCTACTACTAAGAGTACTAAGTAACAAATTCTCAGGAAAATACAAATTCAATAATATTTTCTATGGTTTTGTCGGAATTGTGTTTACATGGGCATTAATAAAAATAAAACATCGTATTTAATAAAGCCGTTTTATTAGCATAAAATGTGCTCAAACTTATTTCTTAAGAAAAGTACAATCATTGGCACCCTGGTATAGTTATTGGCAGTACCCAAAAGGTCAAGGACAATCATTGGCACTGTTGGCCTAAGGCCGTGATACCCAGACAGTCTTAAGCCTTGATATCCGGATCTTTATACATGTATTCTACGTAATCAAAATATATATTTATGGCTGTTTATGTAACCTTCTAATATTTCTTACATAAGTCTATATTTGAGAGAAGTTTAGTTCATTTACCACGTTTTATATCTTTCTTTCGGCATATTTTTCTAATGTAGCTCATTTTGTCTCTTAGATACATTGTAGCAACTGAGCCCTGTTTCAGTTTCTCACAAGCATTTTGTTCGTAATATTTTTGTCTATACTAAGTTCTTTGTTTTAAGCGATATCTGTCCTGATTTCTGGGTACTTTGTAGAGAAAGGGTAAAATACATTCATAAGCAGGATTAACCTATTTTTTATACACAGAACAAATATTTAAATCTTAACTATGAATCATTTTTCTTTAACAACTATTTAAAAAAATGTTAGGAAAATTGCCTAGAAAATTAATGAAATGTTTAGGTTAGGTAGTTACTTTCCGAAGCGAAAAAAATATTTTTAATTAATTTTACATAAAAGTTCCTATTTATTTGTATCTGTTATCTTCATTAAAGCTTAATAAACGTTAGTTTTGCGCTATTAAATAGATGGATCGTCTTTTTCGATAGTGCCAATGACTATACTTAAAAATTGTTCAACAACATAGTCATTGGCACATTTTAGAATCATATTTTTTCAGATTTTTGTTTGTTTTCCGTCAAAATCGCATACAAATACAAACAACTTTAGATTGTATATTTCTTCGCATTTACACCCAACTTACTATGGTACGGTCGTACAAAGATAGCAACCTTTTTCTACAAAGTACCCAGAAATCAGGACAGATATCGCTTAAAACAAAGAACTTAGTATAGACAAAAATATTACGAACAAAATGCTTGTGAGAAACTGAAACAGGGCTCAGTTGCTACAATGTATCTAAGAGACAAAATGAGCTACATTAGAAAAATATGCCGAAAGAAAGATATAAAACGTGGTAAATAAACTAAACTTCTCTCAAATATAGACTTATGTTAGAAATATTAGAAGGTTACATAAACATTCATAAATATACGTAGAATAGGTACATGTATAAAGAGCCGGATATCAAGTCTCAAGACTGTCTGGGTATCACGGCCTTAGATCAACAGTGCCAATGATTGTACCTTTTGGGTACTGCCAATAACTATACCAGGGTGCCATTGATTGTACTTTTCTTAAGAAATAAGTTTGAGCACATTTTTATGCTAATAAAACGGCTTTATTAAATACGATGTTTTATTTTTATTAATGCCCATGTAAACACAATTCCGACAAAACCATAGAAAATATTATTGAATTTGTATTTTCCTAAGAATTTGTTACTTAGTAGTAGAAACGGCTTAGGGTGCCAATCATTATACTGTTTACCATAGGTAAGTATTATTTTTTGTTACCAGTAGAGCTTCACAAGGAATGTAATCCATTAGCGATACCAAAAGTATGAGATAAAATAATGTCTTGGTAGATTCGAGTAAAGCACATCGCAGTTATTTTTAGTTGAGCGAAATTAAAATTGGAGCACCCCATTTTATTGTAAAGCAGTTGAGGTATTTTCAAAGATTGTTGCGTAAGGTTATCAAAGATTACCGGATTTCTAAATATTGTTAAATAAACAATTATTAAATGGATGCACCATAGGGTAAAACTCAAATAACTTTCATGATTTCACTGAGTACCTAACACTTGTGAGCATGAAAAAGGGCTATGAGAAGAACATGGATGAAACTCAAGCTGCTATTTTAAATTGCCAAAGTAGTTTCATCAACTTAATAGCTTTTGTTGAATATATAAATAAAAGTGTAATAGCAATCTTCTGATGTACCTATTGTTTTTAATCGAAATGTTAGTAATCTGAGCAAACGCCTTGTGATATTTAATAATAGATGAACCTTTAAGTTAAATGATCTTTATTTATTTTTTGTTAATCGTTTCAACCTCTAAAGTCCTTTTTTTTTTTTTTTTTTTTTTGTTCACTACGGTGGTAAAACTCTCCTTATGAGTCATCTCAACTCCGCCAACCCAGCCATTAGAACGGCTGGGCTTGGGACTGGCGAAGGAGGTATGTGGAGGCTCTCCCCTACAGGCGTTCGGGGCATACCCACTAAAAACCACCGCGGTGTCCCTACGGGTCCCGTTTGTTGGCGGGGTCACGCGATTCGCGATTTGCATACTTTCTCGCGACCCCGCCCGGGATTGGCCCGCCGTTTGTGTTGGCGGGCCCCGTCTCGTTATGATCTCGCAATCATCCATCAAACTTCTTGCATCCATCAAACTTCTCGCATCCATCACCTCACAAAGCTACTTGGCGGACAGGGAGCAGCCCCAGCGCTCACCGTCCGCAGGCACTGAATTTAGGGTGGTCGGAGGTCGTCTCTTGTGCGACGTCCCCGACGCCCGGACCTACGGTTGGGGAGAGGGCGGTGTATTTCCCTCTCCCGCTCCGCCGCCTCCTTGCTCAGCATGACTGCTTCGCAGAAGGAGGCGACGGCGTTCCAAGACCTCTCACTCCGGACCATAGACAGAACTACGGCCGGGAGCGAGAGGACAACCGTATTCAGAGCCGCGACCAGATCACGGCGCTGCGATGCCCAGGCTGGGCATTCCGCCAAAGTATGCAACGCCGTGTCTTCGACAGGGTCGCGGCTGCTGCCACAATGGTGGCATCCGGGCGTTTCCTCCCGGCCTATCCTCCACAAATACCGGCCAAAACAACCATGGCCGGTAAGGATTTGAGTTAACCGGAAGGTGAGGACGCCGTGACGTCTCTCCGACCACTCTTCAACCACGGGACTTACCGCCGCTATCGTGGCGTGCCCGAACCTCTAAAGTCCTAAAGTTATAGTATAAAATCTGTGTTTTCATAAATAGCTTTAAACCAACACCACAACCATTGTACCTGCTTGCTTTTTTATTCTATGGGTTAACAGGTTTTAGAATACAAATTAAGATTATAATTAAAAAAAAATTATTCCCTATTTCGGAAATATTCTTTTGTCTATCTTCATAATTACGCACGATTTGAGAAACTACCGGGTATTGTAGGTTTATTATATATTTAGTTTAGTTTATTAAATATTTAAAAATATAATAAGATATCTTGGCAGTTCATAATTATCTTTTTTGCTATACAATTTATGGCTGGAATTCGTATTAACTCACATAAATGATGTTTTAATTTGCATTTGTAACAAAATAAAACTAATTGCAAATAATCTTAAGTAAATTAAGTTTAATATTAGAGCCAAGAATATCAATATTATTCTTTCTTCACAAAAGTATATTTTTAATTTTTCTAATCAGTTCTTTTTTAATTATCGAACATTTTAAATCATTGACCCAGATAAAAATATTTTGTTTTCTTTTTACCGCGTGTTCCTTTTCCAAAACAGTTCAGTTCACATTACCACTTCACCATAGAGTACACAGTAAAGAGTCCGCATCTGTACTAATACTAGATCGTTCGAACACTGACAACCGGTAATACACGCCGGTCACGCCATTGTCACAAGTAATTGCATACCGCAAGGTATTAAGTTTATTAGAGATGTATGTTCATATCCGTAATGGATATCAGAAAGATAATTTGTGTCATTTTGATCGTGATGGCGGACTATGTTGGATGAACTGAAGTGAAACCAACTTGACGGTAGAAAAATGTAGACAACATTTGAGAATACAGTTTTGTCACGGAAATGTACGGAAAACTGCCACAGTTATATGATTTTCCAGATCTACAAATAATAGCTTATAGCGTGAAAATATGGCTCTTTGAAATAGTATAGGAATTTAGGAGACCCGCTACTTAAATATTGTTGTATAATACCATAGTGAGAAGTATCCTAGAATACTGCATTCAGACATGGAGACCACACTATTCCATACACTCCCTTAGATTGGAAAGATTGCAATTTAAAGAGATTTTTATGGCATTTGTGTCGTGGCGGTGGGTTGTCTCATGTTTTGAAGACCTATGACGAGCGGCTTCGTTACTTTAAAATACAATCCTTATCTAAGCGTAGAGACATTCTGAGACCTTTCCTTTCCTTTGAATTTTCGAATATTTGATTGATTGTTTTACTTCCTATTTTGTTTCTATTGATTTGACATTACATAATTGTTTTTTTATTTTAATTTTGATTTTTGATTTTATATTAATGCTATTTTGATTTTGTTTCTATTTTTTAGTATTATTTAAAACAAAGTATTTAATTTTTTTTGATTATATATATATTTTTTATTATTTTGAATTCATATTGATTAATTGGCTTTTAGTTTTATGATCTAGCGGTTTTACATATTGACATTAGCATTGATTATAATGTAGATATTGATTTATGATTGTATTTACTTAGTTTTTATGTATCTTTTAAAAATACCTATCTTCGAATTGTTACCAAGTAGATATATAAGCAGTCTTTCTAAGCTCACTTATTGGTGCATGCAGTGGCTACCTCAAAAGGTTATGCAACCGACAATCAGCACCTTACATTGTATATTTGATTTTTTATTGTTGTTATAATCATTGATGGTCCTAAATAGATAAATAAATAAGTATCATTTCCAAAATGCAATCGTAAACAACATGCAAAGCTCGGCACAGGTAGCGAGAAAAAACCTGTCATTTTAACTACGTAATTTTTTTAAACAAGTTAAAACATGACAAACACTATTAGTGCTGTTAAAAAAACTGTTCTGGAGCATCTTTACAGTTTACAGTTAAAAGAAAAGCCGAAAAGTCGTTCTATCAAATAGTTTGCGATTCGTGCCTTGTTTACTATTTTTCTTTTTATCCTTTGGTGTTTCTAGTTTTGCGGTAATATCTGAATTCTGATTTTGTTGAAATAGAAGTTCTGACCTTTATATTAAAGTGACAGGAGTTTGATGATAATCTTGTCGCTGTCTGCATTATACTATCTCTAACCGTTGTTAAACGTATTACAATCATTGTTTTGAGTAATAGTGACAAGTTTTTAGTTTCGCCATGAATAGGAAAGCGTGGTGGTGTGTGAGATTCTTACATACTAACGTTCGGAGCCTCCTTTCTGCCTCATTAAACCCGGCACGGTGCCCTGAAAGTCCTCTGGGCAGCGGGGTCATACGAATCATGGTAAATATACAAAGCAGCGATAGCCGAGTGGTGAGACCGACAGGCTGCTACGAAGAGGGTTTCGGGTTCAAATCCACGGCACGCACCAATAACTATTCGAAGTTAAGTGCTTAAAAAAAGTTAATTATCGCTTGCTTATCGGTGAAGGAAAACATCGTGAAGAAACCTGCATGTCTGAGAGTTCTCCATGATGTTCTCGAAAGACATGTGAAGGCTGCCAACCCGCACTGGACAAACGTGGTGGACTATGGCCTTACCCTTCTCATAGTGAGAAGAGGCCCGTGACCAGCAGTGGGACAGTATAAAGGGCTGATGATACTTTGCCTGGACGTAATAAGCCTACTGTGGTATATTTCAATCATCAAACTATAAAGCTACCGGGGCGACGCCGCTTTAATTCACGTACTTAATTTATTTTACTCTGTCTTGCCGTGTGATATATATTACACAAATCTCAAATTTAAGCAAGTGTTACCACACCAAAACTATGTGTAATAAATACAGTTCTTGTGTAGCTAGGAAAACGTTTTAAAGGTTATTATGATTTAAATATACAGATTAGACTGCCTCGTTGGTCTCGCGGCATAAATGTGCGCGTGGGATTGGGATGTCTCGGGTTCGATTCCCGGGTCGGGCAAAGTGTTAATGGGTTTTTACGTTAGGAAATTCTCAGTAGCAGCACGGAGTCTGGTAATGTGACCGGTACGGCAATAGGCTCGGTCCCTATTACGTGGGACCTGAAAATTCATGGCGTAATGTGGGTGTAATATTACACCTCTGCCTACCCCTTCGGGGATACAGGCGTGAGTCTATAAAAAAAATATACAGATTATCTTAGGTTAACGCGAATGCTGCAGTTTAAAATAAACAATTTTGTTGGAGTTTTATGCTTTATTTGTACCCTAGTAAATATTTGATTGTAATATAGAGCTTCGATTCCCGGGTTGAACGAGGTTTTTTAGTATTTAAATCAAATCGTGTGTCTTAAACTTCCCTCAGCTGCATGATTCCGTGATTCTAACTTTCGTGTTATGACATTTGTTTCTTCGCCAATAGTGTACTTACTGTTGCGTACTTTTATTTTGAAGGAATAAGTGACAATATATTATGAAATTAATTACAAGTTTTCATTGCTGCTATCGAAAGGTTGGTAAACTTCAGTAATGGCGAGTGCCTATTGCTAGGCAGATATTTACTTTTTGTAGGCGTTTGCTTTTTCTGCGGTTTTCTCTTAATAATTCACAATTCTGATGTTGGGGTTTTACGAAGCAAATGTTTTTAACAAATGTAAATAGGTGTTGTTTATATTGAAACAAAATAAACACTCAAGTTTCAATGTCCGTGAGAAGCTAGGTGTTTATTGTTACCACTATCAACATCTATAGCTCTGATTTTAATTTTAGGTTCGGATTTATCCATATTATCTGCATATGCATCCGAGCACTCAAATAACATATCTTACTAGTTTTGTCCGCCACTCCGCCTGCATGAATGGTACATCTAAACCACCGTCCTCAATAATCACGCTAACTATTGGTGAAAACCCTTCAAAAACGCGTTCCGTAGTTCTTGAGGGTATGGCGTTAAGACAGACAGGACGAAAAGCGGAGTTCATTTTATAATAATTATGTGTAGATGCAATGCATTAGATATAATTTCACAGGTAGGTGTATAATAGGGGTGCGCCAACGTTCACCTAAATTATCAACACCGATAATTGGAAATCCGAAAATGTTCTTCCTAACATTTTTCATCCTAACGATCACAATTCCTAACTACTCTGTCTCTTAATGTTCATGATTCCGAAGCATTCAACTTCATAATGTCAGTAGCAATAAATATCTATTATACTTTTATTTGTTTCCCTATATTTTCTCAACATCATCATCTTTTACACTATTATTCAAAGTCATATCCTTTTTGTTTAGATTTCTTTTTTTTTCATAATAATCAGTATTATATACTTTAATTTTGCGTAACTTTATTTTCACATAACATGTATAACATATAAGAATAATAGTACCATGGTACAAATACACAATAGTTCAATGGTCCAGTTCCAGAAACGAATCGTTTACGAATTATTGGTTTAGGTTAGGTTAGAACTGGGACCACAACGCACGAATCGAGCGAGCGTGCCGCGGCAGCGGCCGGCGAAGTCCCAGAACCGAATCGGTCCTATAGTTATTGGTTCTTTTTTTGTTATTGGTCCTTTAGTTTTTGGTTTAGGTACGGTTAAAACTGCGGTATAAACTCCCTGGCCATAAACATAACCGTAAATGAGTGGTGTTTTATGAATTTCGGTTGGAGTGTAGCCGAGTGTAGGGGGCGCTACGGCGCGAGGACTTAAATAAATTTAGCCAAAAAAGTGTTATTTTTGCAAATTTGTTTATTTTCTCGATTCTATCATATAAAACACCTAAATATAAGGCTAAAAGTGTCTTGGTAAAAGTGTAATATATTTTTTATTACACTCTGTAAATGTTTCTTTCTGAGTATGAGTGAAAATATTATGGCAATTATGTTTAGGGATAAAAATGTTATGATAAAAAATAGTAGGAGTTTAAATATATTATCATTAATGATATTATTAATTACAATTTTCGGAAACATGAGTTTTATGAACATCGCCGGTTGCACTACAAATAGTATGAATGAAAACTTTAGGGTGAAAAATTTTAGGAAGAGTGATCATTCGGATTACAAATCGTTAGGAAGAACAATTTCGTGTAAAGAACTTTAGATGAGCCAATATGGACCCATATAATAGGCCATCTTGCCATTTAACAATATGCCTAGTGATTGTTGTTTTAACCCTGACAGGTGAAAACCCTTTGGATGATAAATAAATTGCACAGTACAGGATAAGCCCAGAACAGAACATGCATTCACAAAATAAAAAAAATTGCTACACATGATTAAAAAGAGTGGAAAATATCCTTTTTTCATTATTCATTATAGTGCACTGTACAGTATTATGTACACTGCAGCATAAATAACAAAAGAGTAAAAAAGTATTATATTTCACTTAGTAACAACGTGACGGCCACTCCAATCCTCTCGAGTGCCAGCTCAAGATCACAAAACCTGAGAAAACTTTAAAAATGAATAAAGTCGATCCAAGGAGTATCGCAAGCAATCAGACTTTATAACTGAGTTCTCAGAGGACCGTCATCGATTAATTGAAAGCAAACAGTAGCCACACTGAGTTCAGAGTTTGGCTCAAAATGGTTCTTGAATGATGACACCATGGTAAGAACTATCTATATTAATTCACGTATGTATGTGATTGGGAGCCGTTAGATAAATTTTATCTGTATATATAAAACTCTTGCGTTACTGTCTGACTGACTGACGAGCTATAGTCAAAACTATTAGAAGTGAGAAGCTGAAATTTGGCATGTTACCTATGTATATGTTCCATAAAGGTGCACTAAGAAGAGATTGCTCGAAATTCGGGATCATACTGTGAGAAGGGTAAGGCCATAGTACACCAGGCTGGCCAAGTGCGGGTTGGCAGACTTCACATGTCCTTCGAGAACATTATGGAGAAGTCTCAGACATGCAGGTTTCCTCACGATGTCTTCCTTCGCCGTTTAGTAAGCGATAATTAACAATTTAAAACGCACTTAACCTCCTTTAGATTATATTAGAGCTCAATCACGTAATTATTGAAAAAGAAAGGTAGTTTTTTTGACGTACTGCTTACCCGACGTTTCAGCAGCAGAATACACTCATCGTGGTGTCGTGATTGCTGATTTACTGATAATCATGTTCGTTGGAATGATGCCGTATGTTTTTTGTCGTACTGCTACTATGCATGTGAGTGTGTGATGATTGTGTTCTGTGACTTCTGTCAACATACACTGAAGTTACACCTGGCCGCAAAAAGTGGTATTTCGGACGGTTATTGCAATAGAATGCCGAGTAAAAGCACTAGGACTTAGTGCAACGAACGCTGAAACACTGGCCCATCAAAAACGGCTCCAAAATTACCTTTCTTAAGAACCACCCTATTTATTGGTAAGAACCGTACAAAAATCCGTTCAATAGTTAAAAAGTAGGTCGAATAGAGGTCTTAATTTTACAATAAGTATTGGCGAAGCTAAGATTTTAACTAGCGACTCTAGCGGCGAATTTGGAAGTTGTCCGGGTACGACACTTTTGACAGCTCAATACAATTACCACTATAACCTCGAAGCAACGTTGTATTGAAAGCTGTCAAAAGTGTCGTACCCAGACCACTACCAAATTCGCCGCTAGAGGCGCGCGGATAGTCTTTACATCGCCAATAGATAGATGTAGTTTTAAATATTAACCCTTTCTGGCCCGGTAAATCCGAGTATTTGTTGCTAGGCAACAAAACTGTGGGCAAATAAAGTGGAATTGTCATATTTAGAATTGTGTGGATAGATTAAAAGCGGTGAAGCAGGGTTGGATAGCATTCGTTTCTAGATTCCATGAGCCTGTTATCTGCACTGACGACTAGAGTACAATATTTTCTTCCAATTCTCATTTGGCTTTCTGCAGGATGGGTAGTAAGGTATTACCCCAGACAACCTTCACTTATTCAGACACAAGTTCTGTTTTGCTCACATAAACTGAACCCAAGCACGGTCACTAACCTCTTATAGATATAACATAGAGGTTACATGTGAAAGAAAATTCTTTAACATGTTACCTCTATGTTATATTTTGCATAAGGGTAGATACAGATGTACAACACCCCACCCATACTTGATAGTAATCAATCCCATATATTTACTATGGCCAGATGCCGACGACACCCTACGCCACCCCACGTGTCAATATCCATTCGATCTAGATCGGCGAGTTGACGGTGGAGGGGGGAACACACGCCATCCGACGCTTGACATGCAGTGTGTTTCCAGTTAACACCCGACGCCATGCGTCAGTTGAAAACATTCCTGTCATGAAGATATTGTTTTTTCGTTTATAAACACAACATTAGCTAATTGAATTAGTAAAACTTAACTCTGCATTATATGATTCAAGTTCAGGCTAAAGCCGTAAGTAATCATTATATTAGAAATAATGCTTCTCTGTAAACAATAAATCTGATTTTGAACTAAGCATCACGTCGGGTGTTGTGTATTTGCACGGTTCGCATCGGGTGTCGACACGTAGGGTGGGTTGGAGTGTTGTATATCTGTTTCGTCCTTAATAAACCAAATGTTGTCAACTGTCCGTGTGGTGACGGATTAAGAATACGGACGTAGGGTGGGTTGGAGTGTTGTATATCTGTTTCGTCCTTAATAAACCAAATGTTGTCAACTGTCCGTGTGGTGACGGATTAAGAATACGGATTGTCACCACCCCATATCATCCCATGGGTGTCGTAAGAGCCGACAGAGGGAGCATATTATGCAGAGAACAGCACTGTAAGAGAAGGAAAACTTGATACAAACCCTATACCAACCCGTTTGGCCAGCGTGGTATAGTAGGCCAATTCCTCCTTTCAAAGGAGAGGCCTAGTCCAGCAGTGGACTGTTATAGGCTGATGATGATGAAACCAAATAAATACTCATACAAACAAAATTTACGTTGACTTTGAACTTGACCTTTGATCGGTACGAAAATTTTGTTCAATTGTAAATGATGAGCATGATAAAAGAACCGGATCATCGAGTCCTAATAGCAGATGGTTAATGACCTGATGACCATATCGTGCCAATGTTATTACTTTTTATTTATTTAATTAGCCATTGCTGGTGTATAAAGTGCTAAATGTTGTGTAAAGTGCTTTACAAAGTGCTAAATGGTCTTTCTATTATTCTCGAACTTACGGCATGGGTTGCACCAGTCTTGGTCACGGGGTGATTGAAACCCATTGCATAAAATATTAGTATATAATATAGATTTAGTATTTTTGCAAAATACTTGTAAAATTTTCAAAATTTAGATACACTTTTTCAGTAAGATTAGCATTATTGAGCTGCTGCTGAGCCAAAAGCCAATTCATTTATCAAGGGATAATTTAACTTTCTATAAATGACCTAGTACTGTTTTACGTTCATTTACAGAGGGCTCAATCCAAAAATAGAAACTTTATTTAAAAATAGCAAACGTTAGGTATTATGTATGGATAATACTTACTACTACATATGAAGCAATAATAATTCCTTAATATTTAAATACAAAACAAAACTCATAATTGTAGTTATTAAAGTGCGGGTAATGTTACTGAAATGACAAAATTGCCCAATCAGCCACGGATCAAATGACATACAGATTACTTCCTCTAGCGTTTGTTTTATCACAAAAAATCTATTTCGGATGACATGGTATTATTGTAAAACAGACGAGTTGGTCTATTGGACATCGGAGATAAGTTTGGCTAATCGTTAGATTCTATGTACATTTTGTATGATTGCGTGAGTCTCAGGATCTACTAATCCGATTTCAATTATAATTTTTGCAGTGCAGAGTGGTAAAGGAAGGTTTTAGGCTATTTAACGTCACGTCAGCCTATGAGATGTCCGTGTGGTGACGGATTAAGAATACGAAATGTCAACACCCCATATCATCCTATGGGTGTCGTAAGAGCCGACAGAGGGACCATATTATGCAGAGAACAGCACAGTAAGAGGAGGAAGACTTGTTTAAAACCCTATACCAACCCGTTTGACCAGCGTGGTATAGTAGGCCAATTACTCCTTTCAAAGGAGAGGCCTAGTCCAGCAGTGGACTGTTAAAGGCTGTTGATGATGATGATGAGAAAAATAGAAAATTTAGCGAATGAAATACTGTGACATGAGCAGTGACAAATAAAATGCCAATTCCCATAAAATATTTATTTTTTGCTTAACTGCGCACGCAAAATTGATATGAATATGTTTTCTTGTTTTAATCTCTATGATTATATTGTTTGTGAATCTTGATGTCTCCTATCTATAAATTACTTATCTGCTATACATCATAAGGGATCAAGATGCTTTTGGCATGAGATTTCACTTTTATAAATATCGATTTTTGGTTGGACAAACAAACGCACATTTGCCATTATAAACGGTAAGACATTTTTTGTTAGAAGCGGCTGATGAGCAGACGGATTGCCTGATGGTAGGCGATTTCTGTCGCCGATGGACCCCCGCAATACCAGAGTAGTCACAAGAACCTTGCCAGTATTTGGGAGTGGTAAAAGGAATAGGAAGAGGAGTGGGATGAGGGAGGAGGAAAAGCAACAGTATAGATAATGCTACTTTACGTCGATATTCTGGTATCAGTAAGGCTCTACTACCTAGAGCTGTCTATATGATTTAATAAATAGATCTCCCGGACACAATCGAAATGACTAAAGTTTAACTAGCTGTTTCCCGCGGTTTCACCCGCGTCCTGAGGGAACTACTTCGCGTACCCGGTTAATTTATAGTCTATGTTACTTCTTGGTACATCAGCTATCCGTCAGTGAAAGTCCTGTCAAAATCGGCGAAGCCGTTCCAGAGATTGGCGAGAACAAACAGACAGACAGACAAAATTAAAAAAATGTCATTTCGGTATATGTACCGTGTATACATCCATATGCATTAAGTAAAACGCGGTTATTTTAATATTACAAACAGACACACCAATTTTATTTATGTGCATAGATGTATAGATTTATTAATCAAATCCATTACAATGTTCTTCTAACTGATCATGGAGCCATGCTTTGGTTGAGAAATGTGAATGAGAGATATTTAAAATATTCCTAATATGACTTGGCAAAAAATGTAATAAAGGCCTTACTTGATAAAGGCTCAGAGCATATTTCGTGTACTCTTACATTGTTAGGCACATACATTATATCATTGAACTTTATGAAAGGCTGAGAGGGTCTTACTAATCCATATAAATTGAGCGATCAAATTTTTTATTAAGTAATACCTACGCTTTTAGGTTCCAAATTACTCATACCGAGGGATATTATTTTGAGATGAATTTATTTTAAGAATGTTTCAAATCTCAATCTCTTAGCGCATATAAAAGATATTTTAGCGATATTACCTGAATAAGCAACATGGTAAGATTTTTTCTTTAGAATGTATGATCCGTTGACAGCTTTTTCGAAACCGAATACTTTTTTTAAGTTCATGTTTAAGAATATGTACAAGTTTATGAATTTGTGTATCCTTTTTATGCTACAGGGTTGTTTTCGAAAACGAGTTTTGTAATATAGTTTTTAAGGGCTCATTCCGGCGCCAGCTGTGATTTCTCACGGTGAATTTGCGAGTTGATCACCGGCAGACCAACTGGATGGAGCCCATTGGAAGTTTGACCTCTGACACGGTTTAATCATTGTCGTAATTAAGCTGTGTCGCTGTATGTTTGCGTGATTTACGTGAATCTTGTATTGTAGTGTTCTATAAGGTACCTATATAATATTTAGGTACCTACGTAAAGAAAGTCCAGTCCGAATTCTCGTAATATGGGTTATCTACTACCTGAGTAAAGTGTTAATTATAACCATGGTTTCATTTAATCGATGGCTGGGTCTGCATGCACATTGTGCTACAAGATATTAGACAAGACTGGAATGAATAACAATAATAAAACTAACTAACCACCAGGGATGTCGAAGACCGAGCGAAGTGTAGGACGTAAAGCGGGCAAGCGGACCCGGGGCTTCAAGTTGAAGTTTTTTTTTTAATAACAAAAGGCGGCAAACGAGCAGACGGCTCGCCTGATGGTAAGCAATTACCACCGCCCATAGACACAAGCAACACCACGGGAGTCACAAGTGCGCTGCCGCCTCTTGGGGTTGGGAAAAGGGATAGGATAAGGAGTGAGATGAGGGAGAAGGAATAGGGCATAGGGCCTCCAGCACTCTCACTCATCGAACGAAACGCAACAGTTTAGGAACTGTTACTTTTCTCTGAGAGGGTAGTACTTCCCCGGTCGAGTCGGCCTATTCATGCTGAAATCAGCAAGGCTCTCCTACCGTGGTCTTGTATTGAAACTGGGACAGCGTTAGCATGATGACGATAAGATATAATTCAGATTCGAAAATGGACGGCGTTGAGGAAAAAGTACGAAAGCAAAACCGATTATTCTGACTATTGCAACTATTTCCGTGTTTTTGTGGAACTAACGAACACCAATTGATTTTGGTGTATATACCTATAGATAGTACCACTGAATAGCGTGAATTTAATTTGCCTAGAGACACGCATGGCCTTTAACAATGTGTATATAACGAACTAAAATGATACTAGATCGTAATCGTAATAGCTTATAACCTGTGTCCATTATAAATTGATTTATAAATCTTTATTGTTTTGTAATGGAGTATATTGTGGATTAATTTGGTCCTTTGGGAATTTATTTTCAATGGTCAATATCTATTTTAGAGTATCATTTATATGAATAGTGTACCTAAAATTATATAGAGTGGTGTATTGGGAATGGTATTTCAATTAGATTTGTATGTAATAGTGATGTTTGTATAAATGCTGTATTCTACTGAATATGTGTTGGTATTCATCGACGAATGAAATACGAAGGATTCAGGCCATATGCTCATGGGATGTCATTTTAGGACGCGCCGTTTCTTGAATGTTTAAGTTTTTGTAAAGTGGTCAAGTCAAAGGCCAAGCAAATAAAATGTTACATTGCTTACTGACAAAAAGTATACACTTTTAAGTAATTACATTTCCCTCTCTTCCTGGAATTCTGAAAACCGTGTTAGAAAAAGCAACAACCTGCACAACGAAATGGTTAATTTTGTGAAGTAAAATATGACGACTTTCATCAACTGCTTCCATTACTGACTGAGAGACAATGCACAGCCAAAACTTCTTCTAGAAGCTGAAACTTGGCATGTATGTTCCTTGCAGGACGTAAGGATGCAATAAGAAGGGATTCCCCGAAATGCCAATGGGATCAGGAAGAAACAGTTAAATAATTAAAAAAGGAGAAGCTACGGACATACCCTATATTGCAATAAAGGCTCATTCAGATAGAGAGCGGTCACGCGGTCAAGCGTTCAAGCGGTCAGTTTTGCGTTCTTTGTGTTATATTACGTTACATAGACCGCGTGACCGCTCTCTGTCTGATAGGACCTATGTAAAGTAATATAACACAAAGAACGCAAAACACTTGAACTCTGACCGAATGAGCCCTAAGAACATTTGAACTTGGAATTTGATCTTCTAATCAATAGGTACAACTTTCCTCCTACCATTAATTTAATAACATATTATTACATCTGCCAGTCTTCTATGACGATTACCTCCACAACAGTTGGCTTAGTAATTGACCTTGAAACGTTCACGTGTTTTTAGCACCAGTATTATGTAACCTATTGTCAGCTTTCATTACTTCTGACTTATGACGTCACCACATACGACAATGTTATGAAAATTGAATTTGGCAGATTTCACGTAACATACGAGAAATATTATAGAAAACTCAGACATGTAGGATTCCTCACAATGTTTTTTCAAAAAATTAGCAGAGCCGTAGGTTTGAACCTGCAAAGTTGTATTTTATTTATTTATTTGTGACAACTGCTCAGTACACTTACAGATACCCAATGCGTGTACTGAGCCATCAAAGTAAATAAAATACAAAAAGAAAGTTAACATACAAAAAATATAAAAACATAAAAAAAGGTATAAACAGGTCAAAATATCATAATACGTCATTTACTGCAAATAATACACTGCAAATTTATTACTGCATTCAAAATTATTGCAAAATTTGTACAAAATATATCAATGTTTGTATATTGAGCAACCAAAGTGTTAAAAAGTGTGAGTGCATGACAAGTGGATGCATATTGCGCGGTACATGTCCGTATTTGTGGTATAGAAAGATAAGATAAGCGCACACTTACGCCTTAATGCCAGCGTGTTAAGTCCTACCATGCAAGACACATAAAGTGATGGATATAAGTAAGGATAGTATCCATAAAGTTTTTTATAAAGATATCGGCAGAATTTTCGCTGAATGCGCTCTATCATTGTCCGATACTTATCCTCATGCGGATTCCAGATTATAGCATTGTATTCCAAAATGTTCCGAACAAAAGAGTTATATAATAAAATTATAGCCTCTCTGCTTTGGAATGGAGTCGCTTGTCTCATCACAAAATCTAGGGATTTGAAGCTTTTACTACACAGTGCTGTGATATGTGTATTGAAGGTATGACTAGTGTCTAAAACCAAGCCTAGATCACGTATCTACGTGACTCGTTCCAGCGGGACACCAGATATACTGTAGTTGTAACGGTAAGGAGAAGACGAACGAGTAAAAGTTATTGTTTTGCATTTAGATGCATTATACTCTAAGCGGTTAGAGGCCCCCCAGGCTACTAGACTATTGATGTCTCGCTGAAGGGTGTCACAGTCTCTTTGGCAGTCTATTCCCAAGAACAACTTCAAATCATCAGCAAACATGAGACACTACGCTGTGCTCACAACATTCGGCAGGTCGGTGATCATAATCAAAAAGAAAGTCGGGCCCAAAACACTGCCTTGGCTAACACCAGAGCGAGTGTCATATGAGCTAGACTGGTAGTTACCTAGCTGAACATATTGAGTCCGGTGCTTCACATAACTAAAAAATAAATTATACAGGTTTGGCGTAAATCCCATAGCTGCAAATTTCTGTAAAAGTACGTCAGTATGGACACGGTCAAATGCTTTTTTAAAATCAAAATAAGCAGCATCGACTTGTCTACAATGGTCCATTTTAGTGGCACATTAGTCGACAAAGTTAATGAAATTGGTAGAAGTAGATTTAACCAGCTCTGTTACCTGCATGTTAGTCTCTCCACTTTTCTTTTTTTGTTTTTGGTGTCGGGCTGGAAAATTCTCATGGAGTCCCTCCGCGCTGGGGGAAGGGCGAAGGGGACTGTCAGACTCTTAGTGACTAAAACCAACCCGTGTTCCTCATGTACCCGTGTGTCGGGTATCGCTGAAGCATTCGTCGCTACCCCCCGAACAAAACCCCTTGGCAGCGGATGAAGGTGTTGGGCTCCGCCGCCAAAACACCCAGCGGCCGCAGAGGATAGGGAGGACGGCAATCTGGCAACACCGCATCTCCTCTTCCTCTGCGGCCCCACCGCGAGGCAACAATGGTGCGCCCCCATTTGGTCGCGGGAGATAGGACGCGCGGCAATGCAACACCGATATGCCTCTCCTCCCGCGACCACGCCCGATTGCGAGGGACAGACAGAACTGTCCTAAGCAACCGCACCTTTGGACGCACCCTGCGCAGGCCCCCTCCAAGCCCACGCGGAGCGTCCACTCCCGGGATCTCTCTTAGCTTCACCGCGGGTGTCCAACCCACGGTTACTAAGCCCTCCCCACCACGACAAGGAGGAGATCCCACGAGGGGATATTAGTGTCTCCAGTAGGTTACCATTGGTATCCATCTCTATATACCAGTTTAACAAGGTGCCACAATTTTAAGCTCATCTGAGACGGGAGTATTTTTCAAAGGCCTGTTTTATTAAGGCGAACCCGAACACGGACAAATGTATAAGGAAAACAATAAATAAAAATGCGGGTAAAATAATATAAATGCGCCTAGCGCCTGCGGCTGTCTTATCCGCAATAGAAAGAATCACCTATAATTCATAATGATGTCTGCATTTTTTGCCGGGGAAAGCAATTCCTATTCTTGGATCAAATTGAAAGTCACGAGGTACAAAACACCCGTGCCATGAAATTTGAAATGGATATACTATGATGCAAACGATAAAATCAATATAGGTATTATTAGTATATTATTTTTTTTACTTTTGTAACGGGTCTGACTTGACTGCCACGGGAGCGGGTTCGATTCCCAGATCGGAAAAAGTGTTACTGAGCTTTCCCGAATTCTCAGTAAAGTCAAAGTCAAAATCATTTATTCATTTAGGCCACTTAGGGAACGTTAAAACTGAAGTTAATTACTTAATGATTCTACTGCTTACTGATTTATATTTACAGTACAGTAGCAGCGCGGAGTCGGCCAATGTACCTGGAAACAGCAATAGGCTCGCCCCCTATTACGTGGGACGGACGTACTAAAATTAATAACATGGCGAAATGTAGGTGTAATATCACCTTTGCCTACCCCTTCGGCGATACAGATGTGAGACTATAAAAAAAATGTTAGGGGAGATCGCGTAACTATTCAGCAATAGAGCTAAATAAAAACCGTGATCACGGGATGATTATCAGTATTCTGACTATCAAATATCGGTCATACCGTGACCGTGGCTGGTACAATCCATGCTGAAACGTCAGATTAAATTAGTTATTACCTTATTATCGAATAATTACACGATTCAGAAGCGTGTCATAATATTATTAGTATAATCAAACAAGTCGGCGCTGGACCAGTTTGAAAAAAACCCTTGGCTCCCTCATAGAGTCGAGGCACCCTAGAAACTGGTTTTGTATACGAGAGTCAATGTGCGTGTAGAGTAGCACTGGAAGCGACGATGTCTTGCTGAGCGATTCTCGCCCTTATAGTGGTCTAGCGGGAAGTTGTTCGACTGTACCTCGACCAGGTACATAAATACCTATACATTTGTATGTACCTACAAATCACGAAAATATTTATGACAAAATTAATATTGGTCTCTTGACTCTCATCCCTAATCGAAATTAATTTGATAATATTCAGTAATGGCAGTCTGTCAAGGTTGTCTATTAATTTGAATGAAGTCCCCAATGACAGATACGATATGGATTTCTAAGTTTCGAACACGTCACTTGAAATCCTGCCGCCGTACAAACTAACTTGCTCCAGGTAGTTTTGAAGGTTTCGCCCACTCATGTTTAGATTGTTGAATGACTTGCCGTATATTTCAGATAAGAGGTTTGTATATAGAGATTTAGAGGGAGTAATCTAATAGATAGCAGCGATAGCCGAGTGGAGAGACCGACATACTGTTACGCAGAGGGTCTCACGGCACGCACCAATGACTTTTCGCAGTTAAGTGCGTATTAAATTGTCAATCATCGCTTGCTTATCGGTGAAGGAAAACATCGTGAGGAAACCTACATGTCTGAGAGTTCTCCATAATGTTCTCGAAAGGCATGAGAAGTCTGCCAACCCGCACTCGGCCAGCGTGGTGGACTATGGCGGTACCCTTCTCATAGTGAGAAGAGGCCCGTGCCCAGCAGTGGGACAGTATAAAGGGCTGATGACATATAATCTACATACATACATACATAGACTCACGCCTGTTTCCCCGAAGGGGTAGGCAGAGGCATATTAAACGCCCATTTTTCGCCAGTGTTTTGATCCCACGTAATAGGTGGCGAGCCTATTGCCGCTTATTGGGACATTTTGTTTGCCAGAGCCTCGTCCGTTGATCGGCAGGTGCACCACTTGCAGGTGAGGTTGGCTTGGGACCCTAAGTTCTTGGTGGGAACCCTATGCACCCAACCCAACATATAATCTAATAGAACAATAACTTTTCTCGTTTTACATAATTGTGGTAAAGCTGTGGTCGATACGTTTATACAAATTATTCGAGTGTTAATGAGTCAGTGGAGGCGCTCGGAGTCCGCTTACTAGTCTATAACTAGACTTGACAGAATATTAGCTTTGACTACGACGTCTGGTTTAGGAGTTTAAGTGGTCAGCAGATAGAGATACACTTGATTTTGCCTTTATATAATTACAGTTCAGACTGCCTCCGTGGTCCAGTGGATAGCGTATGCGACCGCTGATCGGAGGTCCCGGGTCCGATTCCTGGGTCGGGCAAAAGTGTTACTGGGTTTTTCGAATTCTCAGTAGCAGCACGGAGTCTGGTGATGTGCCCAGTAACAGCAATAGGCTCGCCCCCTATTACGTGAGACCTAAAAATTCATGGCGAAATGTGGGTGTAATATTACACCTCTGCCTACCCCCTATACAGGCGTGAGTCTATAAAAAAAATGATTACAATTTATTACGTTTAAACCTATACATATATTACGGATCAGGAAGCACGAGCTGACATCTAACCTAACTAATCCGCATAAACTTAAAAACTAAATATATTACAGACAAAAAAAACAATATTTTATGTACCGTAATAGACGTCATAATGAATAAAGAAACCCAAGAAAGTAATGTTCCAAGTTTTTTTAAGGTACTACTATTAATCTAAGAAAATTTGAAAGAAATGAATATTTTTACTCACTTCTATAGTTCATTGGTCTGTGTGTCAGAGGGTTCACTAACTGACAAGTGGACAACATAATTAAAACTGTACATATCGTATTTTGAATACATTCAGTACCCTTTAAGCCACAAAATATAAATATAAACATCTGCATAGCAACTCGTCCGAAAGTCCGTCCGTCGTTTGAAAGTTCTTCACGACTGACAACTTTCATAGCATAATTATGATTCTTCACTTATAATGATGTCCTCCTGACCGATTTCGGCCACGGCGGCTTGTCTATATATGAGACTTGCCATCTGCGTGAGACATATTATAGTGCACAAGAGTGTGCGTAAACACACGTGCACTCTCTATCCCCTCACTCTCATAGTACGATGGGACGCCACATGCGACACGACCGGAGAGAGATTGGGCGCAGGACCAACGGCTTAAGGTGCTTTCCGAGCAGGCCTCGGAGACCGGTAAAATTTTTAAACCGTTATTATGTACTTGCCGCAAAACGAAAATTTGGTTTCGTTCGCATAAACCGGTTTTTTTAAACCGATATTTGGAACAGTATTTACATAAAGGTTTTTTCAGATTAAACGGTTTAGAGCAGTAAAAACCGGTTAATACGGACGCACCATAAAGAAACGCCGCGCGCTGTTACGATTTTATTAAGTAGTAAGATTTTTTTGTTTGTCATCGTGTTGACTGAAATGCCGTTCGTCGAATAAATCGGTTAATTTAGGTTAAAATAAAGTTCAAAAACGTTCGCGTTCTTAAGAAAAGTTCGAAGGAAAACCGTAATAAACCGGTGTTAACCGGTATTTTTTAAACCGGTTCCGAGCCTTGTTTCCGAGGCACGAGGGTGTGACACCGCCAACTCGCTGACTCCGAACTTCTATTGGATAATTCCTAACAGAAAAACCCAATATCTATTTTTGTTCGACCCGGGAATCGAACCCGAGACCTCATGATCCGCAGTCGCTTACACAACCGCAGTACCACAGAGGCAGTCTAACTTACTTCACTTATGTATATATTACTAGGGGATGCTCGCATCTCGCAGACGTTTCTGCCCAAAACAGTGGGATTTCTAGGCAATCCCTTCGTAATAAACCTCTATGTTCCCTAAGAACATACATGCCAAAATTCAGCTTCTCCCGAAGTTTTGCCTGTGCGTTGTCCGTTAGTCAGTCAGTAACGCAAGAATGTTATATGTGCTGCGCGCATTCTCTAAAGACTAAAGACATAAAAATAAACATCTATGACCTGAATCTCAAATGTATATGATGGAAGAAAATATATTTTTTGAGAGATTCCCCATATTTTAATACTATTTTCATTTTTGTATAAAAATCATGAAGTCGTTCACAAAAGAGGCTGTGACATAAGGACAGACAGACAGGCAGCCAGACAGACATTGTAAATCTATAAAGGTTTCGTTTTTTTGCCATTTGGCTATGGAACTCTAAGCCCTTTTTGTACTGGTCTTCTGTATCTCTATATTCTGTGTCTGCAATGTAATTGTTTATTCTCGTGTTTTACTGGCTTCATATAACCTCAGTCTATACAATAGTATACCCCATTGTCCTTTTGTGTTTTAAAGACACATTGCTAGTTTTTAATAATAACCTAAGTGACAGCTGTCAACCGATAATGCAATGTACTTCGACATTTTCTTTGAAAAATTGTTTACAGTACAGTGCACTTGGTACCTATTGTTTGAGAAATACAATATGACCTTCGGTTTTTGCTTTGTTGGGTTTAGGTTACCGTTAAATATTCAAACATAGCTGTTTATACGGTGTTTGTTGACGTGTGTAATTCGTAGGTATATCTTATCTATACTAATATAATAAAGCGGAAGAGTTTGTTTGTTTGTTTGTTTGTTTGTTTATTTGTTTGTTTGTTTGTTTGTTTGAACGCGCTAATCTCAGGAACTACCGGTCGGATTTGAAAAATTATTTTGGTATACGATAGTCCAGTTACTTCGGCAGGCTATAGGCTATATAACATAACGCTTCGACCCTTTGGGGCCGGGCAAAAGGCTAAAAAGGCTAAAAGATAATGTCGGCTTATCTCAGGAACTAGCAGTCGGATTTTAAAAATTGTTTTTGCCTATGATAGCCCAATTATGCCAAAAGGCTATAGGCTATATAAAATTACCCCACAACTTTTAGAGGCCAGACAAAAATAATAAAATGGTTAAACGAGAAGAGAAAACCCTCCCCGGGTTTGGTCAAGGGCAAAAAAAGGCTAAACGAATAGGATACAATCTATATGTGTATCGTTTTCGAGATTTTCGGGACGCTGATTAATAAAATGAAATTTATTTAGTGATCCAAGATGGCGGACGGGAAATCAAAGATGGCGGATGAGAAAATTTAAAAAATCAATATGGGTATCGCCTTCGTTATTTTAAGGGGTGGGGAATCGCAATACAACATTTATTTCGTGATCAAAGATGGCGGATGGGAAATCAAAGATGGCGGATGGGAAAATTTTAAAAAATCAATATGGGTATCGTCTCCGATGTTTAAAGGGATGGGGAATCCAAATACAACATCTATTTTGTGATTCAAGATGGTGGATGGGAAATCAAACATGGCGGATGGGAAAAATTAAAAAAATCAATATGGGTATCGTCTCTGATGATTTAAGGGATGGTAAATCCAAATACAACATCTATTTCGTGATCAAAGATGGCGGATAGGAAATCAAAGATGGCGGATGGGTAAATTTAAAAAAATCAATATGGGTATCGTCTCCGATGATTTAAGGGATGGTGAATCCAAATACAACATCTATTCCGTGATCAAAGATGGCGGATAGGAAATCAAAGATGGCGGATGGGAAAATTTTAAAAAATCAATATGGTTATCGTCTCCGATATTTTAAGGAATGGGGAATTCAAAAACACCATCTATTTCGTGATCAAAGATGGCGGATGGTAATTTTAAAAAACTCAATATGGGTATCTTCTCCGATGTTTAAAGGGATGGGGAATCCAAATACAACATCTATTTTGTGATTCAAGATGGCGGATGGGAAATCAAACATGGCGGATGGGAAAAATAAAAAAAATCAATATGGGTATCGTCTCTGATGATTTAAGGGATGGTGAATCCAAATACAACATCTATTTCGTGATCAAAGATGGCGGATAGGAAATCAAAGATGGCGGATGGGAAAATTTTAAAAAATCAATATGGGTATCGTCTCCGATATTTTAAGGAATGGGGAATTCAAAAACACCATCTATTTCGTGATCAAAGATGGCGGATGGGAAAAATAAAAAAAAACAATATGGGTATCGTCTCTGATGATTTAAGGGATGGTGAATCCAAATACAACATCTATTTCGTGATCAAAGATGGCGGATAGGAAATCAAAGATGGCGGATGGGAAAATTTTAAAAAATCAATATGGGTATCGTCTCCGATATTTTAAGGAATGGGGAATTCAAAAACACCATCTATTTCGTGATCAAAGATGGCGGATGGTAATTTAAAAAAAATAAATATGGGTATCGTCTCCGATGTTTAAAGGGATGGGGAATCCAAATACAACATCTATTTTGTGATTCAAGATGGCGGATGGGAAATCAAACATGGCGGATGGGAAAAATAAAAAACATCAATATGGGTATCGTCTCTGATGATTTAAGGGATGGTGAATCCAAATACAACATCTATTTCGTGATCAAAGATGGCGGATAGGAAATCAAAGATGGCGGATGGGAAAATTTTAAAAAATCAATATGGGTATCGTCTCCGATATATTAAGGAATGGGGAATTCAAAAACACCATCTATTTCGTGATCAAAGATGGCGGATGGGAAAAAAAAAAAAAACAATATGGGTATCGTCTCTGATGATTTAAGGGATGGTGAATCCAAATACAACATCTATTTCGTGATCAAAGATGGCGGATAGGAAATCAAAGATGGCGGATGGGAAAATTTTAAAAAATCAATATGGGTATCGTCTCCGATATTTTAAGGAATGGGGAATTCAAAAACACCATCTATTTCGTGATCAAAGATGGCGGATGGGAAATCAAAGGTGGCGGAAGCGAAAAATTTTAAAAATCAATATGGGTATCGTCTCTGATGATTAAAGGGATGAAGAATCTAAACACAACATCTATTTCGTGATCAAAGATGGCGGATAGGAAATCAAAGATGGCGGATGGGAAAATTTTAAAAAATCGATATGGGTATCGTCTCCGATATTTTAAGGAATGGGGAATTCAAAAACACCATCTATTTCGTGATCAAAGATGGCGGATGGGAATTAAAAAAAATCAATATGGGTATCGTCTCCGATGTTTAAAGGGATAGGGAATCCAAATACAACATCTGTTTCGTGATTCAAGATGGCGGACGGGAATTTAGAGATGGCGGATGAGAAAATTTTAAAAATCAATATGGGTATCGCCTTCGATATTTTAAGGGGTGGGGAATCCAAATACAACATATTCTATTTCGTGATCAAAGATGGCGGATGGGAAATCAAAGATGGCGGATGGGAAAAATTTTAAAAATCGATATGGGTATCGTCTCTGATGATTTAAGGGATGGTGAATCCAAATACAACATCTATTTCGTGCTCAAAGATGGCGGATAGGAAATCAAAGATGGCGGACGGGATTTTTTTTAAGTCGATATGGTTATCGTCTCCGATATTTTAAGGAATGGGGAATTTAATATTATATAAAAATCTATGTTTGTTTTTGCATCATTTATAGACCCTGGAATGATAAGAGATTAAGTGCTAAGTCAATGGTAACTTTGGAAAAGGGGCTTGGAAAAAAGGGAATTAAATAAAAACTCTTAAAAAGGCGATACGGAGTTCGCTGGGTCAGCTAGTACTTAATATAATATAAAGCTGAAGAGTTTGTTTGTTTGTTTGGTTGAACGCGCTAATCTCAGAAACTACTGGTCCGATTTGAAAAATTCTTTAAGTATTAGATAGCCCATTTGCCGAGGAAGGCTATAGGCTATATAACATCACGCTATGAGCCACGGGAGCGGAGCAGTAGCCTTAAATAACGCGGGTGTAACCGCGGGCTCATCTAGTACTAAGATAAAGATAAGCGAGATTTTGTGATGTGATGTAGGTATCACGCAAAAACGCAACGGGCAAAAAGCAGTATTTATTTAATAGGCTCGCCCCCTATTACGTGGGACCTAAAATTTCATGGCGAAATGTGGGTATAATGTTACTAATGTTACACCTCTGCCTACCCCTTCGGGGATACAGGCGTTAGTCTATAAAAAAAAAGTATTACCACTGACGCCTCGTCAACAAATAAAGAAAAGTTTAAAATCATATTGTATTTGGCTGAATATTAGTTTTGCCACAAAGCGACGGCCCGTCTGACCTCCGCAACCCGAAAGGATAGCGATATTCCATGTTTAGACTAGTGTCAGTTTATGAGGTGTCAGCCCAATACCTATCTATCGACTTAACGTGACGAACGGCTTAACGTGATCTCCGAAGTACGAGGCAAGCCATAACTAAAAATTAAATGGCACCTATGACTTTTCGGAGTTATGTGCAACTCCGAAAAGTCAGTGGTGCGCGCCGTTAATTCGAACCCGATACCCTCTGCATCTCAGTCTGTTGGTATCTCCACGAGATAGGCTATCGCTGCCTGTGTTGGTAGGTATACCGGCGGTACTTACTTAAAACTGTTTTGGTGTTTTTTTTTCTCAAAATATTTTTATGGTAGAACTGAGGGACTTAATCTCTAAACTCAAAAAGGTGCCCATCTTATTTTTGAAAAGGTGACGAAAGGGAAGCTTATTTTTTTATGAGTGAAATATTTCTGTCCCATGTGAGCATCGAACCCATCGACCATCTAAATCACGTGGTCATACGTGCACTCGTGCAGTACATATTTTTTACGGTTAAATAGTAAAAATATGTGCGGGCGTAGCTTCGGTCATCGTCTAGCAACTTAATAATTAATCTAAACTGTCATCAAGATGTACAGTCGAACAACTTGCCGCTAGACCACCATAAGGGCGAGAATCACTCAGCAAGACATCGTCGCTTCCAGTGCTACTTTATACACACATTGACACTCGTATACAAAACCAGTTTCTAGAGTGCCTCGAATCTATTGGCGAGCCAAGGGAATTTTTTTTTTTTCAAACTGGTCCACCGCCGACTTGTTTGATTGTACATTACTAACATTGCAATTTTCACGTTTATTAAAAGGTGGCCCGGAAATCGGCACGAACAACAATCATAAAACTTTGGAAGTCACCATTGCCGCAATGTCATAAAGTTGATATATCAAATAATATTGATTAACTTTCTGACTTTGCCACAATGGTGACTTCACAAATAATACACATGATTTAATGTTATTTATTGGTTCGATAACGCAGACCGTTGCGCAACATTATTTCTAAATGGCAAATATTAACATTTATTGCATAGTTATGTTTGAAGTACGATTACGTATGAAACTTCGTGGATTTGTGTTGTTGGTTTTTGCTGTGCTACACACCGCTTCTGCCGAATTGGAATTAATCGGCAGCGATGCTTCAGTTGGTAAATAAACCTAATTCTACAATACTAATCTTAGCCATAGAATATACCTATAATATCGGTTGAGGAGACCAGACACAGATCGTAGGAAAAATAATGGTCTATCATTCTTTTCTAAAAGTGGATCTAGGGTTGCAATGCGAAGGTATTGTTGATATTGAGGAGCCCCAATAATTTAAGAAACAATTAAGTTTACAACTGTGTCCACCACTAGTATTGAACACCACCAATAGTGTCTGGCAACATGTCTTCAAACGACGGTGATATTAAACTTATTAGAACAAATGCTCGCAACATATCGTATCCACAAAGCGAATGAATCATGCTTGATTATTACCGCCAAAATTGGCAACATGATTGCCGACATTTGTTTACAATTTTTCTTGCCAACAAAAGGCAATCTTTCTTTGTTGTCGATGCAGCTATAACGTTAATAGAAAACCATAACTAATATTATTCTTCACCCAACTTTTCCAGCTACATCAATCCCAGAATACAGAAGAGGAAATGACCATCCATCAAAGGCAAACAACCCTAAAGGCATCCCGGCCGAAATGAGGGCGATCGTAGATTATCCGTACCTGGTCGCGTTGTTAGTAAACAACAGCGTTGGATTTTATCGAAACATACAGTTCCTTTGCGCTGGGACTATCATCTCTGAGAATTACGTCATTACTGCAGCAAATTGCGTTGGCTCGTAAGTTTTTGGCCACTACTTCGTAAAAAATTACCTTAGGTACTGCACGTCATGTTTTGCCAGTGAAACCAAATAAGGGAAGACGTTCATACAATACATTCGCTAATACTTTATTAATTTGCACATAATTGTACTTATCATCATCATCAGCCCTGTATTGGTACTTTCCCACTGCTGGGCACGGGTCTCTTCTCACTGTGAGAAGGGTAAGTCCATAGTCCACCACGCTGGCCAAGTGCGGGTTGGCAGACTTCACATGTCTTTCGAGAACATTATGGGGAATTCCCAGATCTGTACTTATACAAGGTTATTTTTCAAATGGCAAATCTGGGTGTGCTTGCATTCGTTATTATGAAAACCTTTTGTTCTGGGAGACAGTTAAAATCAAGAAAAGAGACTGCTGTTCAGTATCAATAGGATGATTTGATTTTGTATACCATGTTGGCCAAACGGATTAGTATAGGGTATGATGTCAAGTTTCTTTGCAAAGCTATTATTTGCTTGGTGTAATTTCCTTAGTCACCTCCTACAATGCCGACAGAATGAAATAGGGTTGTGACACAACAAAACGTCGACAATATACACTGCAAGTTACTTGTGACCCAAGATGAACATTAGTTGTACATCCTTTCTGTCAATCCACCTACTAGTGTGATACAACAATTTGTTTTTCTCCTAGTGCAAGTGTATATACAACATTCATCAGTGCTGGAAGCAATGTCTTTGGAGAAAATTATCACAAAATACCGATAGAAGATATTATCCTACATCCGGAATTCAGCTCAACAATTGAGTATGATGTCGCGCTGTTAAAAACTAATGGTTCCATAAAATTCATGGGAGCTATACAGCCGATTAAGCTTCAAGAGAAATACAGGCCTCTGGAGGAGAATTCTACGGTCACTGTTAGTGGATGGGGACCACGTCGGGTAAGATACATAAGTATATAGTGACGACAACCTCGTCTGGGTTCTCTGTATAATATGTATGTATGTAGTTGTAGGTATTTACAAAAATATATATGAAGGTTTATCCATTGTCTAGTACCCAAAGTACAAGGTTTGCTTAGTTTGGCATAAGTCAGTGTTGTGTGTACGTGGCAGTATATATAGATATATTTTTTTTTTAATTTTTATTTATTTATAGACGGTTTAATCACAATGATTATGCCACCCTCGAGGGAGCATTTACAAACAGTTATCTTCTACGATTAATACATATTTCTGCAAATTTAACTAATGATTTGGCTTCCTCCGATAATGGATAGGACAATATATCATTACATTATCCGGTCATAAACAAATTTACATTAAACATTTGCATGAATTATATTCTTTCTGCTTCGTTCCGAACACACTCCATCAAAACATGATAGACATCTTCAATCTTACACTCGGTACAATTTGCAGAGTTAGTTTTACCCATGAGGTGAGCGAATCTATTCAATGGAATGTGACCGGAACGAAGTCTCATTAATGTAACTATTCTATTCCTAGACATAGTTGACCCATCAAACCACGGAGACTTTCTTACAAGCGGCTGAATAGTTTTGTACCATATGCCTTTCGTGAGCGACATTATCCCTACATTTCTCACTAATTAGAGGTAAAACGTCAGTATGATATGGTAACTAGTTCAAAATTATGCCATCCACGAGAGCTTCCCTGGCTAGGCGATCTGCTTGCTCGTTGCCGTACAACCCGACGTGTGATGGAATCCACTGAAGCGTAACATATTTACCCGCCTCTGACATTCGATTAAGTAACCTTAAAATCTGGTATGCTATAGGAGTACATCTATATTTTGACGTGCAGCGACACAAGTGCTGCAAAGCGCTCATTGAGTCGGTAAAAATGACGTAGTTACCACTTCCAAAACTATCAATGTAAGAAACTGCCTCTGCAATAGCAATTAGCTCCGTGTCATCATCATCATCAGCCTGCCGTAGTCCACTGCTGGATATGGGCCTAGCTCCGTGTGCATTATACAAATTCTAAAATTTATTTTAATTTTGACTGAGGTGTTCATTTGTGGATCAAAAATGGCCAAACCTGACACATTATTTTCTATCGATCCGTCCGTAAAAACTTTAAAATGGTTAAAAAAAATTTAAGATATATAACTGTTTCAAGTTTAGTGTCAAGCTTTAGTCCTTAACCAATATTTACCAGCAAGAAAGTATCTTCGCACGCTTAAGGGGGGCAATTGTAGTTCACATTCCAAAACATGTATTGCAGTACTGCGCATAAATTCACCAATAACCCGCATACACTGGTTTTGGACCCTATCCAATTTGCCTAAATGGGATTTACCACTATCACCGTAAATAACGCTTGCGTAGTCTAGTTTGCTTCGTACGCACGATATGTATAATCTTCTAAGGTTTCGGGGATGCATTCCCCAGCCTGACCCAGCAAGTATTTTAAATATGTTTAGTAATTTTGTCACCTTTTCTCTAGTCTCACTTACATGCTTACCCCACCTTAACGATTTGTCAAACCATAGGCCTAAATATTTAAAACTATCTACTATTTCCAATTGACAATTGTTAATTTTGATGTTCACCGCTGGTCTAAAAAATGATTTTCTAAACACACTACTTTTGGCTGTCGATATTGTTAGGCAAATTTTTGACAAAGTGAGAACAAGTTGGTTCAAAGCTATCTGTAGTTTATGACAACCCGCGTTTATGTCGCTACAAGAGTCGAAGAGCACGAAATCATCCGCGTACTGTAAAGTGTTCACATTGTTAATTTCTTTGCAGATAACAGAGGTCGCAATATTGAATAGCAGGGGAGATAGCGGATCCTCTTGCGCTAAGCCACGCTGCGAACGGCAAATGGTCTCATTCAAATGAATGCTCAGCTTCCTCTCCTTTAAAAATAACCACAAATAATTACATAGCTGTGTCCCGGCATCGCTTTTATCCAGGCACTAGAGGACGCCAGCAGCTAAGCCTGCATTTTTTAAAAATTTACCCGCTTTGGCCGATCCCGTGGGAATTTCGGGAAATCCCTTCTTAGTGCACCCCTACGGTCCCCGAGGAACATACATGCCAAATTTCAGCTTCCTGTGCCCAATAGTTTCGGCTGTAGCGTGTCTGTCAGTCAGTCAGTAACGCAAGGATTTTATATATTAAGATTGTAATAAATAATTTATGTCAACATTATTATATGCATTGTCAACATCTATGAAACAGGCTATTGCGGAATTTTCTGCAAGAAGCCTAGCTGAATATGCATAACCAGGGATGTTATATTGTCGAAAGTACACAGACCTTTTCTGAATCCTACTGTATTAGAGGCTAAAATGTTATTTTTCTCCACCAACCACTCTAATCTGTTGACTAGTATGCTGTGGAAAACTTTACAGATACAGGATATCATGGAAATAGGTCGAAGTGCAGTATAGGAGTCAATGTGACGACCTGGTTTTGGTATTGGAATAATAGCTATTTCACGCCACTGCGAAGGAACAAAAGTAAATTTGTAAAATTTGTTGTAGAGAGATGTCAAGATTGTTTTTCCATTGTCAGGTAGGTGTAACAACATCGAGTATGAAATTTGATCTATTCACGGAGAGCTGTCCTTGTGTTTGAGTACACGATCTATCTCCTGCCTCAATATTGTGGACTCCAACGTGCTATTGTTTGTTTAAAAATAGGATCTTTTGTACAAACATAATCAGGTGTCATGCTTTACAGAAGTTCGTGTGCATTGCGTTCGTTAACTTGGTACCCGTTTACTCTTAAGCTTTTGAACCACCTTAACTTTCGCCAAAATTCGAGCTATCGATAGAAGAGCAATATTCTTGCCAAGACGTCTTTGATTTTGCCTGACATATAAGCCTCTGAGCCGCACTAATTCTATTCTTGAGAACTGCTAAATTATCAGGTGTAGGATTACGGCGGAATCTAGTTAATGCAAGGCGACGCTCGGCAACTAATTTAGATATATTTACATTCCAATAGGGCTGTAATACAAATTTTGATTTAGGATTAGGGTTTATTTTAATATATGGAATAAAGTTATTCGCCGCTGCTTCAATCAATTTAACAATTCTGTCATACGTCAAATGAAGATCATCAGATAAACTAAAATCATTAAAAGATGTCTCTAACTGGTTTGTATATGCGGGCCAATTTGCTTTTCTAAAATTTCTTTTAATTTTGTATATATGACGTAATTTTAGAAATCAGATGATCAGATTTTAAGTTTTCATTAACCGCAGTCCAGTGACAATTTAAAGCTATATCTGCACTCGCACAAGCAATGTCCGGCGAAGACTGCTGAAGTATATTATTCACCAACTTTATGCGAGTCGGCTCCCCGGTGTCTAACGTTATAAACGAAAATCTGCATGCCTCTGCGATCGGTCTTACAGGACCAATTTGTGTCATTTAAATCTTCTACTAAAATACATTTTCTACCCATTAACGAAAATACGCTAGCCCAGTCCCGTTGGGTAGTGTAAGCTGAAGGTGAACAATAAACAGTAATCAGATTTTCGATTTCGTCACAGTTAATTATCAGTTAAAAATCTAGCTTGCTGAACTTCTACTTTCAGCAAACTAGATTTAATAGAATTGTGAACTAAAATTGCAACTCCTCCATAACCATCGCCCCTATCCTGTCGGTAAATATTGTAACCTTTTACCTTAATTTTATAGCCTGCAGCCAGCCACGTTTCGTTCAGGGCAGCAGTGTGAATGTTTTCTTTACATAAAAATTGGGTCAGAGCTAACAACTTCAGTTTTAAATTTTGGGCATTCCAATGTATGATATTAACTCGGATTCTTTTCAGATTAATCACTGGAACAGAGATAACCCAAAATAGAATTCAGTATAGGCCACTTCGGCATAACGTCTGCTACTAGTAATGCCAAGCATTCTATACAACTCTTCAAAACCATCTGCACTTTAATTTGTGTTGTGATACCTCTCATGAACAGAATTTCTTTCAATCTCTCCCAAAGTTCCTTGAAGTGTACTGTCCTTTCCTTCTTATCCACTTTTGTTGAAGTTTCTGCTTCAAGCGTATTTGGCTCTGGAGAGCAGTTTATCTCCAGCTCTTCGGACCACACGTATGGAGAAGAAGGCCTGCGACGTCTGTTATTGGAAAGCACACGTACATATTCTCGACGAGGTCCTAGCTTACTTCTTGTTATTTCAGCGAATGTAGGTTTATCTAGAGGAGTCTGAATCTGTGCATCAGTCTCAACAGCAAGAACATTTGTCATATCGTCGGACTGGTCTGACTTTTCTTTAGTTGGTACTGGGTCGGGAGAGACATATATATTGAGTGCTTTCCGATACGTACAATTAAATTCAGCCATTATGTCTCTGAGTTTTTTCTCCTTATTTATTAAGGAGAAAAAACGTAGGGCATACACTTGCCAGGGCCATATGCCTACCGTTACAGTTAACGCATTTAAAATTGGTCGTCTCGCAAAGCTGATGTTCGGTACTAGCGCATTTTGGGCAGGTGATTTTATTGCCTGGACACCGTTTTGCAAAGTGCCCCAGTTTCCAGCATTTTGTGCACTGGGAAACGGGGAACACATAAGGGTCAACTCTGATGCGCAGACAATCCACCTTAACATACGCTGGTCGAAAAGGACCAGATCCTTTTAAACACAGTCGGACTGATTTGCTAGCTATCCACCCGGATTTCTCCTCATTGCTTCGACGATTGAGACGGTAAGCAGAGAGTAATACAGCACCGTTCGGACAAATTAAGGTTTTCATAATCTCCTTATTATCGATATTAATATCTACATTTTTAATTACGCCGAATGACATTTTTGTTTCTATTGCCCGATTTATCCTCCATCCTTTATCAATAAGCTCTTGACAGTTTTCTAATTTATGGGCACTAACTTAACTCCTAAGGTCAACACGAACTTTATAGGGTGATAAGAATTTTACCCTTTCTATATCTTCTAAGTCAAAAGATTTAAATAATTTTGCCAATGCAAATAATTTCGGCAACTTCTCATTGTCTAAAATATAAATTTCAATTATTTAATTTTTAAGTTTTTTCCCCTTTTCTGCAACAACCTGCCACTCCTCTTCGTCTTCTTCTCTTCCTCTCTTATTACTCATCGAGTCGCTTATCAACACTTCCATACTCTCTTGAATATTAATATTCGATTTTTCCGGTTCGCTCAAACAGACTTCATTATCGGGCGAAACAAACTTGTTTACGTTCTCTGCATCTTCGCTATTCATTATTATTAATTTAAGTGAATATACGGTGGCGCATCGTCATCGAGTGGTCGGCCGCTAGGTACCTGCGAGTAGGTATCTAGCGGAATGCACACGTGCGCCAAGAACAAAAGAATTTCGCTCGCTCGAATAAACAACTATTATTCGTATCAAGAATTATTTTATGTAACGGCTTGGCCACGGGGACAACACTATTACCTCGTACGAGTACCGTAACACGACTGCAGTATATTATTATACCTGAAAGCTTCAGGTTAATAATACATCTCTATGTTAAATATTAAGAATTTTAACGAAAAAATGTATCCCATCTCCATAAGTAATATTAAATATAAGTATATGTATGTTAAAGCTTAGGCAATGGAACTCTGTTTGTTGTAGGCTAGCTGGGTCGCCATTTGTCAAAAATAATTTCACCTTTACTGGCTCACTTCTCTTCACTAGAGTGAATATACATTTAAGAACGAATATTTTCTTGCTTTCAGTCTTATACCACTTATCCGAACCATGTGATGGTGGTAAATATACCTGTGGCCAATTTCTACACTTGTTGGGATATGTGGCGCAAGGAGTATGTGGACATCACCAAGAATGTGTGGTGCGGTGCAATTTATGATATGGGATCGACCGATGACTGGGAGGTAACAATTTTATTTCTGTAGCTACAGTCGGAGAATATTGTCAGCAGTGTTGGCCTAAGGGAGAGACTATCAGTTTGTTAGAGACTTTTCGAAGTTATCTGCGTATTTAATAGTTATTTGCTGCTTGTTAAACGGTGAAAGAAATGTGGACGTTTTAAATTTTTCGATAAAGAATGACTAGCAATCCGCAATTGGTCGACTGTTGACGTCCTAAACCAAGTGAAAAGAGGCCAAAGCATAGCAGTGGGACAGTTCTTGGCTGTTCTAGTCATAATAAAATGAGGCAGGAATTATGGTAAGATAGCGCTAGAGTATACTTGTGCTTTAGTAAACAAACGTAAGCAAGACTGCTTCACTTACCGAGGATTCTAAAATCTTCGTCTTATCTCTAATGTCAGGAACTTTCGTTGACGTAGTCTTGAAGTTTGGAGTTCAACAAAGTCAAATAAGTGACAAAATCCGGTGAAAAAGCCGTCGACAGACATACAGATACCTAGACATGTGTAATTATTATTATTAATATACTTAAATATTATTTATAAAAACGGTCCCAACCATAAAGTAAGGAAGTAATATAATTAGTCTAAGGTGCCAACAGAATACCAGCGCCATCTTGTGTCAGAAGATGGCAATATGCTGAGTTGGGAACCGATTTTGTTTAATTTAAGTTCATTTTTATGTTACTTTCTGTTACAAACAAACAGAATAAATGAGTTTTCTTTCTTTCTTTCTTTCTTTTCTAATTCATGACACCGCACTGTTTGCGTTGGGGTTTAAAACATTTTTAAAACGTAAACATTTTTAATTATAGGTATAGTGTGTCTTTTGTATTGTTTTCAGACTGACATGGGTGGTCCAGCGGTTCAGAAAGGAGCTCTTGTGGGCATCGTAATCGGCGCTCATTTTCAGCAGAACAGCTCAACACTGCTCCCTGTGTTCATAAACATAGCTGCCCCCGCTATACGAGACTTCATCAAGAATAATACTGGACTATGAATGAACTATGGCTGTGAATATTATATTTTTAATAATTTGTAAAACATATGATGAAATTTAATTTTATGTCGAAATAAAAAGTACAAGCAGATTTTTCTATAATTAATTATTAAGAAGTTATAAACTACAAGAGTGTTGCCTATCAAGTCCTGCAACATGTAACGTGTCAAACAAATGAATTGCCATGTCACCTCAGCTGGACCCCGTTAAACCAGGCTAAGGGGAAGGCCCAAGAAATGAATTGCCAAGTCTTCTCAGCTGGACCCTGTAAGCCGGGCTAAGAGGAAGGCCCAAGAAATGAATTGCCATGTCACCTCAGCTGGACCCTGTTAAACCGGGCTAAGGGGAAGGCCCAAGAAATGAATTGCCAAGTCATCTCAGCTGGACCCTGTAAGCCGGGCTAAGAGGAAGACCCATGAAATGAATTGCCATGTCACCTCAGCTGGACCCTGTTAAACCGGGCTAAGGGGAAGGCCCAAGAAATGAATTGCCAAGTCATCTCAGCTGGACCCTGTAAGCCGGGCTAAGAGGAAGGCCCAAGAAATGAATTGCCAAGTCATCTCAGCTGGACCCTGTAAACCGGGCTAAGAGGAAGGCCCAAGAAATGAATTGCCATGTCACCTCAGCTGGACCCCGTTAAACCGGGCTAAGGGGAAGGCCCAAGAAATTATGACAAACATTTTAGTTACCTATATACATTGGTTCCATAATGAAATAAGCTTGATATAGGAATATTGATTCTACTTCTTCTTCTTTCGTGTCAATGGCGGGTCATTTCGATCAATTTTCATATCTTGTAATATTGATTGATGTAAGCGATTAAGACCCATTAAATAAAGTATGAATATTAAATTCGTTGTTATGTATACATTACTACATTTCATCGAAATGTTATAGTCAAAACGACATTACAATTTTATTAGCTTTTAGTTTTTCACTCGATAGTAAAATGCGTATTACATATTATATATCTGACTTTTTACGAACCTCAATGTTTTCATATTTTTTGCACAAAAGTGTATAATGTTTCAAGTAATATTTGCTCTGTGTTGTACTTTCATATTTATTTCTGTGACACAACAAAGGGTACCTATTGGATTTGTGTTTCCTAATGTTGGTGTTTCCTTTGGTAATTTTATTATAACACGTTGTTTATGATACACTAACTTCTACCCGAGTGAAACACTCTCGTGGGTATCGTTACACGGTATTATTTAAATTTCATGTGTGCCCAAAACCTCTGACATGTCTAACGATCCGGTCGGAACGGTCTAACGATTTTTGTCCTGTGACGAGAACTAAGCACGACAGCATTGTATGTCTTACGAATCACGGTAACGGTCTTATGTAAATGTCATACGTGGTCACCCATCCAATTGACGACCTGTGCAAGTGATGCTGAACTTTACCGACCTTTTAGGAACGGCAAGCCAAGCCACGCTGTAATTCATTTTGATGTACAAGCTATATTACTGCAAAGTTTGCTTAAAATGTGTTTTGTTAAAAAACGTAACAAAAATCCATGCATCGTCAAAAATGTTCACGTTCTGATAGCAGTAGTAAGATTACATAAGATACTTACAACGTAAGTATCTTATACAAAGCAAATTATCAGTTACCCATTTTCACGACGATTAATATATATTTCAGCCATTGCGTCTGAAAGAGATCGCTATTTCAGATAAGACCTTGTGCTATTAGTTCCTTGAGTAAAATTAAAATTATTCAATAATGTATTTCTGTATACGGGTACGACTATTTATAGTAAGAAAAGCGCATCAAGTTAAAATATAAATATAATGTTAGTGATTCATAACATTTTATCATTAATGTGAAAGAGTGTGTTAGACACTTGACAGGCAGCGATAGCCGAGTGGAGATACCAACAGACTGCCATGCAGAGGGTATCGGGTTCGAATCCACGGCACGCACTAATGACTTTTCGGAGCTATGTGCGTAAGTATTAAATTGTTAATTATCGCTTGTCCCGTGCCTCGGAGAGCACGTTAAGCCGTCGGTCTCGGTTGTTATGAAGATCTTTGACAGTCGTTACAGGGCGTCAGTACCTTCTAAATAAACTGACACTGGTCTAAACCATGGAATATCGCTATCCCTTCGGGTTGCGGAGGTCAGACAGGCAGTTGCTCTGTGGAAAAGCTAATATTCAGCCAAATCCGGTTAGACTAGTAAGCGGACCCCAGATTGAAAACTGGGATAAGGCTAAGAGAATGAGTGTGTTAGAGACTTGCTGATTTCAACATAAATAAGCCTGCTCGTCTGGGAAAGTACTATCCTCTTACAGAGGGTCTAGTACGAGTTTTGCACGGTGACGATAGATTAGTCAACGGGAACAATTTTCATACATTTCGTAAATGCGCCCCCTAGCGGACTCTATCCATCGCTACTGTCCGTTAGGGGCGTTTTTGGAAAATGTATGAAAATTGTTCCCGTCGACTAGTCTATCGTCACCGTGACGATCGCGTGCAAAACTCATACTGGACCCCCAGAACACCGACGTAAAGTAACTATCTATACTGATGCATTTCGTTTGGTGAGTGACGGTGCCGGTGGTCCCATACAATTTTCCTTCTCGTCCTCCAATTCCTTTTCTCATCCAAGTCAGCAACGCACTTGGATGAGAAAAGGAATTGGTGGTCTACCTGAATAACCTCTGGTATTGCGCGTCTACATCGGTGGTGGTAATCGCTGATCATCAAATGATTCGCCTGCTCGTTTGTCTCCTACCGCATAAAAAACTGCATGGGTGTTGTAGTGGTTTAAATTGCAGCCTATCGTAACACTTCTGTTGTAGGTTCAATTCCTACCCGCTACAATTTTTTTTTCTGATACACAAAGTTTTGTTTTGGATCAACATTTTCTCTGAATGTATTATGCTTGAAAAATTCCTCGCGATAAAGGATTTGAAACGGAAAAGTGACATATTTTGACTTAAGTCTATAGTTAGAAGTTGGGGCATGCAAACTTGAAGCTGGGCTCTATAAATTAAATCTGGTGAGTTTTTGACAGCGCTATTAGGCATGTTCTCGAGTCGGCAATTTTTTTTTGGTGGGATTTGCTATCAGTGTTTGCACTTGTTTAAATCATACTTTTTAGACGGATACAATGTTCGTGCCTAATGGTTTTGACCTGGATTCTTGGATGAATTAATTGGAAGTGAGGGATAGAGAGTATAATAATTATTATTGACGGGTGTACATTTGTACAGTGTACACTGTCATCGACATCGCATTAATTAATTTATCCATTTCAAGATGCCCTTTTGAACGCCATAAATTTTTCGAAACCTGAAGACCCGTATTGGAAACCAGGGAGGGACCCGACTATACATGGAGGCTTAAGCTCTGTTCAAGAACATCCGTACCTTGTAGCGTTACTGTATAGTTATGTTATAATGATAGCTGACGAAAAGAACAAACATTACCACGCGTTTTGTGGAGGAGTGATTATAAATGAGATTTTTGTACTTACGACTGCCAATTGTCTAGCGAAGTAAGTATTATGTATTGCCTTTTTATCTGAAACTTTACGTTTTGACAAACTTACTTCTAACTCAATATGCCTACTTAATTATTTGAGGGTACAAAATCATTTTTGACTACCTTACATGATCTTAGTCACTGGGTTTCTTGGCTTGGTTATTAGACAAGACAAACAATTGCCGCTAATAGATAAGAGGCTTTCATCCAGTATAGAAAAGCAACTTTCACGCACAAGAATGCTCAAGTGTATCAGCGCTATATAAGGTACTCTGGAAAATCTAATCAGAATTCAGCACTAAGCTGGCTTCTTTAGCTGCCAGTCTTTTAATATATATTGCTATCAATATTTGCTAGTAATGTTTATACTTGAAGTCATTTAAGAAGTTAGTATTATAATATGTACCTATTATAGGTGGCTTGACCCTTGAGTTTACTCGTAAACCAATAGGACAGTTCTTGTACTATAATTTCTTGGTTTTTATTATTGTAGTGCAAGCATTTTTTCTACTGCTGTAAGCGCTGGAAGTAATATCGCAACAAAAGGCACCATCATGCAAGCAGAAGAGTTCATAATTCACCCAGAATTCAATGTAGACTTAGACAAGGATATTGGCTTGATAAGAATCATGTATAATATTCCGTTTAGTGATACTATACAACCTATCCAACTGCAACCAAGACACCAACCAATGAAGGACCATTCGTTAGTCACTGTTACCGGTTGGGTTGATATGGTAAGCATCTAAAAACTGTAATCTTTATCTATATAAATAATTAAAACTTCAGTTTTGTTTATAGTGCATCTTTGTACCTATTATTTAAAATAAAAAATATTTGATATAAGTTACTGAACGGTGAAGGAAAACATCGTGAGGAAACCTGCATGTCTGAGAGTTCTCCATAATGTTCTCGAAAGACATGTGAAGTCTGCCAATCCGCACTTGGCCAGCGTGGCGGACTGTGGCCTTACCCTTCGCACAGAAGAGGCCTGTGCTCAGCAGTGGGACAGTATATAGGGCTGATGATGATGATGATGATAAGTTACTTCTAATAAGATCAGCTACCTACCAGTGAACGACTGAACGTCTCGTTAAAATGAGTCCAGCCATTACGGAAATTAGCTGGTACAAAATACAGACTTGTTTGACATGAAAACATTAATTTCTTAGTCTTATTCTATTATCCGATTTTAATTCCAAATAAGCGACAAAGTATAATAACAATAAACTTCGTACTATTCGTTTAACACTACATACATTTTCATGAAATAGGGTATATAATATTATGGTGCATGTACTAGGGTTTTCCCTGTGATTTATCACAGATGCCGCGTATTATATGGCTGTTACTACTTATTTTGACAGTTTGCCGAAAGGGAATGGCTGCTGTATGCTGTGAAGATACCAGTGATACCATACTTCCAATGTTGGACTGCGTGGCATACAGCTAATGTGGTGCTAACGGAGAATGTCTGGTGCGCTGCTCATTACCAACTGAACCAAAACGGTCCATGCAGGGTAAACATTTATTTTCTATTTTGGTATTAATTTTACTTATTCTTATTGTTTTACTTCACAACATCGACATCAATCACAATGAACGTCTTTATTACAAAACAAAGAATGACTAAATATAATTTGCAGTTTCGTTCTAACCATCATCCATATTGTGCTTCCGAGGGGCAATTTATCAATAATTCGGTAACAGTATCACATAAATTATATGTTGGTTGTAATTCCTTTAGTACTTTTATTACATATTCAATAGAGTACTATCTATAGTACTATCTATAGGGGCACGGCAGTGCCCCCAGATCTTCCTTTCTCGAAGCAATTCAGGCGATTTCAGACCCCGTATAACTTCGTTGTGGATAAAACTAGAAGCCTGATTTTTTAGTAACCATGCAGATTTTTAACTAACATGATTTTTAATTAACCGACTTGGTATTAAGTCCATGGATCTCACAACTTTTTACGGTCGCGAGACTTGGTATTTTTGACAAGTATTGTTTTTATGGGATATCTTTTTCTACCCTCTTTATAATATCCAATATGCCTTTAAAACGTGGTTTCTTTTTGTTTGTTGACTTCTAGGTGGATGGCGGCAGTATAGCAGTACAGGATAACGTAGTTGTTGGTATTGTTTCACAGTCTCAGAAGCGTTGTAACGATCCAACATTACCTGCTGTCTTCACTGACATCGGAGCCAATGACGTCAGGACCTTCATTGAGACACATACTGGACTTTAGATTTGACAAACTAAAATGTACCTAACAATGAAATGTTCAAAAGGAGAAGTTAAAGAAATATACACATGTTGCGGACGCTGTTGTTTTTTAAATAAACTTGTACCTATATAGAAGTTTGTCCTTTTTGGTTTCCTATTTACTCTCATCATCATCATCAGCCCTTAACAGTCCACTGCTGGACTAGGCCTCTCCTTTGAAAGGAGGAATTGGCCTACTATACCACGCTGGCCAAACGGGTTGGTATAGGGTTTGTATCAAGTTTTCTTTCTCTTACAGTGCTGTTCTCTGCATAATATGCTCCCTCTGTCGGTTCTTACGACACCCATGGGTTGATATGGGGTGGTGACATTCCGTATTCTTAATCCGTCACCACACGGACAATGGTCCTATTTACTCAGTTCATTATTATTGTTACAGTGTTGTTATTGTCCTAGGTTTATCTATGTTCTCACAAGATAGAGCACAAATGTATCTATGTTCTTATATGGCACAAGATGGAGCACAAATGTTTTATCTTTATGCATTTATTTGTTCCGAATCATTGAGCGAGAGAGAGACTCATTGGTGCCATTTATTAAAATCACACAATTATTAAAAACAACACAGAAAAATGCCAAAAAAAATAGTTTTGTGCGATAAGCATCATCCATACATCATTCAAATACTAATTATAAATACCGTGTTCAACCATACAAAAATAGGTTAATGCTACATCTTGCAGAAACAATTCATCGGCCAATACTCGACGTCGAGACAGCTGATTAGATGCTCACGGCAATTGTCTTGAAATTCCTTCTCAGAGGTGCGACCAATGAATCAGAAAATCGAACTAAAAGAATATTATCATTGACACCTTTGTGTCGTTGGCACAAAGCTTTTCCCGACTAATTTGACCCCATTGTATCGCCTAATTTAGAAATTTGGTCAGAACGACCTTTGATCGATCTTACTTTTTTTTCTACTTAGTTTACTTGTGCCAATGAGTTTTGATACTTACAGTTATATGGTTTACTAGCTTTTTGTTTTTTGTACAAGTTTTTTGTTATGTCAGAGTATACGCACTTAGGCAGCGATAGCCCAGTGGAGATACCAACAGACTGCCATGCAGAGGGTATCGAGTTCGAATCCACGGCACGCACCAATGATTATGAATTAAAATAGGAAAACATCACTTCCTCACATAAGGTACATAGCACCCAACCATAAAGTTGTGTGTGTGTACATAGGATAAGTTTAGTATAAAAGATGGAACGGGCTAGTGGTGTACGTAACGGACTGCCGAGACGATGGTCTTGGGTTGGATCCCCAGATAACTCTGACTTTTCGAAGGTATGTGTGTATTAACAATTAAAAATGTTAATTATCGCTCGCTTAACAATGTGCCTGGTAGATGGCAATAGGCTCGCCCCCTATTACATTGTGACCTAAACATAACTGGCGCAAAGTGGGTGTATAGTACACCTCTGCCTACCCCTTCGGGGATAAAAGGCGTGAAGTTATGTATCATGTAGTATAAGAAATAAATCAGTCACAAGTTTAATCAGACCTTGATTCATTACCTTTCCCATCCACTTCTCACTGCGGCCAAGACACCTTCAGCCATAGTAGATCGGTCTGCTGAGCCTGCTAGATCGGCAGGGAGAAAACCATTTCCACCATACCCGACTCCTACCCACATTCCGTCTGTCATCATAGGTTTCCGGTGGCAGATATCCCGCATCTATCTATACACGTATATTTTTTTTTATAGACTCACGCCTGTATCCCCGAAGGGTTAGGCAGAGGTGTAATATTACACCTTCATTTCGCCATGAATTTTTAGGTCCCACGTAATAGGGGGCGAGCCTATTGCCGTACCGGGCACATTACCAGACTCCGTGCTGCTACTGAGAATTTCCTTACGGAAAAACCCAATAACACTTTGCCCGACCCGGTAATCGAACCCGAGACCTCCCACTCCCCAATCCCACGCGCACATTTATGCCGCGAGACCAACGAGGCATAAGTATATACTTATGCCTCGTTGGTCTCGCGGCATAAGTAGATATATACTTATGCCTCGTAAATACGTGAAGTAGGGCCAGGGTCTAGGGACGGTAGGGACATTAGGGTTAGGGTTTTAGACACGTACGAAGCATCGGTCTGTATCACAGTATACCACAGTACAGTTGTATCACGATAGTACGTGCCCTAGGTTAGGGCTTAGTAGTAGGTGCGTATAAGTGCTGGTCTTTTTCACAGAATACCACAGAGCACCAAGCCTTTACGCATTATATGCTAGGTAGAAGTTAGGATATGCTTAGGGTATACATATAGGTAATTAGGTTTGGGATAAATAGGATAGGATATTATAAGTGATATAATAAGACGCAAGGATAGTGTAGGTAAATACGTTAGATAGTAACTTTAGCGTTAAGCATTTCCTGTACAGCAGGGATAATAGCGTAGGGCTGCTGCCCTGCTGTATATTCTCGAAATCCGCAACATACTGCCACACCGGGCAAAATAAACATCATCATCCGCATTGTTTATAATCTGTCTCACTTCTGTGCACAGCCATACCACACTGGCCAAGAGCTGGTTGAAAGATTTCACAAATATTTTGAGAACATTATGGATAACTTTTAGACATGCATTCTTCCTCACGATGTTCTCTTCACGATGTTCTCTTTCACGGTTTAACTAGCGATATATTAACAACTGAATTCACAAACACAGAATTATAAAGTACTCCAAAAGGAGCCATCGCTTGTCAAAGTGAAGCTAAGCAAATACTCTCAAAATTGGCGTACCCAACTGGGTATTATATCATTATATAATTCGGTGTGGTGATGGATTAAGAATACGGAATGTCACCACCCCAAATTATCCCATGGTGTCGTAAGAGCCGACAGAGGGAGCATATCATGCAGAGAACAGCACTGTAAGAGAAGGAAAACTTGATACAAACCCTATACCAACCCGTTTGGCCAGCGTAGCATAGTTGGCCAATTCCTCCTTTCAAAGGAGAGGCCTAGTACAGCAGTGGACTGTTAAAGGCTGATGATGATGATAATTACAGAAATCCTACTGGGTTGATGTAATTCGCAACGTCAGATCAATTTATTTCTTTATAATTAAATATTAATAATGACTTTTGCTCAGAGACTCCTTCTAGATATTTCTCGTAATCTGTGTTCACAAATAACTTCGGAGAATCATTGACATTGTAGAAGGCTTGACTAGACTTAGGCTAAGCATTTCTACTTTTACCACATTTTCCTGTTTCTCCTTGCTTACCTAGAAATGACTTGATACTTAAACTTCGGTACTAAGTATTTTAAGCGCGTAATGAATAATCATTTGCAGATAGTGAGTATGTCAAGTGATAAATTTTATTTACTATTCAAAGCACGCAAGGCGTCGATGTGAATGCTTGTGTTTTCCATTATTTATTAGTATAACGGTAGCTAGTTAAGGCTATAAGTACGTTTGCGACAGTTTTGTCGCGATTAACGTATTGCGACATTTTACATGACATATTGCGACAAAATATAGCTTTCTAACACAAAATGATTATATACTCTATAATTATTTAATAATTACAGCCTCTTATTCACATTATTTGTTTCATGTCCTTTCGTCTGTTGTGGAAATAAACGGATTTTCTTTATTCTTTCTCTAAAATTATTGTATTATTCGTAAAAGTGTAATAGCTTCTATTTGCCACGATGTTTCATCATTGACTATACTAGCTGTAGTCGCAAACGAATCTCAAGATGGAGAAATGATCTAAGCAAAGACTTAATGTTTATGAAAAACATTTCGATAAACGGAAAACCTTACGATACCCCGCACAGTGTCAAATAAATAATGGAAAATACAAATAAATAATATTCCCATTTAGGTTGGTATGGGAGCTACCCGTTACCTTTTTTTTAATGTTGAATGAATTAACAGTTCTGCTGTTTTGTGTGCGTGGTTCCAATACATAAGTGTGCCCTACAGCTGGCTAGTGCTTATAGTTAAGACATACGGACAGTCAGACATGGTGAAACAATAAGGGTTTCTTGTAGGTTACTACGGAACGTCTAAAAAGGTGCGTCACAAGCTACTATCGGGCCATACGTTATACATGTTCTCATGGAGAAGATTCTTTTATTTCCTAACTTTTACGCATTCCTTGTACATTAAGCTGAGATGACTTGGATGAAGTTTCACAATTACTTCAAGTTGCAGAGTTTGCGGCATCAATATTTCAGCCTCTTTGAGATCAGGAAGTTGAAAACTTTGCAAAACATCCTGAAAAGTTTTACAAAGTTGATTTAATTTATTTCGGCTATTTAAGGGTTGGTGGATAAGGTAGCTGTAATGTTTTTTATCGGTTAAAATAACATGATGCTCATTTTAAGATAGTATATTATATTGATAGGAATGGAGAGCAACAAGAGTACAAAAAGATTAGGAACCATTTGCCTAAAACACCAAGAACAATAGTGTAGTTTCCAGGGTCAAAATAATTACATTCTATTTAGTCCGTATTTTAGATTATAAAAAAATATTGGACACGTATTTTTTCTTTTTTCAATTAAATAAAAAATAACAAAGATATAGCCCATTAAAGTTACGTGTGACGTCATCTAGTGCTAAAAAATGCAGCACGGTGTGACGTTATACGTAACTTTGATGAGCTATATCTTGGTCATTTTTGGTTTAATTTACAAATAAAAATTATTTTTGGATAATCTAAAGGACGGACTTATAAAATTTTTTTTGTCAAGTAGCCTATTATGTTGTACGTACGATAATTACAAATTAAGTTCTGAATAAGGAGGACTACTTTAGTCATGAACTCAAAGGTATATCATTGAATTTAAGGCAGCCGTGTGCTAGTCTGATTATATCACCATCACAGGTCTATAGACATCAAACTATGTAGTAGGGCAATTAATTGTTGCACGGATTCATTAGTACGTACTTTTGTCTAAAATCGCACCCGCGTAACAAGCCTATGCTGACATTGCTTTAGGGCGAGCACATACGTTCGACGAAGTCCCGAAGGCTGCCCACTATCTGGCGTTATGACAGGAAAAGACAATTAAGTTATTCCTATGTGGGTGATCTATATGTAATCAGCATTGATTGGAGATTAAGTGGCTATATAACATACAGTGTAACAGTTCTGGTTTGAATTCCTGTGTAAGTGTATGTACAACAATGTTGCGACTATCAGTTATCGTTTTGTTTGTTGGTGCAGGTAAGTGCATTTTCTCATAACTTAATTTTAACTGAAGATTTACAGATCCATGAATTATTTACTTAAGTATGTTTACAATTATATCTATCTCATTTCTTTTTTCTATCCATTTTCTGAATGCAAAAATGTTTTACGCATGAGAACAAGTTTACGCTACGGTACTAACAAGATGGTCGAAATGTAATAGTTTTCAAACGATAAATTAAAAAGCGCCACGATCATTTTTTTAGGCAGTAGTGTGTACCTAAATTCCTTCAAAGTGGTCATACTGGTATATTTCTACCCCACACGAGATGCAATTGCAACAACTTTTTTATTCGTATGTGAAAAGGGGTACATATCATTTCACAGGACACTGTGTTTCTAATATGGAACGGTGATATAAACTTGATTAATCTGGAAGTAAATTAGCTAAATGGAGTATTGTCATTCGATGTTAGTCTTCAAGAAATCTATATATACCTATTACCTCTCGCTCGGCTCTTTTGAACTATTCTTATAACTTACCATCAAGTAAACCATAATTAATTATTGTATAAGCCATATTGATAATAAATATGTTTTATTTTGCAGTGGCATCATTTGATCTATATAGTATAACAAATATAGCAGAGTTATTACTACCATCGTCAAGTACAGAAGGTGCCAACACGGACAGAATCGTCGGAGGATATAATGCGTCCATAGAAGACCATCCTTACCAAGTGTCGTTTGTTGTGAACCAGTCATACTTCTGCGGTGGGTTCATCGTCAGCGAAAATTATATACTGACAGCAGCACATTGTGCTCAGAAGTAAGTAATTTGAATTACATGATTGTATTTGCAGCGATAGCCTAGTTTCAACCAATTGAAGGCAGCGATAGCCTAGTGGAGATACCAACGGACTGCTATGCAAAGGGTATTGGGTTCGAATCCACGGCGCGCACCAATGACTTTTCGAAGTTAAGTGCGTATTAAATTGTTAATTATCGCTTGTCCCGTGCCTCGGAGAACACATTAAACCGTCGGCCCCGGTTGTCATGAACATCTTTGACAGTTGTTACGGGGAGTCAACTTAAATAAACTGATGGTCTAAATCTAAACCATGGAATATCGCTTTGTGGAAAAGTTGAAATTCTGTCATATCTGGTTAGACCAGTAGCCTCGGGCTCCAAGGTGTATAAGTCTTGGATGCAACCAGGATAACGCTAGGCCGATGATGATGAGCCTAGTTTAACCAATAGATTGTAAAGTAGAGGGAGTCGAACTCAAATCCACAGCGTGAACTATTGAGCTTTCGAAGTTCTGCACTTATTAAATTGTTAATTATTATTATCGCCTGCCTCGTACTACGGGGAGCACGATAAACCGTCGGCCCTGGCTGTCATAGAAGCTTTGACAGTCATTACGGGGAGTCAGTACCCATAAATACATATATTGACACCAGAGTAAAGCAAAATATTTAACAAAACAGGATCTTGTAATATGTTCTGCTCAGCCTAGATACGTTAACTGCTGGACATAGGCCTCCTTCAAAGCTCTGACACAGACCGATCTTGGACCTCTCACATACTACCACTTCCCACAATCTTAACCAGATATACCTAGCGGGAGGCCTGCCCTTGCTGCGTAATCATCGCAATTGTAATACAAACATTGGATTTTTGTTTCCTCCTTCTCTTAAATTTTGGATTGCTGTATTTGTAATACCAGTTTGAATCAAATTTTTTACCTTTTTTCTTTCTTTTTTCAGTGTAGACCCAACAACCGTTGTCCTTAGAGCTGGCAGTTCTTGGCGGAAAAACGGCACACTTATACCGATAGCTGAGGTGACACCACACCCTGAGTACGATACCCCAGCGTTTGACAAGGATGTGGCCGTGATGAAAACTGTGGAACCCATTAAATTTACTGACGTCATTCAACCTATCGCGCTTCCAGAGAAGGGAAGGCCTATGGTTGCTAAAACGGATGTTCTTGTTAGCGGATGGGGCAAGACAAAGGTGAGTAATCTGTAAAGCTTATATGCTTAGATAGATAAGCTTAGCCGTGTGGTTGACGGCATAGAATACAAGTGTCACCACCCCCTATCTTCCCGTGGGTGTCGTAAGACGGCGACTAAGGGATAACACGATGCAAATACCATCTTTGCGTAGAGACGGAAAACTCGACATCAAACCCTATACGACTGCCTCGTTGGTCTCGCGGCATAAATGTGCGCGTGGGATCGGGAGGTCCCGGGTTCGATTCCTAGGTCAGGCAGTGTTATTGGGTTTTTCTGTCACGAAATTCTCAGTAGCAGCACGGAGTCTGGAAATGTGCCCGATACGGCAATAGACTCGCCCCTTATTACGTGGGACTAAAGTATATCTGGCGAAAAGTGGGTGTAGAAATACACCTCTGCCTACCTCTTCGGGGTTATAGGCGTGAGACTATGTATGTGTATGTATGTATGTATGTAGATAAGCTAACATTTTGTCACAACTGGTTAGATTAAAAGTCCCCGGCTCCTAGGTGAAAGGTTTAGATGCAACCGTGATAACGATGCTGAATGATCAGCTGGCATGTCTCGGCTCAAGTCCATTCCAAGGCTAAGATTTAAGACATAGAAGGTTTGAGAAACAACTACCCATGGACCTTATGCTAGCTGTCACACTCCATTGGCCTGGCTGACAAATATTAGCCCTCACATAAAATCATATTTCGTTGTAATATAAGGTAGTTTGCAGAATGAAGCGTGTTGGATGCCCGCAAACGACATACCTGCATAATTATATGATGTTTAGTCATAATGGTTAGAATATTTTTGAATTTATTGATAGACTAGCTGGTACCCGCGGCTTCGCACGCGGAAAAAAGTTTCGTTTTAGAAAGTTCTCTGCCAAATCTAATCTTTATACAGCCGGTGACTTTCCAGATTTCAAGATGAATGACTCTTTGCTTTTATATATAATTATACAAAAATAAGTGTCATGACAACAGCGCAACCTACCGGGTCAAATTGGAGCCTATATGTAACGCTATAAAGTGCTCTACCTTCCAGTTAAAGTCTCATTTGAATCGCATCAGCTATTCCATTCCCCGGACCAACAGACAGACAGACAGACAAAAATGTTAAAAAGGGTTGTTTTGGACTTAGAATCGTGTAACTAACTATATGCACTTGAAAATCCATAGTTATTTTGAAATCACAGACAGACACTTCAATTTTATTTATATGTATAGATGTATAGATGAGTTGAATAAGTAAAGACTTGTTATCGCGATAACAGCGCCAACTACCGGGTCAAATTGTAGCCTATACGTAGCGCTATAAAGTCCTCTACCTGGTAGTGAAAGTCTCATTTGAATCGGTTCAGCCGTTCCAGAGATTACCCCGGACAAACAGAAAGACAGACAGACAGACAGACAGACCGACGGACAAAAATGTTAAAAAGGGTTGTTTTGGACTTAGAATCGTGTAACTAACTATATGCACTTGAAAATCCATAGTTATTTTGAAATCACAGACAGACACTTCAATTTTATTTATATGTAAAGATGTATAGATGAGTTGAATAAGTAAAGACTTGTTATCGCGATAACAGCGCCAACTACCGGGTCAAGTTGTAGTCTATATGTAGCGCTATAAAGTCCTCTACCTGGTAGTGAAAGTCTCATTTGAATCGGTTCAGCCGTTCTAGAGATTACCCCGGACAAACAGAAAGACAGACAGACCGACAGACAGAAAAAAATGTTAAAAAGGGTTGTTTTGGACTTAGAATCGTGTAACTAACTATATGCACTTGAAAATCCATAGTTATTTTGAAATCACAGACAGACACTTCAATTTTATTTATATGTAAAGATGTATAGATGAGTTGAATAAGTAAAGACTTGTTATCGCGATAACAGCGCCAACTACGGGGTCAAATTGTAGCCTATATGTAGCGCTATAAAGTCCTCTACCTGGTAGTGAAAGTCTCATTTGAATCGGTTCAGCCGTTCCAGAGATTACCCCGGACAAACAGAAAGACAGACAGACAGACAGACAGACAGACAGACAGACAAAAATGTTAAAAAGGGTTGTTTTGGACTTAGAATCGTGTAACTAACTATATGCACTTGAAAATCCATAGTTATTTTGAAATCACAGACAGACACTTCAATTTTATTTATATGTAAAGATGTATAGATGAGTTGAATAAGTAAAGACTTGTTATCGCGATAACAGCGCCAACTACCGGGTCAAATTGTAGCCTATATGTAGCGCTATAAAGTCCTCTACCTGGTAGTGAAAGTCTCATTTGAATCGGTTCAGCCGTTCCAGAGATTACCCCGGACAAACAGAAAGACAGACAGACAGACAGACAGAAAAAAATGTTAAAAAGGGTTGTTTTGGACTTAGAATCGTGTAACTAACTATATGCACTTGAAAATCCATAGTTATTTTGAAATCACAGACAGACACTTCAATTTTATTTATATGTAAAGATGTATAGATGAGTTGAATAAGTAAAGACTTGTTATCGCGATAACAGCGCCAACTACCGGGTCAAATTGTAGCCTATATGTAGCGCTATAAAGTCCTCTACCTGGTAGTGAAAGTCTCATTTGAATCGGTTCAGCCGTTCCAGAGATTACCCCGGACAAACAGAAAGACAGACAGACAGACAAAAATGTTAAAAAGGGTTGTTTTGGACTTAGAATCGTGTAACTAACTATATGCACTTGAAAATCCATAGTTATTTTGAAATCACAGACAGACACTTCAATTTTATTTATATGTATGTATAGATGAGTTGTATAAGTAAAGACTTGTTATCGCGATAACAGCGCCAACTACCGGGTCAAATTGTAGCCTATATGTAGCGCTATAAAGTCCTCTACCTGGTAGTTAAAGTCTCATTTGAATCGGTTCAGCCGTTCCAGAGATTACCCCGGACAAACAGAAAGACAGACAGACAGACAGACAGACAGACAAAAATGTTAAAAAGGGTTGTTTTGGACTTAGAATCGTGTAACTAACTATTTGCACATGAAAATCCATAGTTATTTTGAAATCACAGACAGACACTTCAATTTTATTTATATATATATAGATATAGGTGTTTTGCTATGTAGGTCAAGTAACTTTCTATGACAATGAAATGTCCGGCGCATCTAACACGTTGCTGATAGTACGACGGTATCGTTGAAATGTGACATTCTTGGACAAAGTCCAGAAGATGACTCAATCGTTTTATAAACATTCAATGCACAGCACAGTTTCTATTGAATGAGTAACTTTTGTAACAACCTTAGACGATTTTAGTAAGCAATGTCAATAGCAATGCATACACAACTTAGTTGTGAAGGGAGAGCTAAGTTCGGAAATGCATCGTTGTCGACTTCACTGACAATAGTATTGAAATATGTATCGGTGCGTAGTTGTCTTAAAATCCCTACTATAATATTATAAATTCAAAAGTGTGTATGTATGTATGTTCCGTTTTCACGCTAAAACGGCTGAACCGATTTTGTTGAAATTTTATGTAGAGATAGATTGGACCACGGAGACGGACATAGGCTACCATAAGTTGCAAAAAAATAACTGGGAGGGATTGTAGGGAGGGTAGAAATTAGTACGGCACAAATTTAACTCTTGAAAGTAAGAACGCATGCGCAGTAATAATTGAGTGCGCATGTGCTATCGTATATCACTGTCAGTACTGTCACATCATACATAATGTCAACATAATGTCATGTTGCGCACGGTACTTACATTGTTCGCACATATGATGATGATGATGTTGTAGTAGTTATTTTTATCGGTTAAAATTTAAAATATACTTTATTTTGGTGTACAGAAAAGCATATGTTATCTATCTATCTATCTTTACCTTATTTCAGTTCGGCGCCGAAAGCATTCCCGAACAGCTAATGGCTGTTGAGATTCCAGTAATAAGCCATACGGGATGTTATTGGGTCTACAGCTCCGTACTTACTGACAACGAATGGTGCGGAGGGAACTTTGTGTTTGGTGGCAAAGGAACTTGCCAGGTAATTATGTACTATATTTCTTTTTAATTTGTATGCCAAATGAATATTTTGAATTTAATTCTTCGAATCAATAAACAGGCAGCGATAGCCTTGTGGATATACCAACAGTCTGCCATGCATAGGGTGTCGGGTTCGAATCCACCGATCCTTTGACATGATCCATAATATTTTTTTATTTATAGACTCACGTCTGTATTCCCGAAGGGGTAGGCAGAGGCGTAATATTACACCCACATTTCCCCATGAATATTTAGGTCCCACGTAAAAGGGGGCGAGCCTATTGCCGTTACCGGGCACATCACCATCATCCGTGCTGCTACAGAGAATTCGGAAAAACCCAGTAACACTTTTGCCCAACCCGGGCATCGAACCCGGGACCTCCGATCAGCAGTCGCATAAGCTATCAACTCTACCACGGAGGCAGTCACCGTAATAACAATAGTATTTTATTTAAAAATACATCATAATCGGTCTAACGCTAGCCTGGATGCATCCAAGTTTCAATTCGACTTTCGCCTTGGAGCCCAGGGCTCTAACCAGATGTGACAGAATATCAAATTTTACAGAGCGATATTATTTAAAAAACATAATAGGATAGCTTCCAGGGTCAAAATAATTACATTTTATTTAGTCCGTATTTTAGATTACAAAAAATATTGGACACGTATTTTTTCTTTTTTCGATTAAATAAAAAATAACAAAGATATAGCCCTTTAAAGTTACGTGTGACGTCATCTAGTGCGAAAAAATGCAGCACGGCGTGACGTTATACGTAACTTTAATGAGCTATATCTTGGTAATTTTTGGTTTAATTTACAAATAAAAAAATACATATCGCTTATTTTTGAATAATCTAAAGGACGGACTTATAAACATTTTTTTGTCAACTAGCCTATTATGCACGTTGAAGTCTTGTAGTGGGATCTCATATAATAATCTATATAAAGCAGGTCACATGTATTATTATTATTATTTTCTTCATACATTTTTTGTTACTCGGCTTTTTGCCGGATTTACAGAATAGTACGGGCCAAAGCCAAGTGCTACCCTAGGAAGAATGATAAGTCTATGTTTGTGTCTGCTCTTGATGTTGTGTTCTGTTATGAGTGTTTGTTGGTCGAGTGTGTGAGGGAACTAATGTGGTTTCATTTTCGTTCTGCAGAAATTTTCGGACAATCCTGCAGGTGTTCAATATAGCCGCTTTCTGAAGAATTTGGTATGTGTAGGGTGGTAAATCGAGTGTTTTTAGTGATTGGTGTAGCTGCTTAGGTATAACACCTGTTGTTGATAATACAATAGGTACTATTGCGACATTCTGAAGTTGCCACATGCGACTTATTTCAATTTTCAGGTCGGTATATTTGGAAAGTTTCTCGGCTATGGTGTTCTGTAAATTGTGAGTGTTTGGTACGGCTATGTCAATAATTTGGGCAGTCCTATTTATTTTATCTATTAAAGTGATGTCTGGTCTGTTGTAGTGTGTCGTTCTGTCTGTTAGAATAGCTCGGTCGTAGTATAATTTGTGAGAAGTGTTTTCGAGAACAGTTTCAGGTTGGTACTTGTAGTATGGCACTGGTGGTGTGGTGATCAATTTATATTTAATTGCCAGTTTTTGGTGGATTACATTAGCTATTTGGTCATATCTATGTTTATAATCTGTTTGGACTATTGCTTTACAAGCTCCTGTAATGTGCTGGATAGTCTCTGAGGAACTATTGCATCTTCTACATATGTCAGTTGGTATGGAAGCTTTCATTATGTGTTTCTGATTTATTATTATTATTATTATATTAATAGCACACTAGCAGCTTTAAGCTGATGCGTGTGTGTCTTCGGATTTGAAGATTTGGTCGAGTTTGTTTTCAAAGGAGTTCAGTGACTTTGCCTTTATAACACTGTCTGGTAGTTTTGTATGTACCATATTATCTAGTTAAATGGTTTTTAAATATAATCATAATAACGCTACTATAAAAGGAAATGTGCCTACAGCACATCATATCGTATTTTCGGATTTTATTCCTGAGCCTGAAAACAGAACCCGTCACACACAGATACACGCATACCAACAGAGAATACGCACCACAATATCTATCGTATGTCATAATAATTATGTGTTTTAGCAAATGCTAATGATGATGAATCTGCTAATACTATTTGAATATCTTCTTAATATATAAAATCCTTGCGTTACTGACTGACAGACACGCTACAGCCGAATGGGTTAATATAGGTATTTTTTATTACTACTATCTATCTACGTACCTAATAGATAAGTTTTAGCAAATCAAACCTTTTTGAGTGAAATCCTCAAGAAATGTCACGTTTCATCTATATCAGTCACCTTACTAAATAACCAAGTCTTAATATATATAAAATCCTTGCGTTACTTACTGACTGACAGACACGCTACAGCCGAAACTATTGGGCCCAGGAAGCTGAAATTTGGCATGTATGTTCCTTGGGGACCCTAGGGGTGCACTAAGAAGGGATTTCCCGAAATTCCCACGGGATCGGCCAAAACGGGTAAATTAAAGAAAATGCAGGCGTAGCTGCTGGCGACCTCTAGTTTAAAATAATAATAGTTAATAATACCAATGTGCACTCATAATATTAATGTTTTTCATTACGGTAGCATAGTGGTTTCCAGCCGTCTCTCCGCTAGACACTGCGCTTTGTGTTGTAGGTTCGATCCCCATATGATATAATACTTTGTGTGATATTGTTGTTTCGATTTTTGGTGTTTATTGTGTCCGTTGATATTATTATTGTAAAGTCCCTCGCGAGACAGGATTTATACCGATTGCGTAATTTATTTCATTCTAGACTATAGTATTTTCGCTGTGTAATGAATTGCATGACAGTTCATGACTGACAATTATAGTGATGTAACCTAAGGAAATTTAAGCGATTATTTATAAATATCGAATTAATTGGCAAACGACATGCAATTGTCCGTAGTTACCGATTTTACATCTTCGAAATAAATTCATATTAAAAGTGTTTTGGCAAATACATTCACAAATAAAGCGCATAAATTTTAAAATTTATTTTTTTATTATTCGTCACTGTCACTCGAAATAAAACCTCATATCTGAATCTTACTTATCCCAAGTCTGTAAATATTGTCGATTATGTTATTTCTACGACTGATTAATTTTATCAATATATGGCTTTCGTATTGCCAACACATCGGAACTATCTACGTCAGTTATTGAAGCTTTACGCTCACGTTTCTTCGGAGTGGACAGCTTCTTGTCTTCAAAACTAGTTTCTTCAAATTTTTCTTTGGTTATTCGAGTAACTGAAGCCTTGCTTGCCGATGTCCAGAGCTGCCGCAACTCTGTACACAACAGTGTCGATCGGTATTGCCAGGCCCCCGTTTGCACGCTCTCGTTCAAGGGCTCTCGGGCTTTGAGAGTTTAAAAATATATTTTTTGTTGTTTTTGGCAAAACAAAAAAATAAAAAATAACACCCCAAACAGGCAGAATCACAAACCGCATACAAGGCGCTCGTACTGACATATTCGATCACAAGATGGGCGCTCCTATTAATCGATTTCATGTCGATTCAATGGTGTCAATCTCTACTGACAGAGGGTTCGTTTCATGCATCTGACATTTTGAGGATTATATTTTATTATATTTAAATTATTTATTTACCGTTAATAATAATTATAAAAATAGAGAGAGACATACTAGTATCAATTTACTTTGTAATTTTTAATAGACATTATTTTAAATATTTGTTTTTTTTGCCAATTTATTTTCATAAGTTGAAAGTAGTATGCGTAATATGTAAAATGAGAACTGTCATGCATTTCATCATACAGCGAAAATACTATAGTGGATGCCCGTAGCTACGCTCGCGCTTTTTATTTTGATTTGACTGTATCTTCTTGATCCTGTGTTTCGGTAAACCCGTTCTAAGTGCATCCCTACGGTCCCCAAGAAACTGAAAGACATGTATGTTCCGTGTCAAATTTCAGGTTTTATATAATATATTTATAAACTATCCAGAGCTATTTCGCTGAATATAATTGAGTCCAACCACGGAGTAGTAGTACAAAAGAATCAGATTATAAATATAGAGTATATGCCTGAATGTATGTTCGTTTGTGTACTTTCAAGTCTGAGGATTAACTGTATAGCAAAACACAAGAAAATGTATTTAATATATGTATTAAGTGAGACATCTTGGTCTTTTTTGTAGTAGTAGCGTATGATTTTTCTTCCTTTCTTCTTGCGGTCCATTACAGAATCACTGGCATAAACTTAATAACACCTTTTCATGTTTCTTCTTTACAGGGTGACTCAGGCGGTGCTGCAATTCAAGACGGTATGGCTGTTGGCATCGTATCATATGGCCGCGGTTGTGCCTCCTCCTTTTCCCCGAGTGTTTTCGCTGACATCGCATCCCCTACTATCAGAGATTTCATCAAAGAACATACCGGCTTGTGATCGGTCTCTTCGTGAAGATAATGGATGACATTGTGCGTTCATGCGTTTCCAATGACTTTGGATTATTTAAATAATAATTGACATTGTTGTACTATATTTATTTAAACATTAAAGTTGTATCCTAATCGTGTCTTTTTGTATCACACTTATGCGAGATCATATTTTTATAAGATTATAAGAATTATCGTATTAAAATTGGTAGAATAGTAAAATTTATGAATGGCGATCTGATAAGGTATAAATGTGACTCAAGTTTTATGATCAGCCATTTAACGAGAAAGTAAAATCTTGGAGTACATTATGCCCTACATTAGTCGTCCAAAGCTATTTAATATAAAGAAAGTTGAAATTTTTGATATTTAAGTTGTTTTATAACTCTGTGCTGAGACTCATTAAATAGCATCGAAATACAATCGTTCCTTTAAAGGTTCCTTGCGGCATACCCAGTAGTGTCTCTCAAGGATTCAAATGGGGACCACAGTAGTGTTAACAGTTTGAGTCGATAAATTATAAAAAAATATGAATGTATTTTATACTACCGACGAAAAAATAGTTATTGAATACTATGTGCTTTATTTTCTTCTTGTTATCAATCCAAAGAACAGCCATAAGGTTTAACTTCAGGTAGAACATTACGAAGCAGTGTTCCTGCAAGTTGATGTCGGGTTTATATCCAATGGGACCTTGCTGGCGAATGGGAGACAATCGTGATGTTATGTTATGAGACTAAAAGGCCTTTTGACGTGAAAGGCACGGGGTTAAAATGAAACTTTAAAGACCACGGAGGCAGACTGTCTGCCTCCGTGGTTCAGTGGATAGCGTATGCGACTGCTGATCGGAGGTCCCGGGTTCGATTCCTGAGTCGGGCAAAAGTGTTACTGGGTTTTTCCGAATTCCCAGTAGCAGCACGGAGTCTGGTGATGCTCCCAGTAACGGCAATAGGATCGCCCCCTATTACGTGGGACCTAAAAATTCATGGCGAAATGTGGGTGTAATATTACACCTCTGCCTACCTCTTCGGGGATACAGACGTGGGTCATTAAAATAATAAAAATATATAAAATTTTAATTTAACTGGAATTTGTCAGACATTGTCAAACTGGCCATAAATGTATCAGGGCTGTGCAATATAGATAGGCGCATTGAGCGCTTTCTAAGCTTCTCGCTACTTACTTTATACCCATATATGTTCGTATAGTTGTGTGCCTTCCATGATCCATAGAATCACGAGCGTAGTTACTTATACATATTAGCCTGATGGCATGCATCAGTGATGAAATGATATTAATTATAATTAAATAATATTCAATTAATTATTAATAGGCAGCGTTAGCCGAGTGGAGATACTAACAGACTGCCATGCAGAGGGTATCGGGTTCGAATCCACGGCGCGCACCAATGACTTTTCGGAGTTATGTGCGTATTGAATTATTTATTATCGCTTGTCCCGTGCCTCGGAGAGCACGTTAAGCCGTCGGTCCCAGTTGTCATGAAGATCTTTGACAGTCGTTACAGGGCGTCAGTACCTTCTTAATCACTTGTCATTAGTCTAAACCATGGAATATCGCTATCCATTCGGGTTGCGGACGTCAGACAGGCAGTCGCTGTGCAGAAAAGCTAATATTCAGCCAAACCGGTTAGACTAGTAAGCGGACCCCAGACTGAAACTGGAATAACGCTAAGAGGATGATTAATTTTCAATTAATTAATATCAATTCATTGTGAATGGATATTCATTATAATTAATTAATTTCTATTCATGATGAATTGAAATTAATTATAATTAATTGCTGTCTTATTAATAATGCAGCCTTTCGCAGTCCACTGCAGGATAAAGGCCTCTCCTAAGTTACGTCACAAAAGCATTGTAAGATAAAAGGAGGTTTGGCCTACGCAGGTTTGGTTACGCTGGCCAGACGGAGTGTTGGACCCATTCCCTATTCCTTCTCCCTCATCCCACTCGTCCTCCTCCTATCCCTTTTCTCAACCCATGGGGCGGCAACGCACTTGTAACTCCAGTGGTGTTGCTTGTGTCCATGGGCGGCGGTAATCATTTACTATCAGGCGATCCGTCTGCTCGTTTGCCACCTATAACATAAAGAAAAAGACGGATTTGAGGTTTAGAGTTTTCCGTTTCTTCTTAAATATACTATCTTCTTCACGTATTATAAATATCGATTGTCTAATCACAGATGTGTTGCTAGCCTACACTTACATTGCTTGAGGACAAACTGCTTCGTAATATTCTGAAGGTTGTGACTGAAGACTGTTATGAAAAAATACTATGCCTATGAGTATTTATCTATTATGGGGGTAATTTGTTTGGAATCTGCATTAGTTATAATTAATGTGGATATAAATGCTGTTTAACATAGAGTTTAATCGATTGTATTTCATTACGTGTACCTAATGGTTCCCACTTATGTGCAACCATGGGAGATTTTTCTGTTACCGTTATTTTCCATGGTGCAGGTAAGGTTGAGTTTTTTTTGCAAGATGGCAGCCGCAGGACATGGTTTGCGACCCCAAAAACATGGACTTGACACTAAGCTTCTCATGACATCTAAAAATAAAATTGCGTCCTCTGGCAAATTAAATAAAAATGAAAAAAAAAATCAATGTACAGTTACCTGGTTGCCATAATACAAGCTCTGCTTAGTTGGGGATAAAATGACTGTGTGAGGGGTGTCCTAGGATATTATTATCATTTCAGCCTAGAGACGTTCACTGCTGGACATATATACCCTAAGGCTCTCCGCACAGACTGATCTTGAGCCGGCTGTTTGCGCCAATCTGTAATAGTAAATTGATTTATTACATACATACATACATAGACTCAAGCCTGTTTCCCGGAGGGGTAGGCAGAGACTACGGAACGCCATTTGCAACGATCCTCTTGCTTCATTCACTCCCATCAAGTTTCTCATGCATGCTCTTCTGTTTAGGGTACTCCTGACTTGTCCTTTTTTTAGGAGGTCTCCAATCTGGTCAGAGAACGTCCGCCTAGGTCTTCCCCTTCGTCCTGTCCCATTCACACTTGCCTTATATATCTTCTTTGTCAGTCTTTCGTCATCCGTATCCGCCATCCATAGATTTATTATGATAACTTTTACACTATGAACGCATTTAGAACATATCTGTTATACTTTTTTGTGTCTGTGACAAATAAATAGCTGTTTTCTTTCTTCTTTCAAAAACCGCGGCACTGACGTAAATTATGTTACTAGCAAAACAGAAGCGGAATACGAGCAACACTGCTCCCAGCACACTGATTTGGTTATAATTCTATCTCTCTCTCGCGGTTTTGGGCAGAGGTGTGCTATGAGTATTTATACTTCTCTCCAGAGGGAGACCATAGCGGCGAGAAACATTAGTTGAGATGAAGTATAAGTTGTTTATTTATTTTAAAAGCGACAGCACTCGAATTACATTAATTAGCCAAAGCATCTGCCAGTTCTTAAATTCAGATTTGACTAAGACTATTACTCTCCGTCGTGTTATTCTATCAGGTCTACAAATTTAGTCACAATTTTGAAAAGTATAGTGACTACGATAGTGTATGGATTTAGAGACATTTTCTATTTCTATATGCTAATCGAATCAGTACTGCGACAGAAGAATGCCCATTAAACTAAAAGGTAAACTGTATAAAACCGCAATTAGACCCACCATCCTATACGGCACAGAATGCTAGGCATCTGACCACTTCCTGCCATCTTAAACATATCGTCAGTCCACTTCAGCTGCGTTGTCCGGTGCGTAACCGCCATTTCAGAACACTCCTGCCCCAAGCGCCATCGGCTCTTCGAGGTATGTGCCCTGCTCATTACTTCTAGCATATTATAATAAATTATTTTTTCAGTGGCAGTGTTTAGTCAGTCTAGTATTACAGCTGGAGCAGATCAATCCACACCATCAGCAAGCACGGAAGAGCCTTATACAAATAGGATATTTGGTGGACATAGAGCGTCGATTGGTGACTATCCACATCAAGCTTCGTTCTTTGTCGACGGAGAAACATTTTGTGGCGCCTTCATAGTTAGCAAATACTATTTAGTAACAGCTGCACATTGTACATTGCACAACTAACAACAACTGTATGCATGTTGGACTGTAAGTTATTTATCTATCCGTCTATGCCACGCGAAATAAATGAATTATTATTATTATGTTTCTCTTTTTTACGGTTGTTCTTCTAACATTTGGTGTTAAAAGATTAACCGGACCTTTGGAAAGCTTACACGGGGATATGGATCCGACGTGCAGAGGCCCGTAGAGAGTTTTAATATAAAATGGGATGGGACACACGCTGCGGAGCCTCCACGACTGCACTACTGAGTACAGCTATGTATTGGATTGGATAAGTATTGGAGTAAGTGCTTTAAAATGTGTAAAATTAGGTAATGGAATGCCTAATAGATATACCAAAGGATATATGCAGAGGGTATCGTTTGCGAATCAAAATTGTTTCCGTCAGGGAACTGGCTGTTGGGTGCTGGCTGCCATGCAAATCTCTGATAATCGTTATGGGGAGTCAGTATCTCTAACTAAACTGACACTAGCCTAACCATGGCATATTGCTATCCACTTGAGATGCGGCGATCAGATGGCAGTTGCTCTGTGGAAAAGCTAATATTCAGTCAAATTCGGTTAGACTAGAAAGCGGACTCAGAGTTGCAACTGTGATAACGCTAGGAAGATGTTATTTTCCTAGGTTTTATTTAATATCATAATTATGTAGTAGCTACCACGACAATTATAATATTATTATAATGACATAGATACAAAAACCATAGATATTCCATGTACACATCATTATAATCACTCAAAGACCACTTGTCATAATGTTACTATGCCGTGACCAACATTTTATATACCTATTCAATTTATTACAACACATAACAAAATTAGAAATAAAGCAATTTCTTTACTCAGTAATCATCATAAAGCAAATAGTCACTAAACTGTTGTTTTTGTAGTTTTTTTAAGGTAAGGTGATGTTGAAGATAAAATTGATGAACCATGTTCAGTTTTTGATGAAGCGCATTAAAGTTCATAAAAAGAATACGAAATTTTAAATAGCGGTCAACGTTATGTATTTTTCAGATGTATATTTACCATGTCGTGTATATTTAACTATGAAATAATGCTGTGGTGTGGTTCTTATCTCGATAAATATTGAAATTTCTACTATTTCACTGTATTTTTCTTTCGAGTTCATTATCATCATAATAGCATTATCCCACTTGCGATCCAAAGAGTTGGAACCCTGGGACGGCTTGTTTATTATTTTATTATATATTGTAACGTAGATACGTTACAATATAAAATGTAATACGTTACAATAAAAAAAAAACAATGAGATCATTGTTTTCACTTTGCATATTATGTTTGTGTCAATAAAAAATACTTTTTGTCTTGAACAGGGCAGAACCAGAAGATATAGTCCTTAGAGTCGGCAGTTCATTTTATAAAAATGGTACTATAATACCGATAGCTAAAATGAAGGCTCACCCTAAGTATAATCACCTGAAGTTTGATCATGATGTCGCTGTGATGGAGACTGAAAAACCCATAAAATTTTGCGATGACATAAAACCCATCAAGTTAGCTCTTAAGGGCAGACCGATGGTTCCTGACACAATAGCCAGTGTTAGCGGTTGGGGTACCACTATGGTAAGAAATAATCTACATAAATATTAAATTTACATTGAAGCTTTTCATCAGCATGCTGCTTAGCCAGAGGTCGTGAGTTCGATAGCCACAAAGGACAAATCTTGAAGGATTGATCTGATGTACTGTGCCCTCCGAGAACGCGTTAGTCTCATGATGAAATTACGGCTGCTCCAGAGTGTATTATTTAAGTTTTCAGCATGATTGATTCGTGGAAATTGACTATTATTAGATGAGAAATGTGAATTGTATACAGTTATTTTAAGCCGCAAAATCCCTATTTCCCTGATGATTCGATGGAGTAAAATAAACAGCAATATTGTTGAAGATTCAATGCCTACAACTGAACTGGCATAATCTTACAGACAGACACGCTACAGACGAAACTGTTGGGCGCAGGAAGCTGAAATTTGGCATGCATGTTCCTTGGAGACCGTAGGGGTGCACTAAGAAGGGATTTCCTGAAATTCCCACGGAATCGGCCAAAACCGGTAAATTTTGAAAAAAATGCAGGCGTGGCTGCTGGCGTCCTCTAGTTTATCATAAATATGTTGATGAAGATGATGATAATGTTTCAGTACGGCAGCGAGACTCAGCCCAAACAACTGCGAGCTGTTGAAATCCCGGTAGTGAGTCAAAGAAAATGTGCTTGGGCCTATCCAGACGAATTGACGGACAACCAGTGGTGCGGTGGCAACTTCTACTTGGGTGGTAAAGGATCGTGCCAGGTAACTAGCAATACATAGAAACGACAATTATTTTTATGGCAATTGTCACAAATGTATGCATAAGTTTCTTCTAGGTTTTCCTATTATTATCACCATCTGTCCTGTATATAGGCTGTCCCAATGCTCGGCACGGGCCTCTTCTCACTATGAGAAGGGTAAAGACTTAGTCCACCACGATAATCAAGTGCGGGTTGGCAGTCTTTACGTGTGTTTCGAGAACACTATGGAGAACGTTTGCTTCGAAAATATCATAAAATGTTTGAACGATTTTAAATTCCTGTCAATATTTTTCGCTTACCCCGTCTCTAGTGATCGCTGTTGGATTTTTATAAAATAGTTTTTTAATTTCATGGCAACAATCTAATATTCATTTTATAATTATCTTTTCGTGTTCGTTATATCTACATAATAGGCTAGTTCACAAAAAAAATTATAAGTCCGTCCTATAGATTATTAAAAAATAAGCGATACGTATTTTTTTATTTGTAAATTAAACCAAAAATGACCAAGATATAGCTCATTAAAGTTACGTATAACGTCACGCCGTGCTGCATTTTTTCGCACTAGGTGACGTCACACGTAACTTTAATGGGCTATATCTTTGTTATTTTTTATTTAATCGAAAAAAGAAAAAATACGTGTCCAATATTTTTTTATAATCTAAAATACGGACTTAATAAAATGTAATTATTTTGACCCTGGAAACTACCCTATTTTGTATGTTCTATACTTTTCTTTACATCATAATTTTATTATCGTACTCTTCGAGGCACGAGAGCTCAGAATTTGATACGCACTAAGCTTCAAAACGTCAGTGGCGACGTAGTGAGCTTAAACCCGAGAGTCTCTGCGTAACAGTCTGCTAGTCTATTGCTACATATTTAAATAATTTATATAAATGTGTAAATTTCTTTTGTATCTTTGTTTACAGGGTGATTCCGGCGGTGCTGCGACACAAGATGGTATGGCTGTCGGCATCGTGTCTTATGGAACTGGTTGTGGTTATCCAATGTCACCGAGTGTGTTCGCCGACATCGCCGCTCCGAGCATCAGAAATTTCATTAAGAAACGTACTGGGTTGTAAGCAAAAAACAAATATATTATAGTGTAATTACCGATTTGGTTGTATGAATAAAAATAAGTTATAATGCCTTATTTTTTTTTATTTATCTTAGAAATTAATGTGCATTAATTTGCAAGGTGCATCTTTTGATCATTTATTTTCTCGCGTATAAAGTGGTGGTCTTTAGTCTTTATAAGACAACCACTTTATAACTATATACTTTAGATAAAAGGAAAAGTTATATAGAACACCAGTAATTCTAGTAACTAAATCTCGTATTTTATCAGTCATGAACACTGTCTTTAAACGAAATGCAATTATCAATTGACTAACAATTGGTATTTCTGCTACACTTAATGTAATTGTCGTCGAATTTGACACGTACCTATAGTTCAACTTTGTCGCTTACTTTGACACTTTGTTCAATTTACGATCCAGTCGCGAGATCATTCAAGTATCAGTTATTTTAGGAGAATACCACTTATGACGTAAGTATGTAGCGTTGCACGTGGGTCAGCGCTATTTATTTAAATAAAATATCAAGATTTCGGGAACAATAACAGTATGTATATTTCTGTAAAAGAATCTATACAGCTTTTACCAAAAGGGAAAAGAATTACTGATTTTATACAATTTTGTCTCTAAACCAAGATAGAAGAAGTGTGTGGATTCGAAGGTGTAGTCTTGAAGAAACGTATTTCCGGCGTCGCACAGGGAAGAGAGAAGACTTATCGTGGATCGCCGCACAGCCAGAGAGAGGGGCGATAACCGTCTCATTGTCTTCTTCTCACCACCCCCTTCGGGGTAGTGGGGTTCCTTTGGGAGGATAGCTCCTTAAGGAGGTTGTCTTCGCGGCCCAATACTATGGGCCGGTCATTGGGTGGGTCGCCCTCGAGGCTGACCAACCGGGTGAGTCTCCGTTGGGAGAGGCCCAGTTAGTCGCCTGCGAGAGGGCGGCGGTTGGTCATCTGACTGGCGTGGTGATGGTGGTGGTGGTGAAGAAGCCCCGCTCGAGGGAACTGGTATTAGTTCCCGAGCGGGGCGCTTCAGTCTCCTCCTGATGAGGTTGGTCGATTCTGGATGGGGGAGGGGAGCGATGTTGACGAGGTGTTCTGAGCGATCTGCTCGCTCGAACATACCTCGGGCCAACCCGCTCACAAATCCTTCGATCGGCTCCCATTTGAGGTCCCGATATATGGTCGCGTTCCTGAGGTACGCGTCCACCGCCAGGCGAAGACATTTGTTCTCCACCTGCTGCAGTCGCTGCCGCGTGGTTTCGGCAGTCAGGTTGTACCAGGCCGGCCCCGCGTATGTGAGGCGCGACCTGATGTACGTTTTGTAGAGAGCCAGTTTGGCTCTCAGCGGCAGTCTGGAGGACAGCAGCGGGCGAAGTTTCGGCCTCGCAGCCTGGGCCTTCGCGGTGGTCGTCTGGACGTGGTGGGCCATCGTCAGATTTCTGTCGATGGTGACGCCCAGGTACTTGACCGTCGGCGACCAAGGGATTTCCTCCCCCATCAGCTTCAGGCACGGCGGGTACTGTACCCGTCCAGTCACCAAAGCCTGGGTCTTGGACACGTTGCACTTGAGCCTCCACTTCTTCAGCCAGCCCGGGAGCGCTTCAAGTGTCGGGCTCAGCTTCCGTGCAGCGTGTCTGGCATTCCGGGAGCTGGACAGGTACGCGGCGTTGTCCGCGAACAGCGCCAGCTTCACGTCGCCCACCACAGGAATGTCGTCCGTGTAGTGGGCGTACAAAGCAGGGGAAAGGCAACTCCCCTGTGGGACTCCGGCCTTGATGGTCCTCTCCTCTGACGAGGCGTCCTCGACGGCCACGTGGAAGGTTCTCCCTCGGAGAAATGATGCGATGACCGTGATGAGTTGTCGTGGGATAGTGGACGTCGACAGTTTATAGATGAGGCCGTCATGCCACACTCTGTCGAACGCCTTCTCCATATCGAGCATCACGGTCACCGTGTGGCCTCGCTTGTTCATCCACGTGGCCATCTCGCCCAGTACGCGAGTCAGCTGCAGCGTGGTGGAATGCGCTTGGCGAAACCCGAATTGCTCGGGTCTCGGTGTAAGATGCGGGGTGATCTTCGCCAGCAGCAGCCGCTCGAACACCTTGGACGTCGTCGAGAGGAGAGTGATGGGCCTGTAGTTCTCCGGCTTCCTGGGGTCCTTGCCGGGTTTGGGGAGTAAAATTACCCGGCCTCGTTTCCAGATGGTAGGGAAGTGGCCGGTCCTCAGGATGCCGTTAAATAATTGGGTCGCTGCGATAAGCGATCTGCGAGGAAGTCGCTGCAGTGCGGCGTTTGGGATGCCGTCCTCACCAGGCGCCTTCTTAGGGTTGGTCCTGCGGATCACCGCTGCAACCTCTTGCGGGGTCACCAGCAGTTCGTCCCCCGATGGGACGAGGGGCGTCGAGAGGTAGGTTGTGACTAGCTCCTGTACCTCTCGTGTGTGGGCTTCGACCTGGACCTCGTGTGGGGTGAACTGCTCTTCGAGGCTGCTCGCGATGATTTCCGCTCGGTCCTCGGCAGACGCAGAAGACCGTCTCGTCCGAGTAGGGGGCGCGTCGGGTTTGGGTCCGCCGACAACTGTCTGCAGAGGCGCGACAGCGAGGCTTGGTTGTCCTCGATGTGGGACAGATGTTTCTCACACTCGTCCCCCCTGTGCTCCCACAAGGCGGCCTTGAGTGCGTTGGTGAGGCGGTTATACCGGGTCTTGTCCCGTGGATGCCGGGTTCTCGTCCAGATCTTCTTGGCTTTGCGCTTTTCCTCGAGCAACTTCCGTATCGCGGTGGGTAGTGGTTCCCGTCGCTCGGATTGCACCCTGGTGCTCGAGGATGCTCGAAGCGCGGCCTGAATAGTGCTGGAGAGTACCTCGGCGGCTGCGTCGACTTCCTCGGTGGAGTGGATAGTGGAGGGTCGGTGGTAGGCCTCCATTTCCGCTTGGAAAAGCTCCCAGTTGGTCTGGATGCGAGGTCTTGGGGGTTGGACCATAGTCGCGGGTTCCCTGAACACCAGCAGTACCGGTCGGTGGTCAGAGGGCAGGTCCGGCAGGACTTCTTTAGTGGGAGGTGCCCTCAGTCCTCGAGATATCAGGATGTCCAGCACGTTGTCATTTCGCCCCGAGGGATCCAGCCGGGTAGGCTCTCGGGGGCCGGCGACTTCGTAGTTGTAGGTGCTGGCATCCTGTAGGATGAGCTCCCCCGCTCGGTCGCTGCTCGCGCAGTGCCATGCCGGGTGCTTGGCGTTCAGGTCTCCCGCGATGATGGTGGGCGTGGTTGGAAGAAGAAGATTCCTCAGCTCAGCCACGTTGAAGGAACTAGTGGAGCCGGTCCCTGGCGGTCGATAGGCCGCATATAGGCGCATCTCCCGTCCACCGACTTGGACATCAACACCGAGGGCGTAGATGGTGTTATGTCTCTTCGGCTCGACGAGTTGATGCACCATTGTCCTCTTCACCAGGACAGCAAGTCCCCGGTAGGCTATGCCTGCCCGCGAGACCTCGTCCTGCCTGTACACGATGTACCCCGGGATCTTGAGTGGGGCGGTGGTCTTCAGGTGGGTCTCGCTTATCAACATGATGTCGACTTGCTGCTCCTTGACGAAGAGGCGTAGGAGACCTATCTTTCCAGACAGGGACTGGGCATTCCAATGGACCACCCTGAGCGGCTTATCCATTGGAGGGGATGGTCTGCAGCATTCCCGTTATGTCTATGTCGCCAGCCCTGACCTTCTGGGCGAACAGTGAGAGTAGGGCGGCGAGTTGTTCCTTCTCGTTGGTGGCGGTAGACTTGGCAGGTCCATCCCCTGCAGTGGCCGCAGGAGGTTGGTCCGGTGCAAGCTGAGGCTTCTTCTTCTTCTTCTTTTTCTTCTTGGCAGCTTTTTCGGCCGGAGCGTTGGCTTTGGCCATCAGGGTTGCCGCGGCTGTTTCCCCGACTTGGTTGGGGTGGGCGACTAGTTGGGACGGGCCCGTCTTGGCCACGAGTCCCACTTTGCGGCTGCGTACTTCCCGCTTGTAGGCGGGACAAGCAGGACTGCTGGCGGTGTGGGCTCCTTGGCAGTTTGCACAGGTCGGTGGTTGGTCCCTGGGGCGTGGGCAGTCCGTGGCGTGGTGTCCGCCGCCGCAACGCACACAGGCAAGGGGCCTGTGGCAGTTGTGAGAGCTGTGCCGGAAGCCCTGGCATCGGTGGCATTGCGAGGGGCCCTTTTTGCCCCTCCAGGCCTCCACTGTCACTCCTGGCATGAGCAGGACTTCGTTGACCGCATACGCGGCCTTCGCGGCTTCGGGGGTCTTGTCCACCTCCGCGAAGAAGATGCATCCCGGTCTGCCCGTTCGGGCCCGAATATGCTTACTATACCTGACCGGTACTCCCTTGTCGGTCAGGTCCTTAGTGATCTCCTCCGCGGGGGCGTCGGCTGGAAGACCTCGGATGGCCACCTTCAGCGGTCTCGCCGAGGGCGGTGCGATGGCGTAATATGGCGCCTGGTCTTGGCCCAGGTTATCCAGGTACGCCTGTATAACCCGGAGCTCCTGGTCGTCGCGGGGCACGAACCTGATTCCCTTTCCAAAGGGGCGTCCGTTGGGAGGGTGGCCGAGTTGGGCGGCCAGCTCCTTGAAGTGGACCGTCCAGTTCTCCAGGCGGTCCACTGCAAACACGGCCTGCTTTTTGGTGGTCGTGGTGGTGGTGGTAGGGGCGATAACTCCTGCGCCACGGTATATATATAGGTTGCTGGAGGCGGAGGGGGGAACGGCCAGCCAAGAGTAGTAGGGCCGAGCGCGTCAGGTACGACGTCACAAGTATGGCACCGAGAGTAGATCGAAGATGCAATTTTAAAAATTGTATTATGAGAATTGGCCCTCAGGTTAAGAGGCTACCTCGAAAGTCAAAAAATCGTTCAGAGGTCATCGATAAGTGTTAGATATAAAATTGAATAACGCACGATTTTTGACATTGCGTGCCACCCCGAAACTGTCTGAAAACTTATTTCGTTCATAATTCAAGTGATAATCGTTTTAGAGAAAATTCGTCTATGCATTTACTATTAATCTAGCTCCTCTTTCGGTGAGTAGCAATTTCAAGGCGAAAAGTTAAGTATTTTGTAAAATATCCATAAATATATTTAGAGAAAGCATGTTATCATACTTAAATTATAGCAAGCGAAAATCTTCCAATCATCTATCTGTCTATGGATTTAATAGATAAAGACCTGATAAATAATATACAAAATTTTCACTTTGCTAGTGTGTCTCACTGCTTCAAAATCGGTAAGCAAAAAGGGCATACATTTTCGAGATAGCGCCTTAAAATCACTTGGTCTTTCATTTGTGTCGTATCGAGGGGTTACCGACTCACCGAGTGCTCCGATACCGGAACCGATTAATTTTATCTTAATAAAGCCAATTAATAGTCACAGTTTAGTTTAAAAGTAACGTCAACAGTAACATACCATAATATTTTTTTAAATAATCTTAATATATAAAATCCTTGCGTTACTGACTGACTGACAGACACGCTACAGCCGAAACTATTGGGCGCAGGAAGCTGAAATTTGGCATGTATGTTCCTTGGGGACCGTAGGGGTGCACTAAGGAGGGATTTCCCGAAATTCCCACGGGATCGGTCAAAACGGGTAAATTAAAAAAAATGCAGGCGTAGCTGCTGGCGTCCTCTAGTTATAATATAAGACTGCGTATGCGTCTGCTGATCAGGTCCCAGGTTTGATTCCCGGATAAGGCAAAAGTGTTGCTGGGTTTTTTCGAATTGTCAGTACGTAGCACGGAGTCTGGCAAAGTGCCCAGCTGCGGCAATAGGACACCGTTTCCACCTCTACTAGGCGGTACCAAATTCATAGTATAGTGAAATCTGGGTGTAATATAAGTACACCTACCCCTTCTGGGATACAAGTGTGAGTCTATAAAAAAGAGCGTGGCGGGTTCTTCTTTCCCATGCATTAAAGTCAAAGTCAAAATCCTTTATTCATTCAAATCACAAAATGACACTTATGAACGTCAAATTTAAAAAATAATTACTTAAACATTTACATTTACTGCCACGTTCGCTAAGCAAGGGCGTAGAACCATGAGAAAGAACGGGCAATAAAACTCACGGTCACTCTTTTTCATCGCCGGGTTTTGCATAATACATAACAATTTCAATTTTGTAAGGTGCTGCAACTGTTACACCTATGTCACACATTAATAGAATATTCTATTCTACCACATTCACACAACACCGTCTAGTCCCAAACTAAGCAGAGCTCGTACTATGGGTACTAGATAATGGATACTACTAATGGTATTTTCTTTTTGTAAATACATACATATTATACATAGAAACACTCAGACCAAGACAAACATTCATGTTCATCACGCACACAAATGTTGGACTTAAGAGGGAATCGAAGTCGCAGTCGCTTACACTCCCGCTGCGACAACTTGTTGTGGTTACATACATACATACATAGACTCACGCCTGTTTCCCGGGGGTGACGGCAGAGACTACGGAACGTCATTTGCAACGATCCTGACATATCTCTCTTGCTTCATTCACTCCCATCAAATTTCTCATGCATGTTCTTCGGTCAAGGGTACTTCTAACCTGTCCTTTTTTTAGGATGTCTCCAATCTGCAGGCCGATTCAGAATGTCACGACAAGTAATCGTACGATATGTCAAATTATTGTCCTCGTCTTTTAGCCGCCTATCAGAGATATTTTGAACGAATATTCATTGAATTCGGTTTATTTAATAATTTACTTCATACTGAATGCATAAAATTGATAGGAAATGCGATAGTTTTGACAAAAAATGAGGTAGCCCGTTTGACAATTAACGGAATCAAATGTCAAATGAGATATCGAACGATTCTGAATCGCCCCCCTGATTAGAGAACGTCCGTCTAGGTCTTCCTCGGTTATATGTATGATTTTAATCTGGCATTAACTGATATGATTTTAAGCAGATTCAAAGTATATATCGAACATACCTAATATGTGAATTATTTCCTACTGTACTTCACCCGCGGCTCCGCCAGCGTGTAATATACGTCTATATCTTCCTCAACTGTCTCCGTAGTCCAGTGGATAGCGTATGCGACTGCTGATCGCAGGGTCGCGGGTTCGATTCCCGGGTCGGGCAAAAGTGTTACTGGATTTTTCCGAATTCTCAGTAGCAGCAAGGGGTCTGGTGATGTGCCCGGTAACGACAATATGCTCGCCCCCTATTACGTGGGACCAAAAATTCATGGCGAAATGTGGGTGTAATATTACACCTCTGCCTATCCCTTCGGGGATACAAGGCGTGAGACCTTAAAAAAAGAAATCTTCCTCAACAATCACAGTTAGTTAGCTAGTTGGTCGTGGGTTTTCCGCATTAAGCCACTTATTTGGGCCATTGTGCGTAAGTGGCGACTTGATTGACGCCGACCCATCATACCACCTAAGCTCCTTCCAGAAAGCCATTAGTTGGCTGGTGTCGTTCAAAGCCTCACACAAGGTTCTGGGGTTGTTCAGCAGCTTTGCCCGTTGATCGCTCACGCTTGTGCAGTGCAGAATGACATGAGTGGGTGTTTCTTCAGTTTCCATGCAGCCCCTGCACAGTGGGCTGTCCGTAACGCCTATGTTGAATAGGTGCTGGTTGAGTGGACAGTGGCCGGTTATTATGGCTGTCAGACGCTCAAGTGTTTTTCTATTTCAATGCAGCAGCTTGTGCGAGAGTCGCTTGTTCAAGCAGGGCATAGTATCTTTTGTTTGATTGCATTATTTTGTGTCTGCCCACTGTTTTTCGTGTTCTTGTGCGGTTCTCTCGCGTAGCCATGTTTTGAGTTGGCTTGCCGGTATCGGTACAATCGGCTCGGGTCCCATTATCATTGTGTCCGATCCTTGCCGTGCCATTTGGTCTGCGGCGTCATTGCCTGCGGAGTTGCTGTGGCCTTTAATCCATTGCAGCGTAACCCGTTTCTTCTCTGCAATCTTTTGCAGCTCTAGGCAAGGCAGGCATTCCATGATGAGGCCGCTGTTAAAGCAGCTGCTGCCGACAGCTTTTAGTACTGAGGCACTGTCTGTGATGATGCGTCTAGACAGGTCACTTACGTTCCTAGACGCGATTGCTGTTGCGGCTCTTGTGATCCCAACACACTCGGCTTGGAATATGGTGTTAAAAGTACTAAGGGATGTTGAGATATTGATATTTAAGTCATGGGAGAATACGCCCGCACTTGTCCCATGCTTCGGTTTTGAGCCGTCTGTGTATACTTTGACTTCGTGTATACCAGAGCTGTCTTTGTGTTCCTCCTGTAATTGGATGCGATATTTTTTGTCAAAGACAAAAGTTTTAGGGATAAGATCGCCTGCGGCCTCTAGCATCGGGATCTCTTTGGTTAAGGTCCCTTTTAGGCGTGCGTAGGTAATTCGATCATCCTTTCTCCACAGCCCGAGCTTATCTAGACGGATTGCGCAGCGCCAGGTTCCTGCTGGATCATTAGGTGCAGCGGTCTTAGGTCCAGTAGTATCTCCAGTGCGGCTGTTGGGGTGGTCTTCATGCAGCCTGTTGTGGCCAAGCAGGCTAGGCGTTGAAGGCTCTGTAGCTTTTTAATGATTGTGCCTAGTTGCGTGCGTGGCCACCACACTACTGCACCGTATGTAAGCATGGGGCGTATAATGGCAGTGTAAATCCACAGGGTGATAGATGGTTTGAGACCCCATTTCTTGCCTATGATTCTCCGGCATTGCCAGAAGATTGTGCATGCTTTTGTTGTTTTAGTGCTGATGTGCTTACCCCAGTTTAGCTTATGGTCAAGTATTACGCCCAAATACTTGACTTCACTCGATAAGGTAAGCTCCGTTCCAAAGAGTTTTGGTGTTTTGCACATTATTCCTTTTGTTGGTGAAAATTACTAGCTCCATTTTGTTGGGGTTAACCGTCAGTTCATGTTGGTTGCACCATTCCTCCATGATCCTGATGGCTGCTTGCATCCGATTGCGGATCGTGTCTTCTGAGTCACCTTTGATCAGGATTGTAATGTCGTCTGCATAGCCGACCGTGTAGAATCGTCTGTCGTTTAAGTTTCGTAAAAGATCGTCCACCACAATGTTCCACAACAGGGTGAGAGTACGCCTCCCTGAGGGCAGCCTTTTACTGCTATGCCCCTCGTGGTGGAGTTTACCGTGAATTGTATAGCCCTCTGTTTCAGGAGTTGATCAATCCAGCCACTAAGGGTTTGCTCAACTCCGAACTTTTCGAGGGCTCGGCTGATACTGTTGAACTTAGTTTTGTCGAAGGCACCTTCTATGTCGATGAAGGCCCCCAGTGTCATTAACTTGTTGGTAAGCGCTGTTTCAATGGTTCCCACAACGGAATACAGCGCCGATTCAGTTGACCTGCCACTTCTGTAGGCGTGTTGATGTGGGTGTAGTGGCTTGCGCAATAATGCGCCCTCACGGAGGTATAGGTCCGCAAGTCTCTCCAGCGTTTTCAGTAAGAAGGAGGTCAAGCTGATAGGTCTATCTTTATATAATAATAGCTTGTGAGTAGTCGGTTTTGCCAGGTTTTGGGAGGAATATGACTTTAACTTCCCTCCACCTGCATGGTATATATCTATGTGCTATTGAGGCCCTGTAGATGTCGAGCAGGAGCGGCACAATCGTAGTGCATCCCCATTGTAGGAATGCTGGTATGATTTCATCCAGGCCTGCGGATTTGAATGCCTGGAAGCTGTCTATTGCCTATTTCAGCCGGTCTGTGGCGACCACATATTCGGCTACCAGCCAGTCTGTTTGGGTCGGTGGTCTGTAGTCTGACTCGTCCCACAGCCGGTCATTGGTTACTTCACAACCTGAGAAGTGAGTGTCAATTAGCACTTGGCTAATTTCAGCGTCCGTAGTTGCGAAGGTTCCGTCTTGTTTTTTAATGGCGCCAAGGGTTTTGTTGCTGTCCTGAGACAAGATCTTTTTCACCCTGGCTGCTTCATTCGTGGTGTTTATACTGCTTTAGAAACGCCGCCAGGACTCGCTTCTGCGTAATCTTATGCGTTTCTTGAAGTGTGACTGGGCTTCTTTATATTTGAGCTAGTCTGCTGAGGAAACCTGAGGAAACTCTTTAACAGGGCTAAAAACACGAGAATGGTCTCGTGATTTTAGCCCTGTTAAAGAGTTTCCTCAGGTTTTGCCTGAGTCCCTCTAGTTCTCTTCCCCACCACTGGGTTTTGCTAGACGACTTTGGGAGTGTGGGTGCACAGGCTTGCTGGTAACTTGTTTGTATAAATTCTCTCAACAATCACAACCTGTATATAACTTTTCAAATATTCGTCCGTCGGACTTCAAATCAGTCCACCAGGCACGATGACCAAGCCTACTCAGAGGATCCTCCCTTTAGTTGGAGGAACACTATACTTTATTCCTCCACATTACTTTGGCATTAACTTCTTACATCTCGTCTTGAGATGCAAGAGATCTCTCGCAGCAAAGGCAATCCCTTCGTTGGCCGAGCGGTCTCGGTTATCAACTGGCTGTGCTGAACCAAGTAACAACAAGCTTGGCAAGATTGGTGATCATACTGCTAATAAAAACATGTCTTTACGCAGATAGTCTTGGGTTTGAATCCATGGAGCGCACCAATGGCTTTTTGAAAGTCATTGGTGCGCTCCATGGATTGATGGATGAATTATCGCTCGTTAAGCGTTGAAAGCAAACATTGTGAAGAAACCTGCATGTCTGAGAGCTCTCCATCATGTTCTCGAAATGGTGCTGATACATTTGAGCATTCACCTGTAATGAGCATTCTTGCGAATGTTACAAAGCAGAAAAACAAACGTGTGTGTTTTAGCGAGCATTCCTACGAACTTTCGGGCGAGCATTCTAGGTAATTGACAGTAAATTTACTTTGACGTTTTTGCTGATTAGAGTGTTTGCTAGAAAGATCGCAAAAATGTTCGTAGCAATGTTCGGCTCTATTCATACTTCAGTTCGACAAAACAACAGCGAATGCTCGCTGTTGTTGAATGCTCAGGTGTATTAGCTCCAAAAGACATAATACATGATGTCTGCCACTTCTCGTAATGAGAAGACCCATGCCCGGCAGTGGCATAATTTATTTACAGGGCAGATGATGACCACGACCTTTACGACTAGTTGTCAGTTATTTTTTTATAGGCTCACGCCTGTATCCCCGAAGGGGTAGGCAGAGGTGTGTGAGAATATTACACCCACATTTCGCCATGAATTTTAGGTCCCACGTAATAGAGGGCGAGCCTATTGCCGTTACCGGGCACATCACAGGACTCCGTGCTGCTACTAAGAATTCGGGAAAACTCAGTAACACTTTTGCCAAACCGGGACCTCCGATTAGCAGTCGCATACGCTATCGCCTGGACCACGCCAGTCAGTTATTAAATAACGTACAATAAATTTAATAAGAGCTGTAGCCTTCTAATGTTCTTACTTAAGGGTATGGGATAAGTTAGTTCCGACACTATGAATATATCTAATTCTAAGGTAGTCCCTTTCAAATGTCAAGTGAGGATGTAAAAGGCGAGGACGTACTTACGGACACAGTCAAGGCAAGCCTGCTTTGCCACAATTCACACAAAAAAAAATTACTCAAAAACAAAGTCCAAGCAATCTTAGAGTGGCAATTGTTTCCGGCTACGCCACTGCATCGTCAAGAGATGTGAAAGTAAAGTAGTAATAAATAAAATACGTTGCATTTCGCTATTCTTAAACGGTTTTTTTACTTTTATTTGTTCCATAGTTGGTGCTTAGATACTCTTATCAGGCAGCAGAATATTTGAGTGTACCCCTTAACAACTGACAAAAATCTTTCATATCAGCCTGGAGCTAGGCACCGATGGTTTTCACGAGATTTTTGTAGCATTCTACTAGCCTTTCTAAGGGACTATCGTGCCCACTTCAGATATTAAGAAATTTTAATTATTTTATTAAAAAGGCGTCCGTTGCTACGCCCCCACACATATTTATCAATTTAACTGTTTCTGCCCGATCTCGTGGGTATTTCGGTAAATCCCTTATTGGTGCACGCGTACAGTCCATAAGGAACATATGCCAAATTTCAACTTCTTACGTCCAGTAGGTACGGCTGTACTACACTCAGTCAGTAATACAAGAATTTTATATATACAGATTTCCTGGATCTTCTTGACAGCTGTCAACTGCTGACCTCAGTGTTGCCAACCATCGTATCCGAATACGCCCAAATCTATTAAGATTTGACGTTCCGTTCTCCAATCTCCGACACGGCCATCTTGACACGTCACACGCCCCTGTGTGATGCTCCTTCTTCTTCGTGCTCGGTCCCTCACTGCTGAAGATCGCGAACAGATATGTGTGTCCAGCAGGAGCGATCGTACGCCGTATGTAAGGCTCGTTGCATGCTGCCGCCAACCGCCATCTTGATCGCGTCAGACCATCTTGTAGGTGCCCTGGGTGATGCTCCTGCAAAAGGGAAAACGTTCTGCAATATCTCAAGGTCTTAGCTCGGCCCATCCTGATCATCGTTTAGTTAAAGAATAGGGCTCGTTACGTTATAAACCACAACACAATGGGTTAACATCAAGTTTATTTCAACTGCATCAATCTATCACAACACGATATTATGAAAGCAACTCTCTCATTAGTGAACAGCATCAGAGAATTATATCAGAAACATTAATCAGCGAAAAGTGTCACGGTTCACGGACCCCTTCTCACTATGAGAAGGGTAAGGCAAATAGTCCACCACGCAGAGACAGGCAGACTTCACATGTCTTTCGAGCACACTCCGAAGAACTCTCAGACATTCAGGTTTCCTCACGATGTTTTCCTTCACCGTCGTTGCTATCACCTACACGAGCGTAGCAACTCATATCACCTCCATCGAGTGACGTACCCACTGTCGTCGCTATCACCTATAACGAGCGATAGCGACTCATTGCCACCTACATCGAGTGACAATTAGGCCATAGTCCACCACGCTGGCCAAATGCGGGTTGGCAGACTTCACATGTCTTTCAAGCACACTCCGAAGTACTCTCAGACATGCAGGTTTCCTCACGATGTTTTCCTTCACCGTCGTTGCTATCACCTACACGAGCGTAGCAACTCATATCGCCTCCATCGAGCGACGTACCCATTGTCGTCGCTATCACCTATATCGAGCGATAGCGACTCATTGCCACCTCCATCGAGTGACAATAGCCTTGCCAGCGTCGTTGCTATCACCTAAATCGAGCAATAGCAACTCACGCCACCTCCATCGTGTGACGTAAACCATGTCACCTCCCTCGAGTGACTCTTAGATTACTTATTGCCTCCAACGAGCAATACAACGAACACATCACCTAAATCGAGCGACATGTCCGTTTACCAACTTAGTAATGATACCAACTACTGTTCACTAATCAGAAAGAAGCACCACTAAATTTAATTCATCATTCAGTTAAGCTAAGGTCTTTGGACTCTACATCTTCTAACCAAATGCCTTCGATAAACTACCTTCATTTTCATTGCCAGTTTCGGCCAGATAGGCTTTAGCTTTACCAGTTACCAAGCTCCTCAAGCCACATACAGGCTTCACACAGGCGCGGTGCCACATACGGGCCTCACGCCACACACGGGCCGCGCGCCACATACGGGCCGCGCGCCACACACGAGCCGCGCACCACACACGGGCCGCGCGCCACAACGGGCCGCGCACCACACACGGGCCGCGCACCACACACGGGCCACACCCCACACACGGGCCGCGCGCCATACAAGCTATGCTGGCCACCAAGCCACACTCGCCACCAGGCCGCGCCGGCCGCCAGACCGCGCCGGCCGCCAGACCGCGCCGGCCGCCAGGCCGCCTCAGCCACCATACCGCGTCAGCCATGCCGCGCCGGCCTCCTGGCCGCGCCGGCCACCAGGCTGCGCCAGCTACCAGGCTGCGCCGGCCATCAGGCCGCGCTAGCCACCAGGCTCACCCAAAAAGGAATTAAATCTATCATTAGTATTTCAAAGATCCGTCTCATTGTATACCCACTAAATAGAGTATCCGTTCTTTCAAAGTAATTCAACGTCCGCACTTCGTAAATTTTAAGCGATTATCAAATTCATTTACAACTTCACAACTGCACAGAATGTTACTCCCGTCCATACTCTCAATAAGCTATGTCAAAACTGGATTTGACCACTGACAAAAACTAAAACCAAATATGAACATGGCGAGAACTGATAAGCTACTTTCGGACAAACTGATTTCCTTTGGCTACATAGAGGAAACGACTACAGATAACCAATCGGCAGTCTATGAGCACTTTCAGATTCTCGCAACACGCTCTTGTCATACGACACAGAAATCAGAGGTAGATGATTTAAGCGATGAAAAATCAAATGAGAGCTACTTGAATAGCAGGGTATACATGATTGCGATCAACAACCACACCTTAATGCACTTCGCTCTAGGAATAAAAGAACATTATCGCACAGCACTCAATCTAGTCGTTCGGCTATTCCTGACCCAAATCAGTGAGAATAAAGGTACTCTGATCAAAATCATTACAGGTTTTAATGAAAATCACAACTAACTCTTTCTCTCGAAGCTGACATGTTGAACAACACGCATGCTCGTTAAAATAATAGGAAACTCATTAAAATATTGCATTGCTCATACTCTGACATCCATCGGATCTTCAACATCACGCTATTCAACCGCCATCCGGTTACACAACACCACCCGGATAAACATTTCGAGCGTTAAACAAAGTAATCTTAAACTTGGTTTATTCAACATGTTGCTTTGGTTTTCCTTATCACATAGACTATAAGAAAATCTTACTAGGCTGATGCTCTAGATGTTAAGTTTACTACCAAGTATCCAAACAGTCTTTTCAGCGTTAAAACTTTGTCATGGATAGTCTAAATACGAAGTCTAAATATGGAGACTATGACTAACACAAAAGCTCATGGGTAAACTATGCTAACCAGAAAGGCAATTTGTCGGTCCAACTAACGGCAACGCATGGCTACACATGCAGCCGCACAAACGGCTTATCCAGTTTATGCAAATCTACACCAACGCAAACGCGGGTACCACAAAATTATCATAACAACGACTAAAAAAAAGTACCCATTTAATGATAATAAGGTTAACATACAATCATCACTAACGATCACTAACCTAGTTCTACCTACAACGAAAATTAAAATCTCTGAAACTGATTATCATAACGCACTACCATGATCACTCAATCATTTTCTTCTACGTCTGATAATCGAGTTTAACAGCTTCTACTAGAAACTCTATCACTCCTAAACGTCCGAAGTGTAACTTGGAATTGGCCAGAGAACTCGGGACACTTGATAAAAATTCTCAGTGTATCACATGAATTTTAAAAACACACCGTAGGTAATTTTCGCGCGTAAAATCCTAAAATTTAATTAAATTTTACTAGTGGTGCCATCTAATAATCATGAGTAAGAAACATTTGAATGTGCCATGTTAAAAATTTATGCACACAAAGAAGCAGGTGTAATTGCAACACCGAGATCGTCTGTACAACTCAGAACTACAACCAGTAAAAGAGTCGCTTTTTACTTAGGCTCTGATGACGATTAAACAAAAACCATTTTTACCTAGGCTCTGATGACGTTTAAACGAAAACCATTAGGGATTACCAACACCACGAGTCGGTAAAATAATGGCGCTAGTAATATCCTTCGACTATGGTCAGGTTACACTGACCAACCAACTGCACATGTCTAAACAGCACTGCAGTTCACACGTCTATTTAAGGGAAAGCTACAAGCTGTTTCTACACAAAATCAGCACGGTCAGCCACAATCCAAAGCAACAATCAACACCCATGTTGATTCTAAAACCAATATTACAACTGCACTAGAACAATAACTAGCACGTTTCACTCAAACGCACTTGCTTGTCAAACAATGCAAGTCGGCCTGTACGCTCACTCTCGTTACTATTACAGTCCATAAAGTAAGACCGAGACAAGATAATCTATTTGCAAGCAAGCATAATATGATCACAAGGTTCGCGAGTGTGAACCACCCTCGCATGAAAAAATAAAAATAATCGCTTTCTTTTTAACCGGCGTATCAAACTCAAAACCTTCGTTCGATATCTACGCTATAGCTAGGTACTCAGACAAACATAATATGCTAACATAAAACACAGCAAAGGTAGCAATGAAATCGTTCAGTTCTACCCACATTTTTTTTGTCTTTTTCTTCTTTAAGCTATTAAAACGAAGGTTATTCATGAGATCATGCCATGAGAAACACGACACCGTAAAAGTCAAACGGTTCCACAACTCAGTGTTACGTGCAGGAATCGAACCCACAACACTCGGTACGATGTGGTGGCGATATCACCAAAACAATTATGATATTTCCAAGGATAAACGCGTAGCAGTATTGATATTGTGCTAACCAAGAATGTTTTACAACTACCGTAACTAAAAAAAGACGAAATAAGCTCACCACGGTTTGCAGTTGAGAACCCAGCTGATTCACCAACATAGCAGCGTTAGCAGCCACCTTCGCTCGCGCCTTATTGGCACACTTCTGAACAGGTCCATCCCAGGAAACGGCATACGGCACGGTAGATAGCCAGGTCGAAGCTCCTCCCTTCAAGGCCCGGCTTAGTGCGACCATTAGCGGGGCGCAATGCGGATCTCGATCACCCAATCACATGTCTGCAGTCGTCACCAAAGCACGTGCATCTACATCTTGTTGCTCAGGATCGAAGTCCGGTAAACAAAGGCCATGCGACGATGTAGTAGGTATTTTTATGGCTTGGATCAGCGTCAGGAAATTGCGATTTTGTAGTTCCAACTATTTTTCGTTACTAGCGTCTTGATTTTGAACAGGTAGGTCGTTGTGCTCGTATCCAACTTCTGATAACGTATAACGTAGGTAACGTAGGAGAATATGGGCGTTCTTCGTTCCTCAGGTCTTCCTCCATCGTACATTTCAGGTAAATAAGACTCGGTATACACTCAATAGGTTTTACTCAAACTAATTAGTTCACTTCACAAACTAAATATGCACACGTAGCTCGGATGAAAATGGATTACTTTTGGAAACGCGGCGAAGTCGGACGTAGGTAGGCCACACTTGAATCCTCCGCTGTGTCTGTAGCTAAAAGTGCCCGTTGACAGCTCCACGTTCGCTTATAAAACATTTAATGACATTGACAGCTGTCAACTGCTGACCTCAGTGTTGCCAACCATCGTATCCGAATACGCTCAAATCTATTAAGATTTGACGTTCCGTTCTCCAATCTCCGACATATACATATTATGTTATTCAAGCCAGTTGAAGAATATGAAAAGCGCCTTCCGCATCTTATGAAGTCAAGTCGCATTCTTGCTTCAAATCTGTAACTTCATTCAAATGATCTCGACATGGATTCGCAATGCATTATACCAATCATATTTTGTTGATTTTTGTTCCAAGTTTACCTACTATTTTAATACGTTTATATTGCGAATGCAGCTTACCGGTATAAAATTTCAGTAGTTAAAACTTTTATTCACATAACATTTTAATTGTCTTTTTAAAAAAGATGGATGGACTGTGTAAGGATAGATATGAAAGAGAAAAGGGTAAATGATCGGATGACTGGTGACAGAGAAGTATGGAAGAGAAGGACATACTGCGCCGACCCCAAATAATTTGGGACCAGGGCAAGACAATGATGATTTTAATTGTCCGTGTGGTGACAGATTAAGAATACGGAATGTCACCACCCCATATCATCCCATGGATGTCGTAAGAGCCGACAGAGGGACCATATTATGCAGAGAACAGCACTGTAAGAGAAGGAAAACTTGATACAAACCCTATACCAACCCGTTTGGCCAGCGTGGTATAGTAGGCCAATTCCTCCTTTCAAAGGAGAGGCCTAGTCCAGCAGTGGACTGTTAAAGGCTGATGATGATGAACATTTTGATTATTCTTAAATTATGTACAACCAAAACTATATTATGTATAAACCTACAACACAATTTAAAAATAAGAATATTTAATATACAGGGTGTAAACCCTTAACGAAAACTGAAATCCCATGTTGTACCCATCCCTACGAACATTTTTTACTACGGCATCATACCTGGCAAATTACTGGTTCAGGAGATATTGAGGCTCAAAGTTAGTATGGAATTTTTCTAATTAGGTACAAAATCGATGCATTTACCCCGACAATATGTTCTCTAGATGACCCCATGGATAAGTAGGTATTTCGAACATTGCACGCGCGCGCTTTTAATTGCGGTTTAAAAAATGTGAAAACTTAAAAAAAAATTACGTTTCCCAGGTATTATTTTTGGTTAGTATGACTTGGCATGATGTCCACAACGAGTAGACTTCGGCTTGGTGATGGGTCTTGTGACATCCTGTATATTTAACAATTAACAAGGCTGAAGGCCTCGTAGTACTCCTCCGCATCACTGCCATTTGGTTAACGTGCCCAGAAGGCTTGCAGCATTGCCACGCTGTTCAAATGTTGATTGATTAACAATCATCACTAAAGACCTGAACCACCAGATATGGACCTGACCATACTGCTTTAAGCTGATTAAGTGGAAACCTAAAGGCTACCACTTAATCAGCTTAAAGCAGTATGACAGAAAAATGTCATCAATCATAATCTAATGGGGGTGATTAGTATGCAATCTGGATAGATCGTAGATACAGTGACTATATAACATAAAGATAATACGTTTTCGTTTACAGTGTACCATTGAAAGTCTTTGTGCGAAAATGATTCAGTTTTCGTTTGCCTTTCTGTTATTTGGTACAGGTAAGTTAACTTTTATTAAAGATAGCTGAGCCCGCGGTTACACTCACGTTATTTAGGGCTACTGCTCCACACTCGTAGCTCAAAGCGTGATGTTATATAGTCTATAGCCTTCTTTGATAAATGGGCTATTCAACACAAAACTATTTAATCAGGTCAGACCATAGTTCCAGAGATTAGCGCGTTTAAGGAAACAAAAAAAAAATAAGTAAAGATTCATTTCACATTGGTTGTGTCAATAACATATGAAAATTGAAAGTAAGAAAATAGGCATTTTAAAGGTATTAAAAATGTTTTTGAAATTTAAACTTTCGTGGTCACTATAATTACTTTTTTCTGTTCCTACGGGATATATACCACGTACCTTTGATTTGAGTAACCAATATTTCGGCACCGTTGCAAGCGCCATGTTCACGGATGTAGTCATCCGTGAACATACCAGTATGTTCGTATCCGTAAAAAGTAATTTTTGAAATTAAACTTGAAAACTTGAAATTATTGAATAATTATTCCATTGCCTTTGAACCAGAGTGAAATGCAGATATCCATTTAATTTATGTTTAAATTTTCCAGTGACATCGTTCGATCTGTCTTTTATAACAAATTTAAGCAAAGATGCATCAAATTCTGACAGAATAGTTGGAGGATATAAAGCATATATTGAAGATCACCCTTACCAGGTGTCGTTTATAGTTGGACAGTCATACTTCTGTGGTGGATTCATCGTCAGCGAAAGCTATATACTGACAGCAGCGCATTGTGCACAGAAGTAAGTAAATTAATTGATATAGTTGACCGGATAGAAAATTAGGTGTTAAGCAATTAAATGCATGCCTATTCGACCTCTGCTTGTACATTTCAATCATCGTCCAAATCGTCCTAGCGTTATCCCAGTTGCATCCAAGACTTATGCTCTTTAGACACTGGGGTCCGCTTAGATATGACAGAATATCAGCTTTTATACAGAGCCACGGCCGTCTGACCTCTGCAACCCAACGGGTTAGCGACATTCCTATCTTCCTGAAATCACCGTCAAAATTCACCATGACAGCCAGGAAGGCGCCGGTGCGTGTCGGCTTTACGTGCTCTCTAAGGCAGGAGGCAAGCGATAATAAACAACTTCATATACACATAATTTCGAAAAGTCAGTTTGTGCGCGCTGTGCATACGAACCTGATACCCTCTGCATAGCAGTCTGTTGGCATCTCCACTAGGCTATCGCTGCCTTTTCTTTTATTTCATGTATTATTTAAATAACTCATATTTATTTCAGTGTGGATCCTTCCACAGTAGTCCTAAGAGCTGGCAGTTCTTGGCGAAGAAATGGCACGATCATACCTATAGCTGAAGTGATACCTCATCCTCAGTTCAACAAGCCGGCGTTTGACAAAGATGTGGCGGTGATGAAAACTGTTGATCCTATAGAATTTAATGACGTCATACAACCTATCAAGCTGCCTCCTAAAGGGAGACCTATGGTTGCTGATACAAGAGTTCTGGTTAGCGGTTGGGGCAAAACAAGGGTGATTTCTTTCTTAATATTTTTTACATCTACTGACCAAACCGCCATTTGGCAAATTGACATACAAAATGAAGCATCAGGTTGGTTTAAGCAGATATGCTTATACACCACTCCCAACTTTAGAAGCCTCAACCTTTTTCTATGAGGCAGTAGCGTAGAGCAAGGAGGTCCAGCGCCTGACGTTCTCCACCTGATAGCTGCGGACATTGAGTGGCCCCATTGGCAGTCCTGACTCATCAGTCGCAGCACCCACAACCAGAAACAGTGATCCGATTACGGGGACCAAATTCCGGCAGGGTGCCGCACTGAGACCAATTTATTCGCATGAATCTATCTCAATGCGTCACTATCTCATTTCTTTAGTGTCAAGGTGGTGACTAAAGAAGTTAGTTTAGATCGTGAATCGAACTTTGAGCCTTGAAGGGAGACCAGTAACCGATGGTTTCCATCACGATAAAAATAAAAGAAATGACCGAGGAGTGGCCACCAATTTATAATTTCTTATACATTGATATACATATTCTTTTAATTAAAATAATTTTTAAAAGATAGTTCTGTTCTACTGTCATTTGTTAAAAAGCCAGCATTAATTTACAGAAACAAAAATTTATTGATATCACATTGTAAATTTTTAGTTTGGAGCTAACAGTCTCCCAGACCATCTAATGGCTGTTGACATTCCGGTGGTGCACCACGCAAGATGTAGGAGAGCCTACTCGTCAATACTTACTAAGAATGAGTGGTGCGGAGGCAACTACAGGTTCGGTGGCAAAGGAGGGTGCCAGGTAAATACGAATAGAAATCTTTATAAATACAATTATTGCGTTAGGTAGAGGCAGCGATAGCCTAGTGGAGATACCAACAGACTGCCATGCAGAGGGTATCGGGTTCGAATCCTAGGCGCGCACCACTGACTTTTCGGAGTTATGTGCGTCATCATCATCAGCCTTTAACAGTCCACTGCTGGACTAGGCTTCTCCTTTGAAAGGAGGAATTGGCCTACAATACTAATACCACGCTGGCCAAACGGGTTGGTATAGGGTTTGTATCAAGTTTTGCTTCTCTTACAGTGTTGTTCTCTGCATAATATGCTCCCTCTGTCGGCTCTTACGACACCCATGGGAGGATATGGGGTGGTGACATTCCGTATTCTTAATCCGTTACACGGACATGTGCGTATTGAATTATTAATATTATCGCTTGCACCGTGCCTCGGAGAGCACGTTAAGCCGTCAGTCCCGGTTGTCATGAAGATCTTTGACAGTCGTCAGTCAGTACCTATCTCTGAATAAACTGACACTAGTCTAAAACCATGGAATATCGTTATCCCTTTGGGTTGCGGAGGTCAGACAGGCAGTCGCTCCATGGAAAAGCTAATCCGGTCAAATCCAGTTAGACTAGTAAGCGGTCTCCGGGTTGAAACTGGGATAACGCTAGGAGAAAGAAGATTGCGTTAGATACTGACTTTTTTTTTTACATCTTCCTTAGGGAGTCTAGAGGGGATTTTCCCACATTCAAAGATAAAAAAATTGCTTCTTGTATTTGTCTCATCCGTTTCTTACGACATAAATGGAATGAAAGACGGTAGTGACACACCAAGTTCATACACACAGCGCTTAGCTAAGCTAAACAGTTGCAGTACGATTTTAATACTTATTTCCTGCGCCATAAGAACGATGCAAAGGTCAAAGAGTAGCTTAAAGTGTGCAGAAAAGCATCATTTTAAACTAAAGAAAAGTCCAAAGTACATCATTCATATCTCATGTCTCGTCATTTATTTTGTGTTTGGTGTATTTTGTGACAGAAATAAATGCTTTTTTTTCTTTCTTTCTTTCATCCAAACTTTTATTATATTAGTAAGTCTTGTTTTTCGGTTCGCAGGGTGACTCTGGCGGTGCTGCTACTCAAGACGGTATGGCTGTAGGCATCGTGTCCTTCGGCCGAGGTTGCGCCGACCCGTTGTCACCGAGTGTTTTCGCAAACGTTGCTGCCCCTACTATCAGAGATTTCATCACAAAACACACCGGCCTGTGAATCTTATTTTGATCGAAGAATACCTACATGCATTTTAACAATAGTTGTGTTAATTATATCGTTCATATTAAAATTGTTTCTTAATTTATACGGACTGTTTATTTATTTATTTATTTATTACACACATTCCAACAAAATTATTACAGGTTAACCAATGCAATTGTGGGGTTAAAAATAAAAACAAATTATAGCAACTTAAAGAAACAAATTAATACACACAAACTACACTATAGTACGCATTACAGAAACAGGTAATCATATAATAATAATAATAAATAAAATTAAAAAGCAATGAAAAACACAATGACTACATGAACATAACCTAAGACCCAAGCATAATAATACAGGGCCACAATACTCAATCAATACATTGATATCAATACACTCAATTAATAGACAATACACACACGCAAAATTAATACTATGTGTAATATCATATTACACATAGTATTAATTTTGCGAGTTCACTCAGATGACACGAGAATATGTCTATTCTATTACTTATTTCATTAACTACTCGGATTGACCGGGTTAGAGGCGCTTTCGCCATTATATTAGTCCTGGCAACCGGGACAGCTAGTAGGGGCGGACGTCGTCTCCTCCATACGTAGCGGTCGGGCACACAGAGGCCCAGGTGCCCCAGCACCGTCTGATTACACACCTGGTTCCGCAATAGTTTGATCACATACATTGCCAACGAAAACTCGCGACGCACTCTCAACTCGTTGTACCCAACCATTCCAAGCACAAATAATGTGGGGTACATTAAAGGATAAAATGGATATACTCCATACATTTTCATGTATAAGTATCTTGTGAACTTATTTTGTACTCACTCAAGCATGACGCTGTATTTGGCTTCATGGGGAGCCCATATAACAGCATCATGCTCGAGATGACTCCTAACAAGCGCATCGTATAAAACCCTTAACGTGCTCAGATTGGTGAAGTACCGTGATTGCCTAAGGACGAATCCAAAGTTTCTGTACGCTTTTTTGCAGATTTTGGTTATGTGATGTCTAAAAGACAACTCAGGAGTAGTGTTGTAAAAATACCGTATAATACCAAAAGGCTATGTATTAAACCGGTATTTTATTATAACTTACGGTATTATTGGTATTTTATGTATTTTATATTCTGATTCAGTTTATAAGACCCTGCGATATTGCGACGAGTTCTAGTTTAAAACATTAAATATATTTTAAGTTTCGATTGTATTCTTTGTTTTAGAGTTACCTACTAATTAATAATTTTGGAATTTTAACTTTTGGAAAAATTCATTGCAAAGCCCGAAATTCGTATTGTCGAAACACGTAGATAAATCACGTGTTTCTAAATTGGTCTCGATTTACACAACTCTTGGTGTTCCTGACCGCACATTCGAAGTAAAAGAAAGTGGTGATGAAGATGATTTAGCTGAAAGTATGTTGCTAGAATGCATTACTGCGTCGTCATCTACCGAGAACGTAGCAATACAAGAGGATTTAGATATGGAGGTAGAAGATCCTCTAAATCTCGGGTTTTCGAACTAGGAAGACAAAAGGCGTGGGCCAACGTCTGTGCTTTTCTTATGGATCTTGTATTAAGGTTCGGGCTTTACGTGTCTCCACGCAGAGAGGAACATAATGTAATTAAGAATAAATAAAGAGATGATTCAAATAACTTTAAGGACACCTTTGCTCTAACGTACCTTAAAATGTTACTTGTGTTTCTTTAAATCATATTTTGACCTTGTTTTTATGGTAATATGTTTGTAGCTAATAGTAATTATGGGTTGGGTTTCGAAACGCGTCGCCCGAATTTGAGGGTATTGGTGGTGTAGGGGGCTTAAGGGAGTTAGTTTTAATCCCCTAAAAGTAATTTTGGCTGCCGGAGTTGCGTCTAAATATTTTTAAACAATTTCCAAAAACTCTTCATTCAAATATGAAAATTGGAACGTAATTTTAGGTTTTATGTGAAAGTAACTAAATAGGTTGTGTTAGGTTCTATTTTGACTCATAACCCGAAAATAGGAGCCCTGCGAAGCAGGGCTCCTCCGAACTCAGTTTATTAAACTAGTGGAATCAATAAAAGCGATATTTAGGTTTTATGTGAAAAACGTGAAACGAAACGCAACCGCCATCTTGTATGAATTATATTGACAGCTAATGTCAAATTTGTGCCTCATTGCACAGAGTACCTTTTTATATACGGCTCATTGCTTTCGAGTACCTAGGGTTAGGTGCGACTGTAATAAGTAACTAGGTAAATAGGTTATGTTAGGTTCTCTTTTGACCCTTAATCCGAAAATAGGAGCCCTGCGAAGTAGGGCTCCTCCAACCTTAGTTTATTAAACTAGTGTGAAGAATGTGGAAGTTGTCAATGCCATACACACCGATGTCTGGAGCCTTTTTTTTCCAGAGGAAACCAAGTATTTCCGGCAAGTGAAAATGGTGAGGGGTGGTTCCGAGACCTTCCCCCCTCTCCCTCCAATCACTCACAATCCCTAAAAACGGCGGCGTATTTCGAAACCTTAACCGTAATTATTAATAATACAAACTTAAAATATAATTTCTTGCTTTATTCCTGTGCAATTCTACCGTATTCAGTATTTTTAATGATTTCTATGATCATTTACTTCAAAAATACAGAAGAATTGATTTATACATAAAATACCGTAGTAAATGGTATAATACCGTATTATACGGTGTTTTTCATTTTATACATTTCAGTACAAATGGTATAATACCGCACTTACATCTCTACTCAGGAGTCATACAAACTCCCAAATCCTTTACCTGCCAGACTCTTTGCATCGGTTCTGTCCTTATCTTGTAGTCATAAGTAATAGGGGTACGGACGCGGGTGAATGACATTGTAGAGCATTTGGATACATTAAATACGAGTTTGTTCTGCTGACTCCATTCCACTACTCTATCTATATCCTCCAGTAGATGTTCACAATCAGAAATATTATTAATTTCCAACATCAACTTAAGATCATCAGCAAACAATAAACACGTCGCATGTTTTATTTTATTTCAAATATAATATTTTAGTTAAATAAAATGTTCAGAAACAGTTTGAACAATCTAAACAAACGAACTTTTATAGTTTCCATCATCAAATTTTGACTTGGTGGCAATAGGAACACCTCCTCAATCCATGGCGCATTTGCTTTCCTGCCCTCTTTGCCCATCTACCTGCAGTAAACAAGATCTTAAAGTGGCCTCAGACAATGTCGTTACCGTAGCCAAGTTTTGGGAACAGAAAATCTGAACCAGTGACACGATGAAGAAGAAGATCACGTGTTTAAAATTAATATTAAGTAACGACGTACCGTATAACTAAAATCTTAAAACAATGGCAAATATTTTTCTGGTATCAAGAAAACAACAGACTATCACTTGAAATACAGATATCACCAGCATCAAACCAAGCATCGAATATATAAGAATTGTTGGGTCTCTACCTCTTCTGGTTGTGTTTAGACGTTATATGCGGAGGATATATTTACAAAACAAGAAGAATTCGAAAGTGTGTATGTATGCAAACGGCTGAAACGATTTTTTCTACTAATATTATAAATGCGAAAGTATACAGGGTGTCACAAGACCCATCACCAAGCCGAAGTCTACGCGCTTTGGACATCATGCGAAGTCATATTAACCAAAAATAAAACCTGGGAAACGAAATTTTTTTTTAAGTTTTCACTTTTTTCAAGCCGCTATAAAAATGCGCGAGTGCAATTTTCGAAATACCTACTGATCTTTGGGTGCATAGGACATCTATAGAACAGGTCAGCGGGGTAAATGCATCGATTATGTATGTACCTAATTACAAAACTTCCATAGTAACTTTGAGCCTAAATATCTCCTAAATCACTAATTTCCCAGGTATGATGCCGAAGCAAAAAATGTTCGTAATGATTGGTACAATATGTGGTTTCAGTTTTCGTTAAGGGTCTTTTTACACCCTGTATATAGATATACATTGGACATGTATTGGAACATGGCTTTGGCATTTGACTGTATGCAAGGCAATGTTATTATGTAAGTACCTTTCGGTAGATATAATGGTAAATAGTGTCATGAATACTGACCGAGCTACTTTGTACCCTATAGAGTTTCTGAAGTCTTTAGAATAATCAGGGGTGTCTTCACACAACTTGAGACTAAAAGTTGATTTGTGTTGCCCCGAATTTAACGCGCGCGAAGCCGCGGGCAAAAGCTAGTATAACAAAAAGGGAAGAAAACTGTCTGATAACCCAAAGTCATACCTATAGGCCAATAACGTTGATGCCATTGTTACGTAAGCTTTTAGAACGTCTCGTAGCTTTAGCAAGGTGGTATTAAAATTAGCGGTAGACATATCATTTATTTTAAATTGTCTTTCGGGATATATACCAGGTACCTTTGTTTGGACTAACCAATATTTTGGTACTGTTGCAAGCGCCATGGTCACGAATGTACTGGGGGTATTGCGGGTGGATGAATGTTACGAGCAAGTATAACTGTCTACCCGCTTTCTTACTCGTTTTTTGCGTACAACACCACTGCCACTGTTTTCACTATCACACTGTACCCGATCACGTACTACACTCACTACGTCAGCTCGCGGTTTGACTTTTTTATTTTCATAGATTGGTTGGTTTTACATAGACATTTTTACATTGGTAGCCAGATACTCGACAGTTGAAACCCATCCTCTCTATTGAAATTTTTGAACTTTTTAATTTCAATAGCCTCCCTAACCATTCGAGGTATGTAGTGGCGTTCTGTCGAAAGCACCTGAGGATTGTGTAACTCAATCCAGTGGTCGGTACCCGAGTCTAAGAGGTGTTGAGCTATGGCTGACTTATGTGGCTCGTTATTTTTGACTGCCTGATGTGTCCCTTTATTCGGCAAGAGATAAGATTTAGTTTGTCCTATGTAGGAACTCCCACAGCTGCAGTCAATTTTGTATACACCTGGCTTTTCTAAGGGAATACTGTCTGTCAGCGATCTTATATGTTGCAACAGTTTCTTAACTGTTTTAAAAAACTATTCTAATAAACTAATATATTTCCTGAAAGACAATTTAAAATAAGTTTAAATAACCACGAAAGTTTAAATTCCTAGATAGACATATCAGTTATATCTTCAACATTACAACGTGTGCTAAGTATATTCAAAGACAACCCTGCGACTGTCAACAACGCATGGTAGCTAGTGTTTTAACTTAAAGTCTCATAGATGCTACAGTAACATATTCTATTTCCTAATTTACACGTACTTCTTACATGTAACAACAACATTAAGACTAAGTCATTATACAGTGTCGAATGCGCTGACAATGATCCCCTGATGGTGTCCCCAGGGAACAGAGCTAAGACCGTTTTTATGGCACCCACGTTTGGATGAATTGCTTAGAATCAGGCTGAACGCTGACCGGATATGTAGAAGATGTTTTTTCTTTATTCAATGAAACAACAGAACCGGACTTGAAAAGCTAATTAACGTTCAATTCAATCATTGACTAGGGTGAACGCCATCTACTAGATTTTTATTCTATTAAATTGTATTTTTTTAATGGAGCTTAAAAGCATAGCCACGAATCAATTAGAAACACTATTAGAAGAATCAGTTTATGATTAAGGATTTGTTTTAGATAGAAGCTTTTCATTTAGCAAATACATTAAAACACTAAGTGCAAGATCTAAAAGTTTTTACGTCTTGTCAAGATATTAAAAGTAATTTATGAAGTAACATAATAAAATTATTATCTTGGTTATATTGTCGATGCTGTACGGCAGTAAATGCTGCGAAGTCAACGTCTCATGTTAATATTTTTGTTGAAGTCTCATAGAACAGTTAGTACTAAAGATTTACGGCCGGTTTCTGAATTGAGAATTTCAGCTTACATCAGTTGAAAATTTCTGAACTAGTTGAAGTCAACTTGAGTTTTTTCTGTTCCACAGGTCAGAGTGATATTTTTTCAAAGCACTTTCATTTGAGTTTTCTTCAAATCATGAATAAATTAAACCAAACAACACTAGTACGTTCCAATACAAGTAAAAAAAACCGGTACTAACCATAAATTCGTATTAATTAACATTTTACAAAGAAGCACACTTGTCAGTTAATTATTTTTATACGGAAACAAATAAAAAGTCGAAATAAAGTTGTATTTAAAATTATTTCAACGTTTATTTTATTTTAATGAATAGTTTGTTGAATTTGTTCAATTCGGTATCTTAGTGAAAACGAAACGTGTATGTTATGTCAAAGTCAGTTTGTTTTATTTTTAATACAAAATATTTGTGACCAGGTATATTTGAGGTATAATTCTATATACCTCCATGGTGGCCACCATGGAGCTATATAGAATTATACCTCCTTGGAGGCCACAGCGTAATTATTTGGATTAATTTAACACGGAAATCTTTTATTTATATTTTCTATCCCTTCGATTTGTTCCTAATAATGTTGTAATCTATTTGTTCCAAATATTGAATAGGCTTTGAACCTTTTTTCTATAAATTCTGTTTAACGGCCTTCTTGCTGTGTAGACGTCAGTATGACGTAGCCGCTGCTTGGCAACGGTAGTGTGGACATTTTGACATACTGGCTGTCATATTACTCGTGATCACGGGTTAAAAGACCAAAGTAGTGTAATTATTTTTTTCTCAATTTATCAGTGCTAAGTGAGGTTTGACAAATGTCAAATGTTTTCAGAAACGCGAATATAGAGCTGATATGGAGTTGATCATGAATTGATCATATGTTGTGTCAAATTTAAGATTTTACAAGCACAAATACTCAAAAGGTGTCAAACAATTTTTTGTGAAACAGAAAATTGATTAAGTGGTATATAATTAGTGTTTAAATTGTTCTCAACGCGAAATTCTCAATTCAGAAACCGGCCGTTAGTAGCGCTCATAGCGAGACTTGGCTTGCCCTTCATAACAGATCGACAAAGTTAAGCAACGCTTGCACATGTCGCCACTTGGATGGGTGATCACGTACAGCATTTACATCTGAGCGCTACCGTGCTTCAGAGGGTACTTAAAGCTGTTGGTCCCGGTTATTGTCTCAGTATAGGAACCGTTAGGCGATGTTGGAGGCCTTCGGGCGGTCTGAACACTTCGAGACTAGAGATGGCAACACACTTACTCGAAAAAACGAAAAAAAACAAACTAAAGCTTTGCCATATTGGCAGATGTAGTTCCGTTCGGTCTCGAGGCACAAATACCTGTATCGATAGGTGATAAGCGGCGGTAAATGCATTGCATGCATGCTGTATGCAAATTTCTAGCATCACGCGACACAAATAAAATCTCTAGGTTATTCAACCAGCAGATTGTGGTCAATAATGACCTTCTCATTGAATGGCAATGTCACGGGATTACATCAACTAAGGGCCTCTACCGACTCTTCCCATGCGTCCGAGAGCCCAATGTTCACCTTCTCTGGTCATCATATGTTATGGTAGTGTTGCTTTTGGAAAATTTAACGTAATTGCTTCGCGTGACCAAAACGCTGGGTGTACTTGGCCCAAAAGTTAGTATTGCCATACCACGTTTCAATGCTGCCAGCGTTCTGGGCACGCTCCTAGTTGACGGCGATGTGGAGGACTTTCAAGAAGCCTTCTAAATTATTTTATTTCCTGTTTTGTATGATCTGTATAAGTGTATAATTATATTTCTTAGTATAATATTTAAAGATTTTAAGTTGAATTGTTTATCGATATTCCTACCTATAGGTAGGTACATGTATAATATATGTATTGTTATGAAATCGTCAATGACGAAAGACTGACCAAGCAGATATATAAGGCAAGTGTGGAAGGGACAGGACGAAGGGGAAGACCTAGGCGGACGTTCTCTGACCAGATTAAAGACATCCTAAAAACAGGACAAGTGAGAAGTACCCTGAACAGAAGAGCATGCATGAGAAACTTGATGGGAGTGAGTGAAGCAAGTGAGGTATGTCAGGATCGTTGCAAATGGCGTTCCGTAGTCTCTGCCTACCCCTCCGGGAAACAGGCGTGAGTCTATGTATGTTATGAAATTATAAATATTGAATTGTATGTCACAGGTAACTTCTAGAATAGTACATTATACGGATCTTGTGGAAAGTAGGATGAAATTAGGTGCGTTCAGGCGTTTCTGACATACATATAATTGGAAACAGGTTAGGTCCACAATGGTTGTTTGAAGTGGATAATTTATTTTCCATCTCCTACAACACACTTCTGATAAAGACTTCACTAGAGTTAAAACTTGTTGTCATTAAATTTTCAGAAACAGTTCGAAGAATTTGGACATACAAAGATTGATCACCTAGTGACATTCAATAGCCTCGACTTTAAACTTTCGCGATTTTTATACATCATACAATATTATTGCGGGTCTTACTTGCGATAATTTACTTATTTAAAGGTATTAATAACTTTGTTATTCTCCAACGTTTTACCTTATACTTACATGATGGATCACTAAAATTTGCTACGAAAAAGGTAGGTATCATCATTCAAATTCAAGAAAGTATAGCAAAATAACATTACCTGTAATTCAAAAATTAAATTCGGGCTCGACATTGTGACGGTAATTTATCTGGATAGGAAAAATTTAGTACAAAAGGATTCAGTATCACATGTTATCCTTTAAACTTGAATCTGTGGCTTTGATCAGCAACAAAGTCGCCACCTGAACTGTACCAAACCGTTGATCGACTCAGACTGTAAGGACTAGTACAAACATCGGTAAAGACTTTAAGGTTAAACGTTAAGATAGTGTGACAGAAAATGTAACCAATCATAATACAATGTGGGTGATCAATATGCAAACTGTATCGATCACGGATACAGTGACTATATAACATTAGGATGATCAGATTTCTATTACAGTGTACCAGTGAGTGTTTGTGCAAGAATGTTTGTGCTTTCAGTTGTTCTTATGTTACTTGGTACAGGTAGGATTACTTTCACTTTTTTTTTTTACTTTGGCAGTGTTTCAAGTAAAAGTAATAATAAGCTTCATCATCATCATCATTATCATTAGCCTGCCATAGTCCACTGCTGGATATAGGCCTGTTCAATGGCACGCCATTGAACCCGATTTTCGGCTTTTTGTTTACAGCTATTAAAGTTTAGTTGAAATTTAATTATTTAACTGTTAAAATTTAAGTGAAGAGTTTATTTTTAAATTTATTGTTTCTTCAATAATTTGTTTTGATTTTCCAGTCGTATCATTTAGGGTCGAATATGGTTCACCAAATGTAGGTGAAGATAGATCAAACAAGGAGAGAATTGTTGGAGGATATGAAGCGTCCATTGAAGATCATCCTTACCAGGTGTCGTTTATTGTCAACAAAACATATTTCTGTGGTGGATTCATTGTCAGTGAAAACATTATACTGACAGCAGCGCATTGTGGACAGAAGTAAGTGATTTTGGCCAAAATCATGACTGTGAAGTGTTATAAGATTCATATTGCTTGTCTCAGAATTTATATAAAAAGTGAAAACAATTGCAGAGCAATGAAAAGTTATAGCCAAACTTTTAATTCATGATTTCAGTGGTATTCAATTTATATCCTAAATTATTCAGTATTTTTTACAAATTTCAGTGTGGATCCTACAACAGTAGTCCTGAGAGCCGGCAGTTCTTTCCGGGATAACGGCACTATCATACCTATAGCTGAAGTAATTCCTCATCCCGAGTACGACACGCCAGCGTTCGACAAAGATGTGGCAGTGATGAGGACGGTTGATCCTATAGAATTTACCGACGTCATACAACCTATTAAGCTGCCTCCTAAAGACAGGCCGATTGTTGCTGCTACGAGGGTTATGGTTAGCGGCTGGGGCAAAACGAGTGTAATTATTTTGGTAACATATTTGCAACTAAAGAAGCCACAGGCCACTGACCCAAGTAGCTTTAAAATTAAAGTAAAGTAGATTTTATCTCTTTAAGCCAAATTTCGTGACAAGCAGTTCATAATTCTGGCCTTGAAATTGAAACACATCGATAAGTCGATAGGTTAGTTAGAGATTTAGTCAGGCAGAGTTATTATTTTTCAAGTAATTACCGTAGAGAAGGAGTAACAGCATAGTTTACGATGTTTGTTACAATCAGAGAAAGTGAAAACAAAAAGTAAATTCACCACACGCTACTCCTGATGAGAAGAATCAATAATAGTTTGACATTGAAAAATGTACTGCGCTTCGCCATTTGCGCGCCAGCCTTCTAAGATGATAGCTTTCATAGGGAGGGAAAGTTAATTGGATCTTTGGTATAGGATACTACTTACTTGATCATCCTGGTCTATTAACTATCTATCATGTCAAAAGCAAGCAGTAGACATCTCTAGTAATTTTCTATTATGTTTTAGTATCACGCTAACAGTCTCCCGGAGCATCTGATGGCTGTAGACATTCCAGTGGTGGACCATGAATTTTGTAACAAAACCTACATGTCAATGATAACTGAGAACGAATGGTGCGGTGGCAACTTCATATTTGGCGGCCAAGGAGCCTGTCAGGTAATTATGAAATGAGAGATTATTTGTCTTCGATTTTTCTTTTCATTACTGTTCTTCTTTAATAAAAAACAAAAGCAATGTCTGCACTAGGAATGAATCTGTACTATGGCAGCATCTAGACTTGAAACAAAAATTTATGGAACACTGATGTGTTTCTATATATAGAAACGGTTACAGTTTATGCTCAAAAATTGCGTGCTGTACTCCGCATCCCACAAATCGTCTGCGAATGTTTTCAGTTTTATTTACTTTGATATTTGGCGTCGAAATTTTAAATTACTTTGATTTTGATTTTTGTCAAACATTTTAAATTCGTATAGAATTCGTATTTATCCAGTTAATAGTGGGTCGCTATACTTGAACCGGTGAATCAATTTTGAGATAGCAATGCTTACATCTTCCATATCTGTAATGTCAATGGTTTTAATCATAATCATTATCAGCCTGCCAGATATAGGCCTCTCTAGTTAGTTTGATGATTTATAATCTGGCTTGTCTACATATTGTATATAAAATTCTTCCGTTATGGACTGACAGATAGGCAACACAGAGCGAAAACGATTGGGTTCAGGTAGCTGAGATATAGCATGTATTTTCTTTCGGTACCAAAATTCCCACGGTATCGGGCTGAAACGTTTAAATAAAAAAATAAGTTAAATAAAAAAATAACAAAGATATTTAATGTATATACATTTTGTTTCTTTACAGGGTGATTCTGGCGGAGCCGCTACTCAAGACGGTATGGCTGTGGGCATCGTGTCTTTTGGTCGCTTATGTGCCTACCCCTTGTCACCGAGTGTATTTGCCGACGTTGCAGCTCCTACTATCAGAGATTTCATCACAGAACACACCGGCTTGTGAATATTCTTTGATCGAAAATACGTGTATTTAGAATAATAAAAGGCATGTCTGAACGGATAACTTGAATGTAATTTATTGAGATTTAATTGTTTATAATCAATTAACTTTGTAAGTTCTTATTTCCTTTTGTCATTAACTTTCTTAATGTGATGGCTTTACAGATATATAATATATCAAAGTTCAGAAACGTTGGAGAAATTGCGACATTAGATAGTGTTTCCTAGGTGACTTTTTTTGTTGAGAATAATGTTTTGTTACGCATGGCTATTACTGGAATACACATAATTTACACAAATCTGTTCCATTCTGAAATTATAATGTATTGTCAGAAGAATATGAAAGATCATTCCATGAAACTACTATAAAATGCAAATTCTGATGTGTTTATTAAAGTACCTTAAAACCAAATTCAGTCTACATATTGCGACGGTAATTTATCTGAATAATATTACATACCTACTTGATCCAACATAACTTTATAACATACAAGGTTTCAAAAGTCACAGTAACCACATGACACGCCAAAACATCATTATCATTCATCTAATTACATATGACATCTGCAAGGCAAAACCAATCCTCTGCTACGTTTCTCAAGGTCTTATCTAATGATATGAGTATTCCGAAGATCACTGGACCGTGAATATAATTGTTGTAACGCACGTCGATGACGTTGTTAAAGAGAAGTGACAGTTCTATGTAAAGTGTACTTGCTGATACAATTAATACCATGTGCAAAATTAATTATGACAAAATTAAAGAACGTTTTGGTAGAGAGAAAATACGCTCCCCGACTCAGTAGCATCTGGACTATATATTTTCTTTTTTACCAATGGGCCTAGAAGGGATCCTTGGTACATATCAGAGACTAAAGTGAGGGTGTTTAGAAGAATACGGCCTGTACCGGCCCATGGTCGGATTTAGGTAGGAACCAAATAATTTCAACGCCCTCTATGTCGCCAAAAACCCCGTACTGCAAACGACTTCAACATCCCTTGAGCCTCGGCGATTGGAGCAGCTGATCAATGGGGAGCAAAACTGCCTTTTTATCCCGATAGGCGTCGCATAAGCGAGCCAGCCATGTTTTGACGTGGGAACTGTCAAAACCCATACATTTTTTGTAAACAGAATCCGAATTTGTTAAATTTTGCAAGAATGACTCAATGCTGCGCGTTAAACTGTAAGAATCGAGGAGTTCATCAACTTCCCAAGGACCCAGAACGCAGAAAACAATGGGAAACAGCTTTACGAATCAAAAATATTCTTGGATTTCATATTTACTGATGTTTGGTATAGGTGAATCTGCATTGACATCTTTGTATGTTTCGGAAGCTGGACATGTATATGTACGGTCCTCTTCGACATCCAGATTGATACCAAAGTCTTGATTTCGGTCAAATGCTTCCAATCTGAGAGAAAAAAAGTCCTTTAGTTAATACATTCTTAAATAAAACGAGAAATACGAAAGATAACCTCAAATATTTAGAATGCTTACCTTTCGATCAAAGCAGCCTGTTTACCGGCCACCGACGCATTTCTCCTACGAAGCTCTCTTCGAAGTTCCCGTATAGATAATAATGAGTACATTTTACAACTTAAATTGCACAATAATCACCCAAAATCGCAACCATACACTTGTCACAAGATGTAAACAAAACAGGCTTCACTAGAGCGCCATCTGCCACGAGTTTTTAGTTTTGCACCCCATTCAACCTTTTGTCTGATGGCATAGCATATTATGGGTGTTAAACAAAAAAGGCTTCAACACGGAAATCCGGAACCAAAAGGAAATACTTTAAAGACGCAGCCTGTGTGATGGTAAAAGTTAGACCTTGATAATGTAATAAGACAATGTCAAGGGTTTGCGCGATCGAACAGTTCATTATTCAACACATTGTCATGACAAATAATCCCGTATTGAACCCTAATCGAACCTCGCAAGATTAACCAATTAAACAGTATGACAATCATCATGACCTAGCATTTCCACGGTCCAACCCAAAACATCCTGTTTAACTTGTGATTAAAAATAATGCCATGACTATCAAATTGGTATCTTCGTAAATTACAGTTTCCTACCATGTGACATATGGCATTGGTAATCGTTAAAATAGGTAGTATTTTACTCGTCTTCTTATAGAAGTTACCTACATGTAAGTATGTAAGATATGATTGTAGACTGCACTGGAGATTTCTGAGAAAAAGTAAACTATTGATCAACATAGCAATAGGCAGCGATAGCCGAGTGGAGAGACCGATAGACTGCTATGCAGCCCTCTGCATGTCTCGGGCTCGAATCCACGGCATGCACCAATGACTTTTCGAAGTTAAGTGCGTATTAAATTGTTAATTATCGCTTGCTAAAGGTGAAGGAAAACATCCTGAGGAAACCTACATGTCAGAGAGTTCTCCACAATGTTCTCGAAAGACATGTGAAGTCTGCCAACCCGTACTTGGCCAGCGTGGTGGACTATGGCCTTACCCTTCTCATAGTGAGAAGAGGCCCGTGCCCAGTAGTGGGACTGTATAAAGGGCTGATGATGAATGAATGATTGATCAATATGACCCCACGGCTGGCGTAGTGTTTTATTTAAAAACACTTACTGTGTGGGCCAAGTTTTTGTTTCGAGACTTGGTGTTGTGCCCGCGCGACACGGGAGTTTTATTAAAAAATAAATTTCTTAGATAAAAAAAAATACGATATAATCTTTTTACGAATAGCTCGTGTGAAGAGAATGCCCTCTGAAGAGGGAATTCGGATTGTAATCACTAAAAGCCACCTAGTCTTCGACTTTCCGTAGCGCCAGCTCAGTACTAAGGTAGAGGCCTTGTATGAGACTCTTCACTACAAGTGTTCTGGACCTATTCATAAAGACCACCGTGATGTTGGCTAACGTCCCGTTGCGACAGAGCCACGCGAATCACAATAAGCATAATAGGCCGCTACTTCACTCGGACGCTAGTAACTCGTTTATGTGTTCTCGTCTTCATAGAAACCCAAATAATGAGCTCTTCCTCCAATTTTAAGGGCAATGTTCACAAAACAACATGGCCACAGCCATGCAGAGAGAGTGGGAGACTTTCCCCTACACGTTTATACTCACTACCTTGTCGCGACCCTGCCCGGAACGTCAGTTGCACTTATCATTTCATTTCTAAGGTTAACCAGCTGACAGATAAATCTGACATTGACATTGTTACGTAGAAATTGTTGCATTTTGTTATGCCATGGTTTAATTATACATAATTAACAGATGCGGGTGATACATATTTTAACGGATTACTGTGAATTATTGTATTGATTTGCATTGCAAAACGTATGACGTGTTTACGCTTATACAATTTGTAACAGTTTCTGGAAGCTGTTGTTACAATCATACAATTGACTGCACGTTGCACGTATAGTGTATTGGTTTAAGCAGTCGCTTAGCAATGCGCCGAGTGATACTGGATTTATTCTCAATGTGACTGTGTTTATTTTTCAAATCTGTATCAACTTTTAATTATTGCGATATTCACCTCTTTTGGGATCACCAAAATATGGCACCGAAGGAAACGTCAGTGATTCGTACCCGATACCCTTTGCATGGCAGTCTGTTGATATCTTTACTAGGCTATCGTCCAATTTTCGGGTACTTTGAAGTACCTAACCTATTAAAACAGAGAACTTGAAATATTCCATCCCTAAGGGGCGAAAATAAGTGATGTAAGTTTGAAATCAGCGAAGTCACATGACATACAACATCTAGTATAATATAAGAAATAAAATAATATATGAGACTTTGTGACTGCCTCCGTGGTCCAGTGGATAGCGTATGCGACTGCTGATTGGAGGTCCCGTGTTCGATTCCTGGGTCGGGCAAAAGTGTTACTGGGTTTTTCCGAATTTTCAGTAGCAGCACAGAGTCTGGTTATGTGCCCAGTAACGGCAATAGGCTCGCCCCCTATTATGTGGGACCTAAAAATTCATGGCAAAATGTGGGTGTATTATTACATCTCTGAATACCCCTTCGGGGATACATTCGTGAGTCTATAAAAAAAATTAAGTAATATATTGTGATGTAGGCATGCTAGCGAATTGTCAATTTAAACTCCAGCCAGTGAGCCGTTACAAAGAAGGCACCAGAAATCTCAAAGGGCAATAGTTTTCGACACGGATATCTAGAAGAATTCCTAACTCTTAATTACGTTACAGCTCATCGACGTCGCTTGAGGGACGGTCAGAGGAGCTTGACTGTAAATATCCCTATGGATATTTACAGTCAAGCTCCTCTGACCGTAGAGACAAAATATGCTATATCTATATATAGCATATTTTGTCTCTGAAGAACTATTCTGGTCTCTCCTTAGAAACAACGGACATAGAGCACAGCTAGAAACTACAATTTGTGGATGACTTAAAACGTTATTAGCCAAATCAGATCTCGTGAACATTGGCATTGAAAATTACGTTTCGTCTCATTTTAATTAGATCTTGGGTCACATCAACATGTTTTTAGTCTAGTCTTATGAACTATAAATAATGAAATTACTAAGTTACTAATGCAGATTCGAAATTGTTTAATATCGTAGTCAGGCGTGTTCGCTCTATTTTCGAAATAATGTCTTTAAGTTTTAAGCTTAATACCTATTCCACGCTATACAATATAAGAAAGTCATACTTAATCCAAACTTGGCTTTTTACCGCAGCAGCCGATTCACACGTGCGTGGAGATAAGGTTCTATTTAACTCATAGCTTGATTTGGCTTGCCGTTCCTAATAGGCGGGCAAAATTAAGCAAGGCATGCACAGGCTATCACTTGGATGGGTGACCGCGTGTGATTTACATCAGAACGCTACCGTGCTCCCGAAGGTGAGTACGTGCGCCAAAAGTCGAAGTAGAATCAAACAAGTCGGCGCTGGATTAGTTGGAAAAAAATCCCTTGGCTCGCTCATAAAGTCGAGGCACACTAGAAACTAGTTTTGTATAGTAATGTCAATGTCAATGTGCGTGTAAAGTAGCACTGAAAGTGACAATGTCATGCTGAGCGATTCTCGCCCTTATGGTGGTCTAGCGGGAAGTTGTTCGACTGTTAATGCCGAGAGTACAGCTGCTGGAGTCGCGACGCAATGTCAACTTTAAGGCGTTTGTGGTGCGGATCCCGACGTGCTTTCTGCCTGTTATGAAGGAGGACTTTTGGCCGACAGGTGTGGTGCTCCGTAAGTATATTTACATACATACATACATAGACTCACGCCTGTTTCCCCGAAGGGGTAGGCAGAGGCATATTAAACGCCCACTTTTCGCCAGTGTTTTGATCCCACGTAATAGGTGGCGAGCCTATTGCCGCTTATCGGGATATTTTGTTTGCCAGAGCCTCGTCCGTTGATCGGCAGGTGCACCACTTGCAGGTGAGGTTGGCTTGGAACCCTAAGTTCTTGTTGGGAACCCTATGCACCCTGCCAGAGCGACCCTGCCGTTGATCGGCAGTATATTTACTAACAAAAAATGTATATTATATGTATGTTAGTATGTAAGGTATGTATCTTAATAAAAATATGTATGTTTACCCATTGTCTAGTACCTATAATACAAGCTCTGCTTAGTTTGGGACTAGATGGTGATACGTGTGAATATGTATTATGTTTGTACTTATTAAAATAAATTGAAATGAATTGCATTGAAGGAAGGTAAAGCTGTAGATTTCATTTTTTGTATCAGGACAAGAATCGTTAAGCCATGTCAAAAGCCCTTGGACGGTCTGAAAACACCCAAGTGAGTTGGCCACACACTAACACGAGAAAGAAATAATAAGGTTTCAAAAAAAAGAAAAGCATAAAACAGCTTGCATAGCCATAAGTCAGAGATTGCTGCTTAAATAAATACAGGCGCTTTTATCGTATGCACACAGATCACTTATAGCGATAGCACGCATGCTGTGTCGTGGTGTTCTAAGTGGTCACTTATGTGAGTTCATCGCTCGTCGTGGATTTGATTTCCACTTGACACAAAGCGTTGCCTGATTCTTCGTCACCATATAGGCATTCATAATAGACTCACGCCTGTATCCCCGAAGCCGTTGGCAGAGGTGTTATATTACACCCACATTTCGCCATGAATTTTTAGGTCCCACGTAATAGGGGGCGAGCCTATTGCCGTTACCGGGCACATCACTAGACTCCGTGCTGCTACTGAGTATTCGGAAAAACCCAGTAACACTTTTGCCCGACCCGGGAATCGAACCCGGGACCTCCGATCAGCAGTTGCAAACGCTATCCATTGGACCACTGAGGCAGTCGATTTCTTTTTAGTGCAGGCGTTAACTCAACAAAAATACACTTATCTAATAAATGAATTTGTAGGACTTAAAGCGGACCTGTTAGACCCCTTGGCGCTGCGTAGAGATGTAGCCTCTCTATGCATCTTTTATCGCTACTACTATGGGGAGTGCTCCGAGGAATTGTTCAGATTAATCCCTGCCGCCTCTTTCCGCCATCGTTCTACGCGACAGCATTTCCATCCCCATCATTTAGATGGTTGGCAATCCACAACGGTGCGTTTCTCTAGAAACTTTCTGCCTCGCACATCTAAACTGTGGAATGATCTGTCGCCTGCGGTTTTTTCCCGAACCAATACGACCTTTAAACCTTCAAGTATGCGTATTCTTTTTCAAAAGGCCGGCAACGCACTTGTGACTCCTGTGGTGTTGCTTGTGTCCATGGGCGGCGGTAATCGCTTAACATCAGGCGATCCGTCTGCTCGATTGCCCCCTATCTCATAAAAAAAACTTACAGAGTGTATTTTATCTCCCTTTATTTCGGATCAGAGATTGAGATCCGTTACTAAGATCCACTGGGAACTCCCTATAGCTTGAATGAATTTTTAGGCAGAGGGAAAAAATCGAAAACTTACGTTCACAAAAAAAAAATGAAACAACAACAAAATTATTAAATACTTTAATTACAATAAAATTAAAATTATTTACAACGTTTATCAATATAAGGTTTAATTTTTATAATCACAGTTCTGTTACAATCGCCATTATGGCGTACGTCACTCCAGATGCCATAGCTACCAACGAGAAAATGGCTATGAGGAAATTCTTAATTACAACGAAGGAAAATGGCGTGATGTCTCTGTTCCACCTCCATACGGTCTCGACGATGGCTGGCAGGAGTAGACCCATCACGGAGAGACAGACGGCTCCTATCAACTCCATGAAGAGCTCCAGTCTTGGAACTGCACAAGCGATGCCCACTGAAAATTAAATTAATTTTATTATTTGAAAATATACAGGATTATCTAATACTAATATATAAAGCTGAGGAGTTTGTTTGTTTGCTTCAACGCGCTAATCTCAGGAACTACTGGTCCCATTTAAAAATCTAAAATTATTTCAGTGTTAGACAGCCCATTTATCGAGGAAGGCTATAGGCTAATTAGCATCATGCTATGAGCCATGGGAGCCGAGCAGTAGCCTTACATAACGCGGGTGTAACCGCGGGCTCATCTAGTATATCATATAGCAAGAGCTTATTGTCGCTTAGGCCTAGACTAAATGTGTCTGAAAGTTAAACTCTACGGCATTTTAGTAAATCCGAGGATCCTTTATTATAATTGTTCTAGCAATATCACGACTGCGTTATTGCAGGGAGAGAAGTGACTTTTGACACCGGTCACCCATCTTTAAATAAGTTGGTACGATTTTAGTTGATATAAATAATTAAGTTGGTTGATGTAGTTGGTAAACCGCAACCGTTTTGCCAAGGGCTAAGAGAAAAAAATGCATAGAAAATTTACCTAATAGTAGTGTTCCAATCAGTCTTATTCCAGAAATGGCCAAAACGTGTCTCCTTTCTGGGATACGGTTTTGTAGTTTTCTCCACACGACGTCTACAGGCACATAGTAGATCAGAGCGAAGGATAGCAGCATCACACACGCCACTAGGATTTTTGCTGTTTGCGCCAATCTGTAAAATGAAACAGGTTTATGAATCTCAAGCTTTAAAAAAGTTCTTACGTTTTATACCTTTAGACCCTGAGCACATCTCCACCTATACAAAAGCTTTTCATGAGAAAGAAAAATAGTCAGATCTGTGTGTTAGAACAGGCAGTTTCGCTCCAGTTCTGCTAGTCGTATAACAAGATACATCATATTGATACTAAAGCAGTGCCGTTTGTGCGGTTCGCAGCGAAGATGCGCTAATGACATAAGTACTAATGCTAATCACCTCTGGAGCGAAGTCATAGTGATGAAACCTAAGATTCTATTTAGTGTATTGCCAACTTATTTATTTATTTCTAGAAAGACAACACCCTTCTATCACACAGAGTTGATTCTGTCTCATTTTTGTTACGTAATAACGTTGAACTACTCGATAGGTTAACATAATATTTTCTTGGGTTCACGCGAATGTTACACATTGAAATTAAACTACACCATGACTTCTAAGAAAGAATTCGAAACGACGGTTAGAAATAAATTAAAATGTAGTTTCTATATCATTCGATTTAAATGTAATAACCTAATGGAAGGAAAGAGGAACCCACCACGCACCCTCGGATTGACCACCCCAACTATTGCAATAGAAAAAGGTTGACAATACCGAACTCCTCTAAAAGGATAAGGGATATAGGAATGGTATGGGTTCCAGGAAGATACCTGACTTGCAGTATAAATTGGGACCAGGGCAAGACTGCGCAGTCGTTGCCCATCGCTCCTGAGGATGCCTCGTGCAGAGGCGAAACACGTGTTGAAGAATAGTCGGCGCATACAGCGGGATACTGCAAGTCAGGTATCTTCCTGGAAGAAGAGTCCATTCTTGTCACTCCACACATCCATCGTAACATTCTCATCTCTGCCACATGCAATCGTTTCTCATCCATCTTTTTTGTAGCCCATCACTCAGCTCCATACAGTACGATAGGCCTTATAACCGACTTATACAATCTACATATATGATCAGTAAATTAAATTTGCGACGCCTATAGAGTAAGCGAATAACTCGAAAAATACGTACACTTCATCCTTAGGTAGATTCAACGTCAAGCTGCCTCTGACTTCTTCACCGAACTGCAGGTAGCCGCAGAATCCCACAAAGCCGTACATCACAGCTATAGCCGTCATAGCAACGTTCAGTACTCCAGGGCATCCGAGGAAGTGCTGCGGCTTCTTCATCTCATTCTCGATTGGCATCACCACGCCGATACCTTCCATGGCAAATAAACTTGTACTGGAATAATAAAATAGAGGAGTTTTAGCGCATATTTTAGTTGTAACTAAAAAAAACAAGTAAATTGTTGCCAAGACAAGGCCGTATAATGGTAAGCTCTGTCAAAAAGTTATCTATTCTAATGCAGAGTCTTCCAACACTACATGCTCTAACTCTACGAGCCCTAACTTTACAAATTCACCAACTAAGTCAAAACATGTGGATTAGTATCCTACCAAAATATGTTGCTTGAATATTCCCGGCACTTTTTCTACGCGTTCATAAAAGAAATTCCGATTATACGAGTACCTAGCTGTTTTCTGAAAATGTCGACGGATGCTATTTCTTTCTTCAGTAGCACAAGGGACCTAACAAACCTGACTCAATATTTTCTGATTTTTATTAATAGCACTTCTCAGTTTAGATTCCGTAGCTAATATTGCTAAGCGTTTTTCCTGAGTCCAATTGTTGCTAGAGATTCTCACTCAATATCAAACCATTGTGGAAACACGTTTTCCTCAGAAATCAAATAACTAGGTAGTGTACGTGTACGAAGCACATGAGTGAAATATTGAGGGTCATTAAACCGATTGTAAACTATTAGTTACTCGTTCGCAAACTGCATACGTATTCTACCGCGTCTAGACTTATAAGACTTGCCAAACACTAGTATAGCTCTAAGCTAGTTTATCTAACGCGACGGACACGACCAACATAATTATTGAAACAAAAAACTTCCCTTTTAAGGTTCCGTACCAATTAACGGGACTTTATGATTTAACGAAAAAGCGGCGGTAGCCCAGTGGTGTACGTAACGGACTGCCGAGACGATGGTCTCGGGTTCGATCCCCAGGTACCTCGGGCACACACCTCTGACTTTTCGAAGTTATGTGTGTATTAAAAATGTCAATTATCGCTCGCTTAATAATGTGCCCGGTAGATGGCAATAGGCTCGCCCCCTATTACATTGGGACCGAAACATATCTGGCGAAGCGTGGGTGTGTAATACACCTTTGCCTACCCCTTCGAGGATAAAAGGCGTGAAGATATGTTATGTTATGTTATTATTTAACGATTCTCCACTGTTCTATCATCGGATGGTCTGTTAGGAAGCAATGTCTCATGAAGAGTTAATACTCTTCATTGACGCAGAGTTGAAATTTAAGCGTGTCTCTTTCTTTTGAGAAATCAGTGAATTACTTAGTTTGTTTAAAAAGCATAACAAGTACGCCTGTAAACAACCCTTAGTCTACAAATCCGAGGTGCACCTTAATCGGCTTATAATATTAAACTTTTGTTTTAAGGTGCAGTCAAAGTAATGGGTTATCATTAACTATACAAAACAATAATTACAAGTTTTAGTAGTTGTTAGTTGTAGTCAGACTGTCAGACTGATCCTGATATTCAGTTTTATTGCCCGTTCTTTCTCATGGTCCTACGCCCTTGCTTTGCGTTTGCGTGGAAGTAAATGTAAATGTAGAAGCTTTAAGTAATTATTTTTTAAAGTTGACGTTCATAAACTGTCACTTTAAAAAAATCCAAAAGTCGAAAATCCTTTATTCATTTAGATCACCTAAATGAATAAAGGATTTTGAGTTTTGACCTTTGACTTATAAGAGCAGTGTGGCACAAAGGAAGTTGACTTAATGAGAAAAGCCCTTACCTTATAAAAGTAGGTATTCCTGTTATGGACGTGGCAAGATGTCTATCAGCAACAGCTGGCGAGTCTCTCAAGCAGTAGTATATTGAGATGCAAATCGAGCCGAGCCAGACAAAGTTGGCTAGCGCAGAGAAAGGCACCAAGTACTTTAGTTTGGAGATCTGCGTTAGAGGTATTAGCACCACCAGTGTTAATCCGCAGAATACTGAGACAGACCATGATGGACCGCCGTAGGCTTCTGAAACCTGGAACATGATGAATTTTGGTTAAATTTATTTTATACTAGCCGATTACCGCGGTTTCACCCGCGTCTTGAGGGAACTACTTCGCGTACCCGAAAAACCCAAATATCTTACGGACCCCAATTTTTTCTAAAATAAAATATAGCCTATGTTACTCGCAGATAGTGTAGCTTTCGAATGGTGAAAGAAATTTTAAAATCGGTCCAGTAGTTTTTGAGTTTATCCATTACAAACAAACAAACAAACAAAATTACAATTTTTTCGTCTTTATAATATAAGTGTAGATATAAAAAGCGGCGATAGCCCAGTGGTGTACGTTACGGACTGCTGAGACGATGGTCTCGGGTTCGATCCCCAGGTACCCCGGGCACACACCTCTGACTTTTCGAAGTTATGGGTGTATTAAAAAATTTCAGTTATCGCTCGCTTAATAATGTGCCCGGTAAATTCAAATTCAATTCAAATTCAAAATCCTTTATTCATTTGGGTCACAATGTGACGCTTATGAACGTCAAAATAATAAATTTATAAAATAATTACTTATTCAAATTTAAAACATTATTACTGTATGCTTCTACATTTACATTTACTGCCACGTTCGCAAAGCAATAGGTAGAACCATGAGAAAGAACGGGCAATAAAACTCACGGTCACTCTTTTTCATCGCCAGGTTTTGCATAATACTCAATTTACATTTTGTAAGGTGCTGTAACTGTTACACCTTCTATATCACTTGTACCTATATATTTACTGTACATAATAATACTCAAGCATAATACTTTTGGTTAGCCTCCTCAGAATAGACATGGTGAACAGGAGCATCCACTTACATTATATATACCTAATAATGCAGGCAATCCGCGAAAGTGATCAGAACCATGATGCAGTTAAATATTAAAATCTAATACCAGCCCGCAAGACCGTCATCGACCAGTCATCGCAAGTAGCACCCGTTCACGAGTATGACGCATGTGCCAGCCATCATCCCTCTCGCCATATTAGAGGGACAGGGATGACCCGACACACGACGCCACCACAAGAAATGACATTTTAGTGAGCATGACGACAACGGTATACGAACCAGCAGTAAGAAACAATTTATTGGTATACTGACCATGACCGCCAATTACCTCCACTTTCCAGATCGTTATTATTAACATAAGTTAGTGGAACGCGTGAAGGAATGCAAATGTAGAAAGAATTTTGTGAAGGTGACAAGTGAACAATGATATGATCAGGGATAAATAATGTTAAACAAATCATAAAATATCCAAATCCTGCAAAAATCATGTGTTCACGAGGCACCTCCACTTAACATGTAAATAAAATAATCGTGAGTTAAACAAGCCTAAGCCTATCCCCACGGTGTCTTATCATTTAAAAATTCCTTAATAGTGTAATAACCCCTTTGTAAAAGAAAGTTCCTAATTGTCCGTTTGTATTTGAGCATGAGTAAATTCATTATTTCAAGAGGCAATTTGATGAAAAATCGTATACCAATCCCCGCAAATGAGTTCTGAACTTTATGTAGACGGTAGTTAGTTCCCACCAGTTTATGCTAATTCCTTGTGTTCAATTTGTGCAAATCACTATTTTTGCGGTATAGAATTAAGTTTTTCTTAATGTACATTAAGTTAGCATATATATATTGCGATGCAACTGTCAATATATCTACTTCTTTAAATTTATCACGTAAAGAATCTCTAGCACCTAACTTATAAATTGCACGTATGGCCCTTTTTTGAATGACAAAAATAGTCTGTATATCAGCAGCTGTACCCCATAACATTAATCCGTAAGACATTACGCTGTGCAAATAACTAAAGTAAACTAGTCTAGCAGTATCTATATCTGTGAATTCCCTAACTTTTCTAACTGCAAACGCTGCAGAACTAAGTTTTACTGCGAGACAGGATATTTGGGCGCCCCACTGAAGCTTATAATCTAAAGTTACACCTAAGAATACGGTTGATTCGACTAGTTGAATTGTTTCCTTATTTAAAATTATATTAGTAGGAACACTTTTGACATTAGGCAAAGAGAATTTAACACATTTGGTTTTGCTTGAGTTGAGTACCAAATTATTTGTCGAAAACCAATCTAATACTTGTGCAAGAGTGTTATTGACGGTATCAAAGTTACTTAAATTACGATCAACTTTAAAAATTAGTGACGTATCGTCGGCAAACAAAACAATATCACATAAATTTTGTACAAATAACGGCAAATCATTAATTTATATTAAAAAAAGAAATGGACCGAGAATAGAGCCCTGTGGAACGCCCATTCCTACTGGCAAACCTAGAGACCTACTCCCATTAACATCTACATACTGAATTCTATCACTAAGGTAGCTGGCAACAAGATTGAGTGCGGTATCTCTAATACCATAAAGTTTCAATTTAAGTAAAAGTGTATTATGTTCCACACAGTCAAAGGCCTTTGATAGGTCACAAAAAACACCAATGGCATCCTTCGAGTTTTCCCAAGCATTAAAATATGCTTTAACAAAGTTACACCGGCATCAACGGTGGAGCGACCCTTAGTAAAGCCATACTGTTCACTGTGAAATAAATTATTTGTGTGAAAGTGTCTCTCTAGTTGATGCAAAATAATCTTTTCAAAAATTTTACTAATAACAGGCAAGATAGAAATTGGCCGAAAATTACTAGGGTCGCTCTTTGATCCCTTTTTGAATAATGGTATTACTTTACTGTGTTTCATTAGATCAGGAAATACTCCTGTATCTACGCATCTGTTGAATATTGCAGCTAAATATGGAGCTAAGCTAGAAATAATTTGTCGCACAAGTTTAACAGAAATGCCCCATAAGTCAACAGATTTTTTATTATTGAGCGTCTTGAATACCTTCAGTATGTCATTGGTGTCAATATATTTAAAATTAAAAAGCACATCACACTCATTCACATTGCCCCTAACCAACATTTCTGCTTTGCTTGGACATGAATCTAGACAGCTGGTTGTGTTCACTGGTATGTTTATGAAAAAATTGTTAAATGTCTGAGCAACATCAGTTTTCCTAGTAATAATTTCACCATTAAATTTTAATTCATAATTGTTATCTACCAATTTAGCTCGACCAGTCTCATTGTTAATAATGCTCCAAGTAGTTTTAATTTTGTTCTTCGATTCTTTGATTTTATTGCTTAAATATAAGGATTTGGCTAAAGCACATGTCCTCTTAAAAACCTTTGAATAATTTCTAACATATTGAATAAATTCAGGATTAAAATTGTATTTCTTCATACCATATAGATCATACAACCTAGCTCTACTTTTGTATATACCTACTGTTGCCCAATCACATAAATTTACTTTAATGCTCCTTGCAAACGTCTTCAGTTTAAAAATTTTATTGTACTCATTATTAACAATTTTAAATAAGCATTTATATTATTCATCGGGATCATCAACGGTTAAGTCAATACTGATGATCTTGGCAGCAACATCATTACTAAAGTATTTGAGGCGAGCAGAGGTCATTGGCCTACATGTAATTTCTTGTATTTTAGGGGTTGTATTCATTGGAATTACAACCTTTTGCCCGCCGTGATCCGATGTCAAGTCAGTAAAAACAGCCTTACTTAAATAAAGACAATTGCAAAAAACATTATCTAAGCATGTAGACGAATGTGAGGTTATTCTGGTTGGTTCAGAGAACAAAACATTTAAATTAAATGACCTAAATAAGCCAACTAACCTAGTACAAATTGGTGATTTTTCTAACAAATTGACATTAAAATCGCCGCATACGATTATAGACTTCCTACTAGAAATTATGTGTTTTAAGACATCTTCTATAATGCTTTCAAACTGAGTAAAGTCGCTTTGTGGTGGTCGATACACACACACTATAATATGTTGTTCAAGCTCAACACAAGAAATCTCAGCAGTGCGCTCGATAGAAAGTTTAGCTATATCCTTACGTTCTTTACATTTCAAACTATTACATACATATATTAGAGAGCCACCACGAATAGCCTTATTTCTTACGAATGCACTTATAACTGAGTAATGTTGATTGTTAAATATTAATTGGTCACCTCGCAACCAATGTTCTGTAATACATAAGATATCAATCTTACGTTTATTTAAAAATAAATCTATTTCTAATTCTTTGCCAGATAGGCCTTGTATGTTTTGATGAACTAAGTTTAAAACACATGAATGCCTATTTGTTGTCTCATCTAATAGTTTAAACTAATAGATGTGTCAATACTACTATTGGTATAACTATTATCTACCTAAGTACTCTAGTAGTACTCCTGTCAGTATATAAATTAAATGCTAATAATTTAGCAAGTTGTCGCCTATGTACATAATAAAGATACATAGTATCTTTTGTTAAAAAGAAAATACTAATAAAAATATTAGTGTCAAAAAATAAAATACTGTCACTATGACATGTCCTATTGTACAATAATAGATTTAATTTGCCTATCTGCCTGTTTTGGTCATCTGTGAGAGCATATGAATAAGGCAATGCACAAATAATAAAGCTACATCCTATTTTTGAGCTAATATCTATCATTAAGTCTGTTAATTCTATGAGACTGTTTTTGGAGACTAATGAGCTGTCACCATACAATATGATGACAGTAGTTTGTGAATTCAAGTCAGCATTCTTAATCTTATCAACTAGGGTACAAGACTGAGCTCCAGGTGAACAAAAGTTCTGTACTGGTTGCTCAGTGTAATGATCAATTAAGCTCCCTAAACCCACTCCCAGTTGGTCTGAAAAAATTATTACATTCTTACTGTCAGTCTTTACTGGATGCAGTTTGTTTTGAGTATTATACTGACATCCATGTGCATTCAATTCTATTGATTCAGCAGGTGTAGTCGCACACTTAGTTGTACAACTGGAACAGTAATTATTAGAGTTGGATAATGAGATAAGTTGTTTTAAATTTTCTCGACGAACTCTTGAAATTTCTTCATATTATAAGATGTATTCATGAGTCTCATTCTGGTGTTCCATTATAGTTCTAGTGAGTTGAGCTTGTAGATTTGATATTTGTGCTTGCAACTCACTTGTGTGTTGTTCATATAACAACCTACCAGAAACTAATTCTTCATTTGTTTCCTCAAGCTTTAATAAAAGAGACTCACACTCTTTATTTAATTTACAGTTATCTTGTGCATACTGACTCAATTTGGTAGACCACTTAGGACCAGATCTAAGTTTCTTAATTAATTTATTTAACTTAAACAATTTTCTAAATTTATTCGATAGACGGCAATAGGCTCGCCCCCTATTACATTAGGACCTAAACATAACTGGCGAAATGTGGGTGTGTAATACTCCTCTGCCTACCCCTTCGGGGATAAAAGGCGTGAAGTTAGGTTATGTTATTTTGTATAAAATAGCTTCAAACAAAACATTAGTTGACCAACGGGCAAAATTTAGAAACCCTGATAGCTAGGCCGAAGGTTGGCAAGATTCCCGTCGAGGACATATATGTATGATAAGTACTTAAGGAAATATATTATTTTTTCTGTCTGGGTGTATTTTATTTACAATGTGGCCATAAATTAATTATTTTCATTAGTTATGCAGTTTTTGTCCCATTTCATTGTATCGATGTTTAAATTCTTCAAATTTGAAAATGCATAAGAAAACAGAGGCAACAAGTAAGCCTAAAGTATGTAGTAATACAAAGTAAACATGAATACACTTACTTGTTTAAAAGATTCAGCTATGACAACGGTATACACGCAACATGCACCCGCATGTGTGAGTGCGAGCGCCCAATCTGCCAACTCTCTGTAAGTAAAAATATCACACATATTAACCAAATATAATACAGATTTATTTATTAAGATTGGCTGAAATTTGTAATCAAACACATAAATGTCAAATGAGAGCCAAGTTCCATATTTTAATCTTAATACAATCCTTCTTTGCGTGTGTTTGTCACCTAAATTCTCCTAAAATGCTTCCCCAATTCGGTGTTTATATTTCAGAGGGTTCCTAGATATTTTTAAAATACAATCGAACCGTGCTGCAGTCAATGTTTCAACATTGACTGCAGCGTAAGCATAAAGTAGCGTAAGCATAAAAAACTATACTTGTCAAAAAAACAAGTCTCGCTACCGTAAAAAGTTATGAGAATGGATCTCACAACTTTTGTGATACCAAGTCAGTTAATAAAAAATCTTTAATGTTTTATCTAAAACTAGCGGCACGTCCCGGCTTCGCACGGGTGATCCCTAATATTTTCTAGAAATAAATATAGCCTATGTCACTCAGGGATAATATCACATTATAATGGTGCAAGAGTTTTTAAAATCGGTCTAGTAATTTTTAAAGTTTATTCGTTACAAACATAAAAAATACAAATCTTTCCTCTTTATAATATTAAGTTTAGATAATATAGATGATTGACTCCGCCATCACTTGAAAACACAATATATCTCATAAGTAAGTAATACATTTAATATTAATTAGATTGTTTAGTGTGATTTCCTAGTCAATCTATTTATTTAAAACATTAAAGATTTTTAGTTAACCGATTTGGTATTACATGGATCCCAGACCTTTTTACGGTAGCTAGACTTGGTTTTTTTTACAAGATTTTTTTATGGGATCTAATTTCTTTTTGTAGGTTGTCCTACTTTTGTCCTTACCTGTACCTTCTACTTCTTGTACTCCAACAACGAATTTTCTTAATTAAAGCCCTAACTGCAAATGTAATTTTGTAATCCTATATATTCATATAGGATTACAAAGTTTATGCAGTTGATGTATCTCACAAACTGGATAGCGATTGAAAAATATTTCAGTTTTCCCTTTACTCATACACTAAACTCTAATTGTATACTAAATTTGAAGCTTCTATGTCTGCTAGAAGTGCCTTAGACTTTTGATGATCGGTCAGTGAGTGACAAATTAAGAAACTTTGACTCGTTATAATTTTTAAGCTACTGGTTCAAATTGAATTAAATTTGATATATACCATGTTTATACAATACCTGCTTGTTTACGAAAAATCAGGCTTCTAGTTTTATCCACAATGAAGTTATAGGGGGTCGGAAATGGCCTGAACTGAAAAGTCATGACTTGAGTTCTTTTTTCTTAATAGTTGTGTTTACATACCTGGCAAACCACGAAAACTTCTGTAACGGCTTAGGTCCGTGCTGGAAAACTAAGTCACAAGTGTCGGCGTACCCTAGCGCCGGCCTCTTTAGTTCTACGCATAGCTGTTGTGATGTTTTTACCTGGTAATAATACAACAGTTTTATAGTTAGAACATACCACGAAAATTCTAATTCTTAATTATACGGGGTGTAAGGGCTGGTGTACCGAAAACCGATACCAGTGATTCAGTACATGATACTGAGGCCATTGGCGGTCGAATGTTCCGGAAAATTTGCATGAATTTTTCCATTTTCTTTTGTGTTTTTGCCATTTAATGTAATGATATAGTAACTATAGTTGACCCGCATTAATATGTTTGTAAAATTCTAAGAATTACACAATATGTACATGGAACGTTTACTCTGACGTGACATCGGCCGCGGCGCGCGGCCGCAGCACAGTAAGCGCACCAGTACATCGTAATCACTGCCGCTACCACCCGCCGCTGTAGGGCCTTAACAGCTGATAGTGCGAGTTTGCGTGTTCCTATTTACATGGCAATTTTTTGGAAAATTGTCGAGTTCTTAGATTTTTTTCGGCAAATTCGACTCGGGTCTCAGTATAATGTACTAAATCACTGGTATCAGTTTTCGGTACACCGTCCCTTACACCCACTATAGAACTATACTTCGCCATCTACTCCTCCCTCACGTTTCTCTGGAATCACACTATATTGGTGAAAACCGTAAAAAAATCCGTTCGGTCATTAGTTTAAAGTGGCCTTTATTTTATACTATGTAATATCCGTATACAGATATGTGGGCTCCATAAAACAGTTTTGGGTGCAGCTGGGATAACGCTAGAATGATGGTAATGATTATGTTGTACTTAATTAGTATGTTGCCTCGAAGGCATAAGGTTATGCGAATGATTTTAGTGCTTAGGTAGAAAAAATACAGGAAAACTCATTTAAAGTTTTCCTATAAGGACATTTCAAATAGCATCACGAGGTTAAGAAGTGTTCTTAGGGAGGGCAAATGTAAATCGTTTTCCGTCTCTAAGAGCTCTCAGAACACTTCTCGACTATGTTCACGAAGTGTAAAACTTATGAAACAATACAATAAAACTCTATAGCCACGCTTTTTGCCTAATTTATTGAAGATGAATAAAAGGTTTTAACAACCAAAGCCGTCATAAAACCATTTAAACTGTATTAAACTTCGTAATCGATTATAACTTTTTGCGATTTGTATACATCATACAATTTAAACAGTCCCTCCGCGTCCACGACCGTTGCAAGCTGGTTGAAACGTTGGAGTATAACAGAGGTATTATTTCTTTAAATAAGTCGAATATCGCGACTAAGACCCGCTCAATATAATTGTATGACTCATTTTGGTATTCATGACATAACAATATTTCATAAGAGAATATTTTTTCCTTAATGCCAGTAATTACATTTAAAAGTGCCATAACTTCGGCTCACGGTAGCCATTAGAAAGTGTCAGGGACAATTACTGAAGTCTCCGTCATGATCACCATGAATAATGGAAATTGAAATGTAGGTCATATTTTATGTAATATTTTCTAAGAGCTTCGGTAATTTGCATTTAAATATAAATGCAATTATATCTTACGGCATAAGATTGCGACTATGGTTATGAGAGTACAGTATTATTATCTCACCGGCCTAGTGTGTTTGGTATGTAATATGTATGCCATTTGCATTAAAGACTTTCGCATTGCCCGGTATCAAACAGTATTACAAAAAAAAAAATAACATATGTCAAAATGT